>JAYKQN010000002.1:29650000-30155000 GCA_036785175.1 Eupleurogrammus muticus
TCCTCAGTCAGGCAGCCAGTTTCCAATCAAATTCAACTTTGATACTAAACATTAAATGTATGGATGCATGCATAGTTATGACAAAAAGAAAAGAGAAAGGGAAATGAAGTGTATTTTGCAATTCACTTTTCTGGGGTTGAGCTGTGAGAATCAGAAAGAGTTTAACTGGTGGTAGTTACAAGCAGCGGGTACAATGATTTGGGGAACACTGCAGTTCGTGCTTTTGTTGAAAGTTAGTTTTTACTGGTTGCCGAGCAACTGGTCCTGACCAAGAACTAGTCTAATAGGCGAGCACAAGCCCCATTATTACACTTAAAGGGACAGTTCAACATTTGGGAAAACTCACCCACGGCCATGAGTCACATAGTCATAGAAATAGGAGCTTTACCTTGTTTTGTCCATACAAGCTGTTTCCTCACCAGTGGAGCTACTAAAAAACTAATATATAACAATAATGTGCTGACAGTTCAATCAGGAGAATGTGATGCCCCTCATTTATTATATCCTATATTATATTTTATTCTGCATGCAACCTTTTGCATTTCTCTGCTGTTGCTAAAGCAGTTTCCCCACTGTGGGACTAATAAAGGTTTATTATAACTCCTCTCACTGTGACTGTACATGATCATCTGTATTATCTGCAAACTCGTCCACCACTTCCCATCTGCTGACCAGCATCCAGATGTTCTTCAGCGATCATTTCCCCTTCCAAACTGGTAATTATGCTGCTGCAGCTTCGCTCTCAGCGCTGTAAAATATGCACCGCGTCTCCACGCAGCAGCAGCGGCGGCGGCGCACTGCCTCCCCACTTCACGTTCTGAATACCTTCCACGGCATTGTTGTCATTTCACAAGTCTAATCCCCAATTCACTGACCTGTCGACACTCGTACAGTGGTATACACACACACACGCACACACACACACAAGTTCCAACGTGATCATAGTAACATTATTCAGATCTTAATCTCACACTCGGCAAACTGAGACATGCTGAAAAACATAAAGAAGGAGTGTTAAATAATCCGAGTTTGGCCTGGAGTTAATTGTGCGTTTGTGTGTGCGCAGATGTGTGTGTGTGTGTGTGTGTGTGTCAGAGGACCAAAGCACTCTATTTAATTACAGGAAAAAACAAAGTTGCCTTTAAGACACTCTGACCTATTGGTCTGACAGACAAGATAAAGTGGTTCCAGAGAGGCAGTTTCTCTGTCCGTGACATGACGTACTTGCCAGAGATAAGACCCACTGATAAGTAACACAAAGGTGAAGGAAAGGGGGGACTTCAGCAAATCTTAAAAAGGCCAAACAAACAAAGCACTCTCCCTCACCCAGGAATTAAAATTAAAACGGCTTCTTCTTTTTGTTTTGCTGGATGAAGTGCATCAATCTGCAGCATAGACGGAAAAAAAGAAGCGATGCCGGGCTTCATTCCACTTCTGAATGCAGCGTGTAAGCGTGGGACGGACTCTCCTCTCACATTAGCTCCATCTATTCTCATCTCCGCGCAGCCTGGTCCACCTCTGACGGCGCCTGCTAATATTGACTCATGACGATGACTCAATAACCTGCTCATCAGACTTTCATGAAGATCGATCAGGCCACGTTTTCGGTGATTTCATTTCGCATTTGCACCAGTCTTCACATTTTTTTTCTTTTTGTATCCATTTACTTTTTCCCAATCTCCTTTTCCCATACCTCCGAACTGGTTTGTCTATGATTTTCCCCTCTCTTGCATCGAGAGACTGCAGCAGCATGCATCAGGCGTGGTTAATTTCTCAGAACGATGATTAATGAAGAACTAAAGGGAGATGCACAGCACAACCACGGCCAGGCTTGTCTACACCGCCGGTTCTGCTCTCTCCCGACTCGGGTCACGTTCCCAACAGTTCATCAATATCAACAATCGCTCCTCCATCATCATTTTGTGTTCCAGGGCGTCTGCCGGGGTTCAGTGGCTGTCTCCGTTCTTAACATGCTCCCCGCTCAGCGACGCCATCCGTCAACATGGCCTCCGCGTCCACCGGTATGCCGAGGACGTCCGGCTCTACCGTCCTCTACCAGATCCATCACCTCTGCAGCCCGCCGCGCGCTGATCGCCTCGCTGAAATTAAATTATGGATGCAAACAAGTTTTCTCAAAGTTAAAAACTGTGACAAATCCCTCACCTGAACCATTAGGAACTCCTGCCTCAACATCCATAACTCCTGATCCGAAACCTCGACAGGAACTTCTCCCTTAAAAGTCACACTTAACCAATCATCACACCTGCCTTCACCCGTCCCTTCCCTCCTCTGCTGCTGAAACCCTGATGCACACTTGCATCACATCTGGAATTCATCACTGCAACAGCATTCTATATAGGGCACATACAGAATGATAAAATAAACCCCAGCACGAATGTCGCAGTCAGGTGGTGTGGTCTTTGCTGCATCCTTCCCCTCATCTTAAATGTGACTTATTTGCATTTCATTTCTACAGTGTTATTCAAATAAAGGTCTTTATATTTACCATATTGTTAATTAATGATTTATGAGTGAATATTGCCTATCTTTACAGTTATTTAAAAAGTGAACTGTTGAATGCAATAGACGAAAAGGTTGAAAATGTGGGTGCACCTAAGTGGAAAAGTTGGTCTGGAGTCCTGTGCTGTAAATCAAGCCTTCCCTCCCTCTGCCTAATCATTGTTCAGTTCTCATCGCTGTCTATCACATCCAAAGGGGCCTCTGGAAAAAAGCTTTTGAATCGCGACACTTGTCACTTCGGCTCTTCGCACCAGAAGTCCCTGAACATGGGAGACAGCGTTGATAGCCGAACAATGACAGTCACATGTCTGGCGGTGATGTAAAAAAAAAAAAAAAGCAGCCAGTGCAGCAGAATGTCTGAACACACACACACGCGGCACGGTTTGTGTTTGACAGAGGGCGTCTTTGAGGAAGAAGACAGAGAACCTTGTTGAGCTACTGTATCTCTGCCTGCACAAAGCAAAAAAATAAAAAATAAAACATGTCATGTGTGTTTGAAGAACAACACAGCTCTTCCTGCAGGAATAGTGTGTGTGTGTGTGTGTGTGTGTGTGCGATGCATTCTGGGGTTCAGGGTGACGCTGCCGCCCAGATCAGTGTGAATCTGATACGATTGAGCGCTGTAAAGCGAGGTGTGTGTGCAAAACAGGCAAAAAAAAAAAAAAAATCATTATTTGACGCCCATAGTTAGTTGCTGCTTAATGGTCGGTGCCGTCTTTTCCCCTTTCATAGACTGTGTCTACACTAAATTCTCTCATTAAGTAGATTGAATTAATTTCGTGAACGCACCAGGAATGAGGAAAAATCTTTAGTTGGTAGCAGCCCCAGTTCATTTACAGCCTGAGCCTTGTTTTTCACACACACACACACACACACACACACATTAACAGACACTGTTGCTTAACTGCACTTATCCGCAAATATCGACTGTCTCGCTCGGTAATCCCTGCCTTGTTGACAGCGAGGGGAAGAGATGTGGAGACAGGAAGACGTGAGCGCGACATACGGGTTGTTTCTACTTTCTAGTAGTTTTTCAGGTTGGATTCTTGCGGCATGAAGAGTGCGTGCAAAAGTGTTTGGAAGTAAGCAACAATGAGGATGAACTAATGGTCGTGTCATGTGCAGGTCAAGCAAAAAAAAAAAAAATGCATGTAGGCAGCAACATCACTAATGCAGACAAAACAAACCAGTTGCTGTTGTTTTCTAATACTGGGAGGCAGCTTGTTGGCGGGGACACTGTTACTTCCCAGGGGAAGAGAGGAGCTGATTATGGGGAGTTGTTGTGACTGCATCAGCACATGTCTCCAGATGTGAACCCAGCTTCCCACCCGCCTCTTTCACCAGTCACATACAAGCACATTATTATACATGTAAAAGCCATTCTGGGCAAACGTGCATCACATCTGTGCAAATGCACGACACAGGGCTCACTTTGCATAATCCTGTCTCAGATCACAAGACGTATCTTTTATCAATGAATCAGATGTCTGGCTGTATTAAAAAAGTATTAGTAGTAGTATTAGTAGTAGTTCTGCAGGACTTCTAGTATCGTTATGCAACTTTTGATGCTGGCTTCTTGCGAAAGAGGTTTCCAAATTGGACTGGAATCTACAGTACAGTCCACGTAGTAGTGGCAGTGTATGACGGGGGGTGAACGGGTTCAGAAATCTGAGAAAAGAACTTTTATTCTGCAAAACACGCAGACGTCTCCCTCAAAACATAACGCGCGCTGGTGCAGCTTTAGATGCTAATGCAATACATCTAAGCACATATTTGCTGAAGGTTTTGCGCTGGCAAAAAATAACAGAAAAGCATCACGCCTTGAAAATTGTCTGTTTTCTCTACAACACGAGAGTGTGCAGACTATAAAGAGGAGGGATGGAACACTGTAGAAAGAAACTGCAGCAGGGACAGGCCGATCATTACCGTTAGGCCGTCTGATTGAACATCGGAGAATTGCAGCATTGAGGCTGATGTTGGGTCAGACCTCTTCGTACATCTGAGGAACAACAGGTTGTTTTTAAATCACATCTTTGGTTCTGATTTGGCTATTTAGGCAAGTGCTAATATTTCCAATCAAGTTTGTCCATTTCAAACCAAGGACATGCAAAACGCTGATAAAGTAAAAAAAAAATAATAATAATAATTAATTAAAAATCAAGTGTCATTTTTTCAGTAGCAGCAACAAAACCCTACACAGTTTCCCATTTTTACAAAGAACTAAACAAAGTGCATTGTGTGCATGATATCCTGTGGTCTCCAGAGTGTGTTGCAAGGCTGCACATCAATCACAGTTTATCCAGACTGAAGAGGTCCACATGGTTTCGTGTGTGAGGCTTGTTCTCTTATTTAATAGTTGAACTCTTATCCACCAGCTCCACTTTTTACCGTAAATGCAATTCATAAAGTTGTCAATTAACAAAGAATTAACGCCACGTGAACCTTTTTATGCTGTACTGGTTGACTTCCACTCACACCAGACACAGGCTTTAAAAAACTGAGTTTAGGCAACTGCACTCGGCTAATAGTCATCTAACTCCTTTCACTTATAAATAGTCTTGTGATGAATTTCTCACATAAAAAAAAAATATTGATTGCATTTGTTCAGGTTTATTTGGTGCTGCCCCCGGGGCCCTGAACGAGTTAATATGGACACATCAACGCATCACAAAACTCTCAGCTCGGATCTCGTCGTAGTGAGGTTTGAGCTTGTTCACATATACATATATATATATATGCATATATATATATGCATACATATATATATATATATATATATATATATATATATATATATATATATATATATATATATATATATATATATATATATATATATTTTTTTTTTTTTTAAACCTGTTTTCCACAACAGAACATGGCCTCCCCTCTGCAGCCGTAAATATCCCAATAGATTCATTCCTATTGTTTGCACAGTTGATGATTCAATCACTGAATCATGGAGCAACTATGACACAAACAGCAAAACAGAAGAAAGTGGTCAAACCGTTGAACTGAAGCATGTTGGATGGAATAAATGGCTGATTAGCAGGGGATCTTACAGAAGAAAAAGTTGGGCCTATAATGACTTCTCTTTTTATAAAAGTGTGTGAGTGAATTCTGGATGGACCAGTTTAATGCCAGGGATAATGTGTGCTGCACATTGGACGAAATCAGCGTGCATTAAGAATTCAGATCAGTCAACCCCCCTCTAGACAAATAAATCCCTTCTGAATGGAGCATTAGGCTAATGAGTGTATATTTTTAATATTGTGAGTCTTGCTTAGTACAGCTGTAGCCAAAGATTAACAGAGTGAATCTGCTCTTGTTTAATTGTTGTTGTTTCGTGGTGGTATAATTCTGTCCCCCTCAGCTTTGGCAATTACTGGTTCACATGTCAGGTTAATAAAGGAGCCACTGAAGGGACGGGAACGGAATGGAAAGGGAGTGAAGTGAGAGGCGGATGAAGACGCGTGGCAGAACAGAGGAAGAAGACAAAACAAACAAAGACGGGACGGGGGGGGGGGGGGCGGCTCAGCCACTCATCTCATCCCGGGCTGACGTGAAGTGCCACAATTTAAGACATTCACTTTCAATCATGGCCATAAGGGCTGCGAGCCAGCAACTCCCCGAAGCAGCGCTGGCATCCCACACCAAATCCATCAGCTCTGACTCAGGGAGAGAGAGAGATGGATGCTCCGTTGTAAAACAATCTGTTTGGCGAATAAAAGGAATCTATCATTCGCAATAAAGATCGAATCCGGCCGGGCTTTTAAATGTGATAACCATCAGAAGAGCAAACGGAGGCGACAGAGGAGATAAATAAAATGGAAAACAAGTGGGTTGCTGAGCGTAAAAGGACGCCTCGGTGCAGGCTGAAGACGCGCACACGCATGGTAAAGCCGACAGCCGCGTGAACACCAGACTGTAAACATGCTGCACATTAGCCGAGTATTAAACAACGCAGGTTTTTATCCACAAGAATCCCTCCATAGACACAAACTACAGTCTGAGCTTCAGCCAAAATGAGTTTGTGTCTGCAGTAAATTAGATAAACTGAACATGCACTTGTTGAGTTGCTGCTAAAGCTTATTTTTTCCCACATCAATGTGTCCAAGTCTCTGAGTTCATACATAAAGTGAAGTTAGCTGCATAACCCATATCATCCTTATGCTGTTAAACAGCGGTGAATAGCCACTTAGTGCAACGACACACTAAACATCATTTTAAACGCACCTGTTCTGCTCCATTCATACTTCCATCTTCTACACCCGTTTATTGCTCCACTAGAGTCACATGTTCTGCTGGAGCCAATCACGGCGTTGCTTTGGGGCGAGATGCAGGGATACACCCTAGGCAGGTCGCCAGTCCACCACGGGAACACACACACACACACACACACACACACACACACACACACACTCAGACCTACGGGCAAGTTAGTGTCTCCAATTAACCCGAGCGTGGGTTTGGAAGCTGGAGAAAACTCCACAGCCCAAGTCCTTGAACCTGTGACCTTCTCACAGTGAAACAACAGCGTGACCCGCTGCTCAAAACAGGCCACCCAAGCTATGTTATAACATTTCATTTGTTTTACTCCACAACATTCATGATATAACACGATGCAGTCCTATGACTGTTATTCTAACAAATGCATATGATATGCAATATATATATATATATATATATATATATATAATATAAAGGTACTATATTGTGCAGAAAGAGAGAGTTTTATAAGTCAAGAGAGTCATTTTGTTGTACAACTGTGGGGGAAAAAAAAGCCTGTGAAAATGCATAATAAGAAAGATCTAAAAGTCGAGTATGTCATAACTTTCTCTCTTACCCTGTTGACAGGGACATTTATTGCACAAGACGAGCGATATACAGTAGTTTGCACACAGCCACTAAGATCCTCACTATTTTACACTTGACGGTAACATTTTGAAGGCAGAATCTTTGACATAGTGGTTTTGCATCATAGCCTGGTGTGCCGCCCCAGCTATATTATAACATTGAATTTACTAAACATTTATATTATACCGTGATGCAGCACTATCACTGTGAATCTACCCAATGCATCTGATTTATAATATACAACATATAAATAACATAGGGCCCCTCGACTGTGTGAATCAATAATGTTGTACAACTGTGCAAAAAGTAAGACTATGAAAATGCATAATTAGAAAGATCCCTGAGATGTTTGTGACATTTATTGCATGAGACGAGCAATATACAGCCACTAAGATCTTCACTGTTTTACACTTGACCCTCTTCTCTCAGTAACATTTTGCAGACAGAATCTTTTACATACTTGCTCTGCTCCCTCCACTCGAGTAAAGAAAGACGCATCATGGCCAGCGCGTGTCACACCAGGCGACCTTCTCCCGAGTTCAGACGCTTGACCTTTCACCCCCCAACTGTCCTCAGATCACATCGTCCTTTTCCCCGTCGGGATCGCAGCCTGACGCCAGTTCAATTTGGCAACAACAACAGTGTAACCATGCTGAACCCTAGCACACTCTGGGAGGGAAGTCTCGCTCCAACATTCCTCAAGAAATGGCCCAAATACTTCCCGGCTGAGGGGAGCCAGAGGAGAGCGGGATCGGGGTCACCGCCGCGAATGTGATGCGTATCGTCGGATGTTCAAAAGAAAACGTAATGCGATACAGGTGCGAGAAGTGCGGGTTTCCATCCAGATGACAGCGCGGATAAAAAAAAAAAAAAAAAAAAAAAAAGGAAGAGGCGAGATGATGGAGGAGGATGGAAAGGCGCAGCTGCCTCTCTACGCCTACCGGCTGCCTCCCCCTCCATTATCACAGTCTTTATTTACATACTGCGCTCCTACGGTGAAGTGGGACATTTTTCAGAAGTAATTTAAAACATTATTCTGTCAGAACTCTTCCCTCAGCCAGGTAGCTCATATATAGTTACCCCCTTCATTTTTTTTTTTTTTAACTTTTCCATTTTCCCTGCATGTTAACGCTCACTTGATTGCACTTTCCTCCACATATGTGGACTAAACGTCACACACTGACAGCAGCCCTCAGAGATAAGTAGACTTCTTCTCCCCTGGTCCATCCATGCAGACATTCCCAGCAGAGGCACAGGGACCTGGAGGAGCAGCCCACTGGTCCGTAGTCCAAATAGGACGCTTCCCAAAAAGCAGTGAACTGCACACCCAGGCAAACCCCATAATAAAACCCTTTCACTCCAGCCACCATAATTTCCCAGCCAAACTCCACCTCATTAAATAGAAAGTGTGAATGAATCTTTAATCTTTTCTAAAATCTGAAAAGTTTTACCTTTTGAGTGAATTTCTGGAGGAAAAAAGGATCTGTAAAAGGCCTGATCTGCTAATGCTACATGCTTAATACATGTGCAAAACTCGTCTACTGACGTGCACGTCATAGTGTGCACGCAGATTGTTGCATATTTTAAAGTGTAAAATAACACGTCTTAGCCAGTATTTTGCACATGCCATTGTGCAAAATACTGGGAGAGAAAATGCAGCTAAATTGCATGTAGCACAAACACTGTGATGTTCCAGGCCCTGAACACAATTTCCCTGATGGAGGCTGCATCTGAGTTTAATACATTTCAAGGGAAGGCGCGAGTGGCCCCGAAGACAAATACGCACAACAAGCGAAGAGTTTTTATTCTTTATTCAATTTTATCAGTATGCCGACTCACGTTGTTCGCACTCAAGGTCACAGGTGGGAGGAGAAGGGAATTTCAATTGTAGGCCAAACCAAACCCAAAAAACTGGCACGGAAAGTAATGTTTAATGTGTGGTTGAAGCAGGACAGTCAGTCATAGACTTATTCTATAGCAGATATAAGAAAGAAAAGGATGTTTTGCAATATAGGTGCATGATGAATAGTTATTTAAACAGTATCTGCTGCCCACATCTGCTTCATACTGGATAAAAAAAAAAAAAACTTCTTCTGCAGAATCTGAAGGCCAAGCACAGTGTTACAGTGCAGGACTGATAGGTTTTCACCATCCAGCAACATTATATACTACTACTAATACTATATACTACTCATTTTTTATTATTATTATTATAGTAACCTCTAAAACCACTCAGAAAACCACTTTTCTTCAGGTCTTGAAGAAAAGTTCATTTTATGCATGCAAACTTATAACAGTTGCCCATCCAAACTTGTTAAAATCTCCCACATTTGCATGCGTTGTCATTTAAGCATTTATCATTAGCTTATATGTCTATGTCTTTATGTTAAAGCTGCTCTATATGACAACAGGTAGAACAACCAGGAGAAAAGGTGTCTGTAGTGGTGACAGGCTGCACATTCATGCTGCAGTTTGATCAGTAAAGGGAAATGAACTGAGGTAAAGAGACATTTTCAAGAGATTGCGGTTGGTGAGAGCAAAATGTGCTACCATATGCTGACCTAATAATCAAAAGCGTTAATCAATGAGCATTGTGTTTTGAACAGTTTACCATCAATGCGTCTTTTCATGCTTTTGCAATGAAAAATTAAAGTTTCCCTGGTAACACCTGAGGTCCCGACCTACGCCTGGAAACATCGTTATCATCCCATAAGGGACGTTAACATCACATGCGACGTTAACATTCCTCACCGCTAAACAGACCTTAGATACAGCCCGGCGACACGAGATAATCAAGCTCTTCAATTTTACATTTGCGCTGCCAGATTTTTATCGTTGTCATGAGGAGAATCCGATGCAGATCCGGGGGGGTAACAGAAGCTTTCGGTCATTTGGCTTCATTGGCTAAATGAGAAATATCTACCATTAGGGTATTGGTTTTCACTTGGTTTCTTTATTTTCTTCCATCTATTTTTACCTCAGCTGTGTCCTACTCTTCAAAATTGTCGTACTCCGAAAGAAACGTTAAAAATCTCTTCCAGTCCGGTTGTCAGTTTATCAACTTAATTACGCCGCTGTGCTTGCAGCCGCTTGACAACGAGTAAGTTTGACAGTTGTGCATCAGCGGATGATTTTAGAACAAGTTTAACTTGAGCAAAAACAGTTTAGCTGCACGCGTGCCAGCCAATCAGAACGGAGCATTCACCCAAAAATCTCTCAACCTAACTACACTAAATACTGGTGCATGATGCTTTATTTCCAATGCATCTCCTTGAAATTACATCATCTGAAATGTGCATAACACACATTTGTGTACAACATACTGTGTATATATAGACATCAGTCTGTCTGTGTGAAATCCTCATTCATCCACTCACAGGTTCTCATCCTCCTTCACAAACCTAGCGCGAGGTCTCAAAGAGCCATACATCTCTCTTGATGTCATACACCACATAGTTTGCACGCCATCTAATTGGCGGTAGCGGTCTAACCTGAGGTTACGGGGTGAGCGCGCGCTGCACGTGACATCGACTGCTCGAGGATATCCTGGAAACGAAGCAGAAGAAGGCTTTAAATCAAACTCCGAAGCAGCTCCAAAGTCGTGAGAGGCTGCTCGCCGCATGCCCTCCAGCTGCAGCGGTTTCACTCCCTTGTCGAACGCTGACGTAATATGTGCTCAGACACATTCTACATGGATCGCCCTGAGCGAGGAGTCCTGAAAAACACACCTTTCTTCTCCTCTCTCGCTCTCTTTCTCAGTGCTGGATGCAGGACACAGGAGAAGCTCGCATGTCTGTTCCGGCAAAACCATTAGAAACAAAAAGAAGGTGTGAGACGCCCTGGCTCCAGGCTAATATACAACTAAGAGCCGGGTTCGTAACGATCAATGACACCTGCTGACATCGCGCAGGAAGAGGAAAACAATTTATTGTGTGCCAACAGCGTTGTGGGGCAAACCGGAGAGAGAGAGAGAAAAGGATATGAGTTTCTGGAGATCACGGTGGGCCTGTTGCAAGTGTTATCCGTCTGATTTTAAATTGTTCAACAAATCGCAGGTGTGGACATTGATTCCGGGGTCTAGGACCAGGCACATCCCAAATTGGGGGGAAAAAACAAAAAGAAAAAACAAAATCCAAGAACTACAGCTTTAGGCTTATTCTTTAATTGGCTGTCTACTTGAAGACAGTGTATCGTATCCGATCTAAGCCGCAGTTACAGTCTATATATATCTCTGTCAAAGCAGCCGTGTAATCCCATGAGCCATTCATCCGATTACATACACCATGCATGATTATGTTTTGTTGCTGTTGACGTTGTGACTGATTTACCAGGCTCTTCGTGGCCCTTCACGCTCTTCATCATCAAGACGATCCCACGGCTGTCTGGCTGCCGCCAGACGTCTCGTGACGAACTTCAACACTGAAATCGTCTTAAAGGATACGACCCCCCCCCCAATTGGGCCTTCAATTCTACATCACAACATTATGTTCTACTCACCTAAGGTTTTATTTTCTCATTTGTTGATCTGCTGATTAGGGTTAGGGTTATCTGCAGATTTTGTGTTCTGCAGACATCATGAAACAGCTTCCTATGGACAAAGTGATGCAGACCAGAACATAGGTTGTTTCTCATTTATTGATTATGGTACAGTAGAACTAAGAACTTTTTTTTATTCATCTTAGTAAGTGTTTATTGACAGCTCCATTGATTGTCTAGTTACCTTAGCTGGTACAACACCTGGATAACACCTTTGGAGAGATAACCTGTGTGATGGCAGCCATCTTCCTTGCAAAGCTAGCAGCCAAAATGAATAAAAAACTCCAGCAGATCAACAAATAAGAAAATAAAACCTTGTGTGAGTAGAACATAACGTTGTTATGTAGAATTAAAGGCCCAACTGAAATAATCTTATCCTTTGACATCTCATCTCCTTCTACGACTCCGTTGTAGCATCTGCCCTGTTCTACGCAGTAGTCTGCTTGGGGGGCGGATGCTCAGACGGGGACAGGAGGAAAATTGACAAACTGGTACGGAAGTCTAGCTCTGTACTGGGATGTCCTCTGGAGTCGGTGGTGGTGGTGGGAGAGAGGAGGATGTTGGCAAAGCTGACATCCATCATGGACAACCCCCATCACCCTCTGCATGGGGTAGTGGGTGCGCTGTGCAGCTCCTTCAGCCAGAGACTTAAACACCCTCGCTGCAAGAAGGAGCGCTTTCGCAGATCATTCATCCCGACAGCAATAAGACTCTATAACATAACATAAACATAAACCTCACTGTAGTCACTGTCACTTTTTCACTGGTCACTTTTTCTCTTCACACACACCCTGCACCTTAAGTGTGCATTAGCTATGTATGTGTACATGTGGGTATGTGCGTGGATATGTATGTCCATATATATATATGCAAATATGTATGTATGTGTATGTATGTAGGTATGTACGTCCATGTATGTATGTATATATGCTTTGCTTATGCATACTTTTTCTTTTTCTTACTATTTATTAGCATTTTCTCTCCATTCTGTCGATAATGCATACTGTGTATGCGGATTAACAAATTCTGCGAATTTGTACATTGTGTTGTGTGTTTTTTATTTTTTATAGTTTTTTTATCTTCTTCAACTTTATTTTACTTTTTCTTTATCTGTAACGCTGCAGTAACACACAAATTTCCCCGTTGTGGGATCAATAAAGTTTATCTATTCTATTCTATTCTATTCTATAATCACAAACTGGTCATTTAAAGTGGCACAGGTTTACCACCACACACTGACACAGTTTTTTCCTGTTATCGTTGGTCTTGCTTGCTCTGCTGCAGCCACTTGTTGTACGTTTTGTTCCCAGAGCCGACGCCGAGGCATTTGTATGCTGACCCTGAATTCATCGTTGGACAGGGACTGTCTGTGACGCCAGTGTTTGTTCTCGGCTCTTCTATTCCCGACAGACGCGCCGAGCTCCGACTGCCGTGGACTGGATGTAGAGATCAGGCTGACACTCTGTGTAATTATGTCTTCTTATGCACATAAAAACACACAATGGAGTGTGTGGGCGTGAACTGATTTAATTACTCTGTCAGAATGACTTTCAGTTTCTTTTATGTTACTTTTGCCTTTTTTCCGCCATGATGATGTACACATTACTGCCACAAAAGTTTCAGGTAATTATATTTTTTTCTTTGTAATGTTCTCCTGCCGACTTGTTCTAATTAATTACTAAAAAAAAAAAACTTCTGTTTTGTAAATAATGGTAGATTAAAATGGTATTTTTACACATTTTTTTCCACAAAGGGAACGACTCACTAACCTCTTTTGGATGTCTTCAATTAAAATTTAAGTTCCTGCCCAGAAACAAACATTTGAGCTGCTGTTGACTTCGTTTTGTTCCATTAAACTAAAAAAAAAGTCACTTTTCTCTCCCTCCGTACTGACATAAAAGAGGCCACCTGCTTGTTTGCCCGTTTCACTGATGAAGCGACTCATTAGTCTGGGACTCGGTAGGAGTTTTAGTGTCCCATGATGCTCTGCAAATGTTGTTCTGGAGCATTTTACACACACACACACGTTGCCTCTGGGGTGTAATTTCCACTAGGGATGCTTTTACAAAATCCCTTTGTGCCCCCTTTTCCACACGATCAAAATTGTGCCACTTTTGCTTAAATAATAATGATATTCTAGCCAAGAATGTAAACTGTGGACAGGGACAGCCTGCATGGTTATATGGTGTACACACATCGAGTGAGCAAGCAGCAGTTCGGGATAAGTATAGACTCATAAATCACTCTCTGAATGCTGTCCAAGCAACTATCTTGCATTAAAAAAAAACCAAAATACAATCTACAATTGTATCATGAAACCAGAATAAATGGAGAAATGTTAATTCATCGTCTGTCAGACGAGTGTTAACAACACTCATGAGTCGAGTCACACTGTGGAAATGTCAAACCAAAGCCTATCCAGTCTCGAGTAAAACCACTTCTTGCATAATAAATAACTCCATGCATGGACAGTGCTCCTATAATACAAGATTTGGTGGAGTCTGACAATCCCCAAAAAAATAAAAACTACTGAGAAGGATCAGAACAGTCACTGGTCTCCACTGCTCGGAGTTTTGATCCCTGCATCTGAAGTAACGTCACATCCACGACGCATTCTTCTCCCACTGTAGCAGAACAGTGACTACATCCATCAGAGAACAAAGCCTCGCCTCACCTCGCAGTGTTATGGAGTTTTATTGAAACTGCAACCAGGGACAAATCACTTTTCAGACAGACAGTGAAGGGAAAAAGCCAGCTCCTAATCTAATAAGAGCTGTCTTTTCCCGTAAAATATTACACAGGCTGCTGTTTTTAATCAGACCCAGCCTCTTCTCCTTTCTATCATTGTGTGAAAAAGCAGATGGGGATAATACGGAGCATTAAAATGAGGAGAATGAAGCTCGGTTTCCTGCTGCGGTAATTATTTGCCCATAGGTAAGTGCTTAAGCGGTCAACACTCAGCCGATGCTCCCACTCTTCGTTAAGAGGCCCCCGCAGGGTGGAAGCTCACTTTAATTGTGAAGGGTTCGGGTTTTTTTTCCTCCTCCAGGTTTAGAAAATGATTGACCATTAGTAGAAACTGTAAATCCCCACCGCTGAGGGAGTTATGAGAGGACGGAGCCCAGGGATGCAGAACCTCACTGCCGATGCGATCTCTGGCCTGCCGTGTGGACTCAAGGACCAACAGTAGTTAAGGCTCACTGGTCCCCGGTAATCAGCTAAATCACATTCTGTTTACCGCCGTATAACCCTGTGGTTGCTCTGTTTTGTAATCGCGCCACAAACCGCATCACATTCTGCTCTGAAGGGGATCTGGACCCTTCTTTTAGGAGAGGCTCAGTCCTGTTGTTTGAAAAGAACCAAACCAAATGGTCAATAATGGTCAATATTGTTTTACCGTGTTTTTTCTTTTTTTTTTTATTCTTTTCCCAGACGGGTTTCGGCCTAACTCGTGCTACATTTTTGAGCGGACCCATGTGAATTAGGTCTTCATTGCGATAGTTCGTAATGGTTTGCACTGCTTAGCTATACTTCATTTAAACTGTAGTATAAATGTATCATCCCACATTATGATGGTAATACAGGTTTTGATAAATGATCATTATCATTTTTACAGAAATTTGCAGTTTTAAATAATGACATCCTATGTCACAGAATGTTGGTTTGGCATCATTGCTGAAACTGAGAGTCTAGAATTCTGCTCTTTCCACCCTCTTTCAGCCACAATTTACAGAATATATACATTATTCTTTACAACTTTAATGCATAGAGACATTTGTTGTGATTCTCACAATGTGCTCAAAATATCTAAGATTTATTGAATTTAAATGGGCAGCTTTGAAGGGTTGCCACGTTTGTCTCTGCTCCTCAATAATTCCAATACGAATATTTTCAGAGAGAATCAGAACAGACCTCTCTTTTTAAACTTGACAGTGTCCCCGAAATATTTACCTTAGAAATACCAAATCACACCAAAAATTTTGTGAAGATTGTGATGGTTACATGTTATTTTCTGGTAGAAGCTACTATTTTGTAAGGCGAAGGTCTAATGGGAGACCAGCGCAGAGTTAGAAAAATGCAGTTTTCTCCACATTTTTGTCTGCTTGTTAACATGTTTTAACAGTTGCTAATTAAATACATAAAAAATGTTTTTGTAGGTGTGCTCCTTTATGTAATATAATAAATTTACTAGTACTATTTGTTTGAAATCTCTGTACAAGCTCATCATAACTTACGCCCCTGGAGGAAATTTTCGATATACCTTTGCTTCCTACTTTCTACCTGTTGTAGAGTGGAACTAATCCCTGCAAAAGACAATGCAGCAAGAATAAAACCTGCAAAAAGAAGAAATAAAGTCAAAACCAAATGGAGATTAGAAAAAGGGAAGGAATTATCCTGTCTCAGGGCTAAGCAGCTGACAACACAGCATTACATTGTGATGCTCATTGTATTATACTGACTGGAGCTACAATAAAAGGCCGGTCTTCAATAAACTCTGGTGATAATGAACTTTCAAGGAAGCAATCACTCACAATGTCACGGGGTGAATGTTCCTTCATTAACATGAACACACACACTGTAGTTTATGTTCATTCAGTCCCTCCACACACACACACACACACACCACCCTGCTGCCAGAAATACTCGATAGAGCTCCAAATGTGAATTGATCCACACACTGGAAATAGTAGCACTATAACCAATGGGCCACAGACAGGATAGATAAGTAGAAAAAGATGCATTTAAACACTACAGTGTTCTATAACGTCAGTGGTGGTATGCTCAGCATCAGTTCCCTTGCTCGTTATGCGGCTCTTTGTGTGAGCATCATGTGTGATATGACAGCTGCTGGTGACTTTATAACCAAAGACATGTGGAAGAAATTAGCAGAATAACTCAGCTGTGTTTCCTTACCGCCCTGGGATAAAATTCTCTTTCTGGCATATGCCACGGCTTTTGTGTGTGTGTGTGTGTTCGTGTGTGTGTGTGTGTGTGTGGCTTGGTCTACTATACATCAGTAATTACAGAGTCAGTAGGCCTTCAAAGAACCTGGTATGGTAATATCTCCTTTTGAGTAAACCTGTGTGTGTGTGTGTGTGTGTGTGTGTGTGGCACTCGTCAGATTATCTCTTAAAAATACCTTGCGTACACCATAATGATATCATGCGTGGGACCCTATTACAGGTTGGTTAAGGGAGAGCCCCGCCCCCCCCCCCACATGGAGATGAGCTGTGATTGGTCCGTCACACGGCAGATGAAAGCTTGTGTATCAGGTGTAATGCTGCTTTCAGGATCAGGCATTGCGGCACATTTCCCGCTGGGTTCTTGGCACCCAGAATATACAGGTACTACTCGGAAAATTAGAATATTGTGTAAAAGTTGTTTTATTCATGCAATTCAACATAAAAGGTGAAACCAATACATTTTATAGACTCATTACAAGCAAAGTGAGATATTTCAAGCTTTTATTTGTTTTGATTTTGCTCATTAGGACTTGCAGCTTCAGAAAACCTCAAATTCAAAAACTCAGAAAATTAGAATACTGTTAAAAGCTTCAGTATTGAAGGCTCAAAGTGTCACACACTAATCAGGTAAGTAATCCAAAACACCTGCAAAAGGGTCCCGAGCCTTTAAAAAGCCTGTGTCTTTGGTTTAGAAGAATTCACTATCATGGGGAAGACTGCAGATCTGACAGTTGTGCAGAAAACCATCATTGACTCCCTGCACAAGGTGGGTAAGACACAAAAAGTGATCGCAAAAGAAGCTGGATGTTCTCAGAGTGCTGTGTCAAAGCACATTAATGGACAGTTAAGTGGAAGGCAGAAGTGTGGAAGAAAACGGTGTACAAGCCGGAGGGATGACCGCAGCCTGGAGAAGATGGTCAGGAAAGGGCCATTCAAAAGTGTGGGGGAACTTCATAAGGAGTGGACTCAAGCTGGAGTTGCTGCTTCAAGAGAAACGACACGCAGGAGGATGCTGGACATGGGCTTCAAATGTCGTATTCCTGTTGTCAAGCCGCTCCTCACGAGCAAGCAACGCCAGAGGCGCCTTAGCTGGGCTAGAGAAAAGAAAGACTGGACTGTTGCCCAGTGGTCCAAAGTCCTCTTTTCTGATGAGAGCAAGTTTTGCATCTCATTTGGCAACAAAGGTCCCAGAGTCTGGAGGAAGACCGGAGAGGCGCAAAATGGAAGATGCATGAAGTCCAGTGTTAAGTTTCCCCAGGCTGTGATGACTTGGGGATCCATGTCAGCTGCTGGTGTTGGTCCTCTGTGCTTTATCAAGTCCAGCATAAACGCAGCTGTCTACCAGGACATTTTAGAGCACTTCATGCTTGCTTCAGCGGACCAGCTTTATGGGGATGCAGATTTCATCTTCCAGCAGGACTTGGCACCTGCCCACACTGCCAAAAGTACAAAATCCTGGTTCAACAACCATGGGATTACTGTGCTTGATTGGCCCGCAAACTCACCTGACCTGAACCCCATAGAAAATCTGTGGGGCATTGCCAAGAGAAAGCTGAACGGGAAGAGACCAAACAATAAAGAAGAGCTCAAGGCCGCGATTGAAGCATGTTGGTCTTCCATAACACCGGAGATGTGCCACAACCTGGTAGCATCCATGCCGCGCAGGATTAAGGCAGTCATTCGTTCAAAAGGGGCCCCAACCAAGTATTAGTACAGATGCAACATTTTATTTTCAGAGGCCTGACATTTTTGTATTTAAAATCCCTTTTTTAAATTGATTTCAAGCAATATTCTAATTTTCTGAGTTTTTGAATTTCAGGTTTCTGAAGCTGTAAGTTCTAATGAGCAAAATCAAAACAAATAAAAGCTTGAAATATCTGACTTTGCATTTAATAATACTATAAAATGTATTAGTTTCACCTTTTATGTTAAATTGCCCGAATAAAACAACTTTTACACGATATTCTAATTTTCCGAGTAGTACCTGTAATTTCTCTCATTCATCGGTCTCTTGCTACCACTGCTCTCTCTCTCTCTCTCTCTCTCTCTCTTCTTTCACTCACTTGACCACCGCTGCTTGTTCTCTCTATCTCTCCCCACATCTCTCACTGCTCTCGTCTCTTTGAGAATCTCGTTGGGAAGCCAACAGCGAAAGCCTAACTTTTACTTTTAACCTTATCAAACGAAGATAAATGTCCCCGCTTCTTTGTACTCCCCTCGTAGGCTACGGCTGTGATCGGATCAGCCTTTGTGTGATTGGCCGCCGCAGCGTGGCGTCTCGCTGATTCTATCGTTTTCAACTTCAACGTTGGATGGCCGCAGCACCCTGTGTGGTCCCCTGCTGCAGCCACAACCCAACTACCCCAATTTAAATGCATTGGAGGGCCTGAATTCTTCCCCCCCACACCGACTGATCCCGCGTGAATCCGGCCTAACGCTGTCTAGCCCTTCTCTTTGCGCTGTAGGACCAATTCGCTGTGATTTGATGGGAAATAAAGACTTCAAACTACAACACATGGCTGATTGAGCTTTAGACTGCTGTCTTGGTTTCAGCAGGAAACAAGAGACCTCTGGAAGAATTTAACAGCTCCAAGGATGTTTCACTGGAAATTTTCCGTTCTGATTAAAGTAACAGGAGGAAAATCTATCCAAGGGGGGTTCCTGTTACCTGCTCTATCTCTCTTTAACATAGCTAGCATACCAAAAGTAAGCAATTTGTTACCCTTTTGGTCAGTGTTCACCGGGGCTGGATTATACATCAGTTGAAGTGGGACGACGACCGCGAACAACAAAACAAAAGCATGCACGGCATGCGCTGGGATAGAGAGAGAAAAGGTCATCCAAGGACAAACATCAGATATTGATTTAATTACATAACTTCGAAATTAAATCATGTGATGTGACTTTCACCCACTCTGCATTTTTATAATTGTTTCTGAAGGCAAAAGATAGAAAGACTCCTTCATGTTCTAATCACTTGCCCTCCCACCGCCGATGCGACGGGGAGAATTCACACAAACAGCAGAGAGGGAACTTGTAAACAGACCGTTTCCATGAGAGGGGTTTGGAACTCTCTTTTGGGCCTTTGAGCCTCCATGCATAATTGATCCGCTTGTGTGTTTGTAGAGTTTGCGAGTGATGGTGATTGGTTCGGAGGATTTAAACGCTTTAAAAAGGGAGAAGGGGCGCTCGGAGAGGTCCACAGCGGGACTTCCCACACATCCGAATGATCACAGGCGAACCGAACGCTTCGCTAAGCTCAGCCTCCTTTAACAGCCTGGTACGGTATATAATTACTTTCACGGGTAGTGTGACGAATTACTATTTCAATTAAACGCAACGACGTCACCCACCAAGAAATGCAGCTTTCGTTCCTGTGGAAATGGAGGAACGTATGATGGTCACCGATGGCGGCTCCCATGACTTTGATTATCCAATTTGCAGGGCGTAATGGAAACAATAGTCACAATGATTGCTCCTATATAGAAAGAATCTATGTGATAGCATTAGTTTTGGCAGTGTGCTTAGCCAAACACTGAAATCTCGGCCAGGGCTCCCAGCAATCCAGGCCAATTTATTATCGTCCTCTTCATCAGTGTCGTGTTGTTCCTCGGAGATATAAATCCCACAGTGTGAGCCGACAATCCGGTGTGATTGCTGGCAGAAACCTAGACCCATCCTATCTCGTGTGAAGATCCCATTGCCTCCGGCGAAACATGATATGTGTCTTAATATGTGGCGGGATGACAGACAGACGGGGAGATCGTCGAACAACAGAGCGGCAGTGAGATTAATGAAAAGAGAGCACGGGAGATCTAACCTCTGATACTCTTGATAATTCAATATCCCTGCGCTCTATGAAGGGCATTGCTAAATTAACTGGCGGTTGCCTAGAACTATGGGGAACACATTTGAATGATTGAAAGCGAAGACTAGACAAAACTGCCATTTCTCTCAATTTACGCTGATTTTCTAGCACAAATTATGTAGGAAAAAAAAAAAAAAGTATAACAACTTGAAGAGGAAGCGGGATATAGATTGCGAGAGGTGAAGCACTGACGAAGCGAATGAAATCTAATGACAGCAGGACTGGATGTAATAATCCTTCAAATATGGGGACAATGCACACGCTGCCGGACAATCTCCCCTTTTAAAAACATTAACCGTGCTGCACTTGTCGGCGCAGAAAAGGTGAAGAATGAAGAGAGCTTCAGAGGATCTTGACACCTTGTCATTGTTCCCCCACTCACCGCTGATGGGGTCAGGGACCCGATTGGAAACATCAACGCCGTACACGGCGATAAGCCATTTCCACACCGGCTGGGCGACTAAAACATACTCATCAGGCCGTGTTCAGACCAAGCCTGGCGGTGAGTGAATGCCAGCCTTCAACAGAAATAGTTAATCTGAATGGGACATTGTGATCTTTTTTTATAATTACTGGTGCAGTGCCAGTATTCCTATAGAAAATAGATAGATTAGATGTGTGTGATTTTTGCATGTCCCATTCACAGCTCTGCTCATCAGCAAAAGGGATAAAAAGGCAAAAAAATTAAATAAAACACACCACTATGTCATGTGCAAACTATACCTGAAAGATGAGGTTGATCCAACAAACAATCAGAGAGATACGTGAGCCACAGACTGACGCGCTTTGCTTTATGAATAAATAAATGCACTGTGCAGCAAAGGAGTAGTTCTGTCTTAAAAGAACTCACTAACACTTCTCATTAGGCTTTATTGTGCAGCAGGTCACCTCCTGTATGTTGTCACTGACATAATCTAACGGCAGGAAAGAAAGAAAATAGTCATCAGCAGCTGACTCAGGACGTGCTCCTGGGTTTTCCACCAGCGTCCACCACATGAAATCAGATTTACTCCTATGCGGCTATACCAAAGTACTTATTTCGGTGGAATGAAACGAGTGCGGTCCGGACTATCACCTGTCAGCTGTGTCTGCGTTTCCTCCAGATGTTCCGGTTTCCTGCCGCTGTCCAAAGACACACAGACTGGGCAAAGTGTCAGCGATACGTTTGTGTGCGGCCGATGAAGACATTTTTGCTCCAATAAAAATAGTAATACCACAATGAACAAATACTACATTACAAGGAAATGTCCTTCATTCACATTCTTACTTAAGCGAAAAGTACAGGCAGAAACATATAGAGAAATTATCATTTAATTAATTTATTTGCAGACATGTTACACGTAAGATGCACTTTATGTCAAAGTCATATCATTGGGTAGTGAAATGAAGGGAAAGAATAAACCTGGAATATAAATGCTGGTGATGTGCTTCACTGGTTCAGACTTTACTGCTGTGCAGGCTGGATACACATCAGCCCCCATGCCTCTGGATAGAAATTAATAAATGTCGAGTAATAAAAATGTAACCTCAGTGAGATAAGATAAAGACATATTGAAAAGGCTGAAATATGAGTTTGTGTCATATTTCATTTCTGAACACAGTCGCCGTTTTCCACCGTCAGTCACAGACTGGCTGCACAACACAAACAGATAGAACAGTACTAGTCAGCGTACTGTGCAAAACTGTAAAATGCATAAATAAATACAAATAAAATATGATAATGGCCACTCTTTCTCCAACTAATTTCACTGGATCTCTTTTTCATTCATCTCGATGATTAAGTGCAACACATCCTGCAGATGTTCCACATTAATCTGCTAATAATTGCTGTTGGAAGACCTGTAATGTGAAACATCTGTGCAGGAAGTGTTGAGTCCATAGACAGCAGCTCAACACCAACAATGTCTCAACAAAAAAAATATGGCTGGAATGAATTAAAACGGTATTTCTGTTTAAAACAAGAGAGCGAGCAGTGGAGAGGCGAGTATGACTGATGGAATTTGTACTGCAGACATTATTACACTACATTTATCAGGACAAATGTGTTGCTACAACGAACTGCTCCAACGGTATCAATATAATTAAAACTGGGGATGGAAACGTCTCACTAAAGTGTGATAAAAACATACAGGAAATCCATGAGCTTACTGTTCAGCGGTGGAGGTAACGTATCTAGAGGCTCCGCTGGATATTTGATAAATTACGGTAAAATTAAAAAAAACGATAAATATGGTAAGACGGAACGGAGAAATGAAACAAACTCCCCTCGTCGGGAGATTGCTTGGAAATATAAATCGAAACCCAGCGTATTAAAGGATCCAGATTCGGTTGCTGGGAGACTTTCTGCCTCATTATTGAGTTTATAATTGGAATCTATTGACATGAACACATTGAGCCCTTGGCTACAAGGACCTGGAGTGGCAGATAGATCTCCAAGTAGCTGAATGGTGCGCCAATACACACCTACTCTGGTGTGTATCACACTCACACACACACACACACACACACACACACACATCAGGAATGCGGCCAGCTTCTATAACACCATCAACACAAGTCGGGTCTGCGCACACATCATTAAAACCATTGATTTGACATCCGAATGAATTATGAGCTGGAGGAGTAGCGGCCTCCGTTAGAGCGCATCACTTATTGACAGAAACCTTTGACAGCACAGAGGTGGCAGCATCATCCCACAGATGAGCGCACATCTGCATCAGGCACATCAGACGGTAGCTGGGACCCACCACACACACGAGAAAAGAGAATCATAGGCTTTTTGCTCCGCGAGTGGATTATTCTGAAATATTAGGGAGCCGTGAGCTGCTCTGCAATTGAAAAATAAAAAAAAAAAATTAAAAATGCTAATACCCCCTCGTTGCCAGCCCCGCCCTCACATATAAACCTATCTGTGACTCATGTAATTATTGAACGATCGCCGGCTGTGACGCTGAAGTGACGCACCGCTTTATTACCTCTCAGATGTGTGATGCTTTGGATAAAAGCAACCGCTAAATTAAATTGCAAATTGCATAGAGCTCCTGTGAGACCAGTAGCCCCGGATGACCTCATGGGAAGATGCCCAGCCAAAAGTGGAATCGTTTCCGGTTTTCGCGAGTGCACGGTACCGAAGCAGGATGTTGCTTATAGAAGCACTACACTACAATAGGTGAATGAGTTCTGCAGGAAAACGCATGAACATGCCGCGCGGTGCAACGGTGCACACGCTATTCCAGGTTTCCATTTTGCAGTCGCCGTGGCCATTGTGACTGCACGTCCTCACTAAAATCAAAAGTAATGATTTCCTTTGATCAATAGTTCTGATGACCTCACAGAGTTTCCTGTCTTTTTTTTTTATTCCCTCTCCCACCAATTCAATCCAGATACACTGATATGCGTCAACGTATGTGTGTGTGTGTGTGTTTCAGGGCGACACCTGGACAATAATCCCTCTGTTTTGATTGAAGTGTCTGTAGCCACAATAAAAAAAAAACACAACATTCCCTTCACATCCTGTCTATATTCATACACACTGCTGTACTGTTCTGGTGCAATCTGAAAAGACATCTCCTGACATCTCCTTCATCCTAGGTGGGCACACACACACACACACACACACACACACTAAGGCCTGTAGGTGGAGGTAGCAGAAAAGGTTCAGAAAACCCTATAACATCGTACAACCTGAAATGAATACAAATTACTACTGTAAGAGTTTGATATAAAAAGTGAATTTAAAAAAAAAAGGGTCAGTTTACGGAAAACAACAAAAGACAAATTTGCCCTCTTCCCTCTAGTGCTACAGAATCTCTTTATATCCTTTTTTTTTTATTATTATTCTGTGCAGACACAATGTCCAGTGTGATAAATAATGTGTTTTCTTTAAGTCCCGCAACTTAAATCTCCAAAGGAAAATGTTGAGAGTTTATGTTCCTGCAGACGACCCTGCCCCACCACAGATAAATGGTAAATGGCTGCGTTTATAGCACCCCTTTAATTAAAGCAGCGCTTCCATTCACACACACACACACAGGTACCATGGAAGCCTGACCATTGGGAGCAATTTGGGCCTGAGTGTTTTTGCCCCGGTGGAAAGGGCAGGTTCTGTCCTGTAATTAGCGGCCGCCCCGCTCCGCCTGCAGAGCCACGGCCTCCCCGGAGGTGGGCCGATCTCACATTACGATCAGAGCTCAGCCAGGTATGTGTGACCACGTTTTTTTAAAAGAAAGAAAGAAATCCATCCATCATGTTGAAAGGACACCTAAAAAGTCGTTAAACTCCAGGTGCAAACGTTTTTGCGGATTATTCGAATGGAAATTGATTTCATGCATGATAATGGAGGCCTGCGCACCACGATGGAACTGTGCACCCGGCAAGAAAAATATTGGAAAGCAATTCCATCTGAGAACTTGTGTATGATGTTAAATTTTGCAAACCAGCTGAGATTACTGGCTATAGTGGAAACCTGCGGCAACATTACAGGCAGAATTGCACAAGCAACTTAGGTCAAAAGTACCATCAACAACTGCTTGCAAGATTTACTTCAATCGATATAATCCTACAGATAGTAAACCTGACTATTTCTTATTTGGTGCTGAATTGTAACACAATGCAAGTAATTGCATATATATAATTTTGCATGAAAGAAAGGACCACTATGACACACTATGAAGAATAGTGTCACATGACCACTGGGGCAGCTGAGTTAGCAGTAGAAGGTTTCAGATTGTACCCTCATTTGTAAGAGATCAGATTAGATTTGGAGGCCCATACATCACCAGCCTATTCACATGTGCTACTGTGGTAAGCTTAGGAACGAGGAAGCATGAAATAAAGCTAAATCACTTGACTCTTTCAAACAATTTCGCTCCCACACCTCCGTCACACCAGACAGTGTTAGTATTTACTTTGTGAAATCCAAAAAAAAAAATCTGGATGCAATCTGGACATGCCAAAAAAAAACACACACACACACAAACATATTCGGTCCTGCCGGGTCAACATTTGCTTGTAATGTTCACAGACTGGATAGTGTAGAAAGTCAGCAGTCTGCAGCCCCACTCACCTGCATGTGTCCGCTAACCCCTGATTGTAGCGTGCATGCAGGTGGATTAGCAGCTCCTTAAGGCAAAGTGAGGCTGCCATTACAGCTTCTACAGACACACACACACACACATGTGCGCACACACACACACAGTGATCAGTACCCAGTGATGCAAGGATCATCAGGTCACAGCACAGCTGGCGAGATGAATATTCCTGCTATCATTTAAATAATGGATCAGGGTTGCAATGAAGAGCGGGTTGTGCAGCAAGCATGCTCACAATCACCTCGATGTGGCCGCTGGCTGAGAACAGATGAAGAGATTTAATCAATTCTCTCTTTTTCTTCTTTTTTTTTTTTTTCCCCGCCCAATAACATTAATTCAAATCACGGGGAGTTAAGTCTGTGCTTGCTTCGTGTGAATATATGAGAGAGGCAGACAAACAAAAAAAAAAAGACTGCTGTTAATGATGTTTGGGTCAAATATTCACACCACGCAGCCCATCCAACGTCATACAAAGTCCCCCAGGCCTCCGTCAAGGTTCTTTCAGATATGGTCAATCTGCCATGTCACACATCAAACCCTTCATGCTAAGAGATTAATATTGAAGAAGAGAATAGCCTACTGGGAGTGTGTGATATTACAACACACACACACAAAGAGAGAGAAGGAGACAGAGAGAGATGGCGATGACCTTGTTCTATTATCTCCTACTGGATGAGGACTGAATGGAAAGACTAAAAAGGGAAATCCTTACATGTAGAATTATAGAGATACAATTTATAGAAAAGAAAAAGAGCAAAATTAAGTAGATATCCACTGATAAGTTACTAATAAAAAAAAAACCCTCTCAGACACACTCCAACCGATCAAATACCAACACCGCCTAACAAACACCAATCAATCCAAAGACTCTTTGGAACCATGGCTGGAAAGAAGGAAGAATGAGCCAAAGTAGACCAGGATGTTATCTGGCCCCAATAAAGGGTGATGAATAGTCAGAATATATCTCTGCTGTCAAGAGGGAGAAAACAGATCCTAACCAAGAGCAGGCTCGGCGAGCCCAGCCTGTCAATCACAAAAAAGAATAATATTTTTAAAAAGGAAGACGCAAACATTCACAGATCCAGGAACCGGATCATGTGGTCACAGATGCACATTCCAAAAAAATAAATAAATAAATAATTATATCAGCTCTTTGTTCCATACCAAGAAAAAAAAATAGGCCTGATATTTTCCTCTTTCTTCACCTTAAATGTGCCACGAGCTAACAACAGGACAAGAAAGGAGATGTGCATTCAGAATTACTGAAACGCTCCCATCTCAGGGGAGTAGACTGCAGGGCAGCGCTACCACAGAGCTTTAATTCATAATGTGAATTAAAGCTCTGGGAGCACCTGGAGGCAGCGATACATCTAATATGAAGGATTCTCAATTGCAGGACGGAATACGACAGACTCGGAAACGGCGGCGGGATCCCTCCGCATTCTTTCCCACTTTGCAGAGGTGAGTGAACGTCTGAGCGGAGGATTCCGAATGTCGAGATTTGAACGAATCAACATACCGAGACAGTATCTGAGCCCTAAGCCAGGACGCCTGATCCGTCTGTCTATCTCATAGTCAAAAGGACTCTTTGGGAAGATTTGAGCAAATAACACTCCACCCATTTCTGATATTTCTGTGATGTGTTTATGCCGTACGGCAGATTCCCTGCAGCTTTAACGTCTGCGTCGCCACGTTGGACGGGATGCTGCCGCGTTCTTGTGCACGCTCGGATATCACGACGCCAGGACCCGTAGTCACGCACACTGGTGGTGGCGGAATAACTCCTTTAAAATTGTTCCAGACAGCCACAGAATCACGTGTGTTAATTTACAGGAGCCTTTGGCTCCGGAGGAGCAGGCAGCTGTAGCTGGAATAAATGTCAAAGAACAAAATGAAAATCTGCACTATTTCATATTTTATAATAGCAAATGGAAAACAGTGCACATTATGACATTTATTTTTAGATTAGCATGTTTTTATTTGTAATACAGAAACATTTACATCAATGTTCATCCTAGAATAAAGAATCTATTTATTTATTGTGACCTCGCTTGTTATATATGTAGAGTCTCCTTATTAAAAAGACCCTCAGAATAACCTTTCATATGGAACTGATTAATGGTTGAAGCCTCCAGACGCTACGGTTTTTAGAGGCTCAAGTTATAAACAGCAGCTCTTGATGAGAGGTGGGTTGATCAGTGGAAGTCAAAACATATTTACATGTTCTAAGTGGGACAATTTTTTGTCTGATTAAATGTTCTTAAGTTACATGAAGGACAGTTCTAGAGACTTTCTTTTAAAGGTGGATGTTGCTGCTACAGAGCCACCTGTTGCCTGGATAACACTAAATGTGCCATAGTGACTCAGACATCATATTTATGCAATTTTCATCAAATGTGGTTGAAATAGCCCAAATCATGCAGGAGGTATAAACCCTGCTCACAGCATTTGAACAAACTGAGGGACAGCTACAGTGTATGGAATATTAAAAAAAATACAAAAAAGAACCTTTATCTGGTTTGGTCCAGAAATGTTCTGAGTTGGACAAAATTCAAAACAGTAGAAAATCTATACAGATGCATATGGGTGTGGCTTACATGCAAAGATATGTCTGGAATTAAAAACAAAAAATTCTGTGACCTACGCCAAACTAAAGTTGATTGTTATAGTGCAACCATTTGGCTAAATTGCAAATTCTACACTGCACTAATTCTGCAGCAATGCATCTCCAAGTGTGAAGTTGATCACATGAACAGTTCTTTAGATTTCTAAGAAAATACGAGACAGACGGATTCCTGACGTTCTACACAGCGATGTTTATCTGGCTCAACAAGTCCTTTAGAGTTTGTTGCACTTAGCGTTTTAATATCTCACAAACTTAATAATAGAATTATCTAGCTTTGGAGGAGGAACAGGACGATGCTACAGTGATGTAAAGGACATAGAATCATTCTTGTTCTTTAAAAAATATTCCTCCAAACTGACTTGGATTCTGCAACTTTTTAAATCATCAAATGCAACTCTGCATCTCTGCACTGATAAGCATTCTGAGAAAATCGAGGCCAATTGTCCTTCCACAGAAAAGCAGAAACATTCCGTTTTTATTATCAAACCAAGGTTTTAGAATATACAAATGCACAAGAAAACAAAAAAAATTAATTAAAAAAAAAGATGGTTTATCTTCAGCTTTATCCTCAGGGCAAACGTAGCATTGACCTTCTTTGAAAGATTTCATTAACCAAATTAAAATATATTGTGCATTCAAATCAAATATGTCAATAAAAGATCTATTAATTGTTACACAGTTATTTCATCACTTCTACAGCACCTGTAATATATATATATATATATATATATATATATATATATATATGCAGCCGTCTGCCTTCACTTTTTCCCCACAGACCATTTTAAAGCCTGAGAAACTGATCTATCATTTCTGAAACAATGGATTGGACAAGGCCAGCAAAATATTATCCGTCTACATATGTAGTTTGGAATCATGATCTCAATGTAAAACCACCTGTTCTGTCCCTGTTCTTCAGATTACGCTGGAGTTCTAAAAGAAATATAAACCGTGATGGATATGAGGGACGAGCTGGGATGAGCCCATCGCTCCTGAACGATGAAACCAGCTCTGATAGGACTCTAATCCTGCAATGTGATGAATTGAATTTAAGTTTCACAATTCCCCTTGTCTAGTTGGCTGCAGGAACAACTTAACAGCAAACCTGGGCCACAACATGAGGAAAAAAATAAGGATATCCAAAGTCCTAAAACAATACCTGTAGACACCCTATAATTTTCTTGCAGAAACACACACACACACACAATGTGGAAAATAGTTGTGTAAAAGATGATGGTTCCAGTAACTGGGCGGTAGCATACATGCACTGGATTCCAGTGTATGTATCCTCCCGCCCAGTGCCAGCTAATGGCTGTTTGAAACATTTTTTGACCCTTGCCAATAGCAAATTTAAAACAGTCATTCTCTGCATGCGGCTACACACACACACACTTTTTTGTCAACCTGCTCTAATGTTTGTAGTGCAAATGTTCTCTCTCTACTCCCACTTTCACCTTATTATTTATCACTAACAGAACACACACACACACACACACACACACACTCAAACCTTAGAGTCCTTCCATATGTGGATAACAAGGCTTGCCTGTCCAAACACATATCTTGGCACATTAGAGCAAAGACTTGATAAACAAGCAGGTCCTTCTGTGTGTGTGTGTGTGTGTGTGTGTTCCGCCGCCGCTAACACAGGGTCAGTGCAGTGGTATCGTGTTGAGATCTGCCGTTTTCCAGAGCACAGACAAGCTCCATTATCTCTGTCGACAGCTCCGTGCCTGCTCTTATTCGGCTTTAAAACTGCTAATCATTGCTGAGACATTCTTGGCCTGTTGCATAAAGGCCCCGCAGCAGCTTCACACTCCGTGCTATAAAACACGATTCAGCGGCGTTCGTGCTGGAGACTTCGGGATCTGGCTCCGTGTATCGGAGGGTTTCTCTCCCTGGAAAGTGAACGTTGGAGGACTTTAGGTGCTCAATAATTGGCAGCGAGTGTTCTCATTAGAACAGAGGCCGTGACCTCGAGATCCTTATACACACACACACACACGCACACATCATTTCATGATTGAGTTTTGTATCCTTCTGTATGGTCATCTCATATACTTCACAAGGAGATAGCATAAGTCGAAACTTCCGAGATTCTGTTAAAGATTTGCTTGTGTGTATATGGGACTATCTGAACAGGCGGCAGATTGTGGCCATTTAAGAATTGCTCTGAGAGTGTATGTATTACTTATAGAATTTCTATTCATCAGAGATCTTTTCTCAGCCTGCAAAAGGTGGCAAATTCAAATCGTGCCAATAAGAATTTCGGTGGGTGCCCGCTGTGGTGCGCTCTCCTCTCAATGCTAAATTGGACTGTCGGGAATCCAAACTAAACGTGGTCTGGAGGACATGGCCGTGTCGCTGTTTTTTTGTATCGTCAGCTTTAAGCTGGCACGTGGACACTGAGGTAGAGAGGTGGATGTGGGTCTGTGTTTTGTCTAGCTGGGGTCACATCAAGCCACAGAAATAACAGAGCGTCGCTCTGATGTAGCCGCCAGGGCCTGGGATCAATTTACACCCTCATTGCTCCTTTATTAGGTTGATTGAGAACATGGAGTCAGGAGGGGGATGGGGGGGGGGGGGGGGGCAATGGAGAGAGGTTGACCTGACTTCTGGAACAGGGCGACACGCACAAGCAGGAAAACAACTGCTCTAAACAATGTCACAGCCCATTAAGGAGTTGAGGTCAAAAAATATGTCTAGATTCCATCTGGGCAGCCTCATCAATGAATATGAGGCTATTTAAAGCAGAGCTGAAGAGAAGGAGCTCACCCCCCCCCCTCCTGACCAGAGGGGAGACACATTTTCCTCGTTCAATTGAGACTGGAGCGCTGATGGTTTCCTCAAGTAAACTGTGGCCTTTGGCTGGCGGCCCAATCATCCACGGTGGCAGCTCTGCCAGTTCTTCCCTCTGACTCTGCGTGTGTGTGTGTGTGTGTGTGTGTGTGCGTGCATGCATGCAAACTCTAACCTACACTGGAAAGTAAAGGCTTCTCTGCTGCCAAGAGTCTCCCCACATTGGAAAAAGTATTTCAATAGACATAATAGCAAAAAGGCCAAAAGGGTTTTTTTGTGTGTGTGTGTGTGTGTGTAGCACATGCAAGAGTAAACATGCATATTAGACAAGATCAAAATACTGAGGAATATCTAAAAAGGTATGCATGCAGCACACGTGCATGTGTGCAGTGTTTTTCTTTTTTACAGCTTGATAGTTTAAAGATGCATTTAAGTACTTCCTTGATGTTTCTTCACCATCTAGTCACTAATTTTCTCTCTCGGTGCCTGGAGTTAAGTCATGCAGCGCCAGGAGTATTATTATTATTATTATTATTATTAGGCCTGGTTGCCTGCTTCTGCTGGAGAAAAAGGTGAAGTGAAATGCAGACTTTGTAGAGCAGAAACCCAGTGAGCATCAGGAAGCTCCAACTGAAGGTTTTGCCACTTTTCGCATTATAAACTAATTCCACCCGTAGATGCTATTAAACAATTGAAACGTGCAGCCATAGGTTTTCAAAGATTGTACTCTCCCCTCCATTACACAGGTCTCATTCTAAACAAATAAGAAGCGTGAATGTCATCAACTTCTGTGCAGCAGAGAAACACCATCCGGCCTCTCAGAGGTTTATGTACTCAGAGTTTACAGAAGAATGTGTGAACATTTCACAGGCTCAGTTATACGTCTCTGAGCTGGAGAGATTTATTTAACTGCCTTTTTTTTTTTCCTCCCCTCTCCCAAACAGCCATCCTTCCGTTTATTTGCAGCAAAACACCATTTGATTGAGCTTTTTGTTTTTCTGCAGCCAATATTTCTGGTTCAGTAACAGAGAACTTTGTCTCTTTTTTTTTTGGTTCCCGACTGATGTCAGACACGCTCAGATGCATCTTTAACGGCCCAACATCGGGTCTGAATTAGCAGCAGTGCATTCAAATTAACTCAACCACAGCTTTTCTCCTTTACATCATCACTCACACTAAACATTCATTTTTATTTTAATCGTTTTTTTTTTTTGGTAAGTTTGGGAAATCGACTCCAAGCGCTTAAAGCAGTAAATAGTTGTATCCACTTCTATCAATGAGTGAACCAGAGCAGCAAAACAGACGCTCATTCATTTGAACATCTCCCACACTACTACTTCAGGAGAGAACAATGCATCTTTTGCTGAACAGCAGCCACTGTGGCCACAAGTGGAAACTACACCCTACTACCCTTCATCTCCCCGGCTTCTTAAAAAAAAAAAAACACCATAACTCATAGCAATTTGGATGAAGTTGAGAGATGCTCAGAATAGAAGCGATTGTCCACATCTGGAGATGCTTCCAGGTTATTCTCACATGTTCTGTGACCCCACTACACATGTGCATTGGAGTTTCTCTCCTGGCTCTGCCTTGGGCCCACAGACTCCAGGAATAAAAAAATATTTAGTTGATAATAACTGGCTTTGTTGTGCATTTGGAGGTGTCCTCTCAATGGTTTGACACTACGTTTGCAGTAACTGTACACAGGGGGATTTCTAAAGCTGCAGTACCGCAGTCAGACACTAGGACAAAAGTAGCTGGCTGCATCCCATCCAGATGTTTGTTCCTGAAGCAGCAGCATGTTAGGACGTATACATTCAGAGTGGGATGATGCACAAAAGCCAAGGTTTGGTTCAGTTGTTGGTTGTTACAGTCTGAGGTTAAATGTAAAAGGAGAGACATTAATAGTTCTAACATGTGTTTCATTCATATGTTAAAGTTATTTATAGGCTCCATCGGCACTAGACTTAGGTCCCTATATCTGGAATCCTGTCTATTCATACGTTGCGGGAATTACCGTGTTGCTTAAGTGTTTGAGGGAGGGGATTTCATATCATGGCTCCAGTGCTGTAATCATTTATGTCGTTAAATGCAACCACACTGCAGACCTATAAGGTGCATCTTCTAATAACTCTTAATTCCAACTTTCTGTCTATCTACTATCTGCTACTCTTCTCCATTCCTTATCTTTTTGCCTACAACAGGTGGTTGACTCTAGGCGCAGCACCACCACCTGTTGCTCTGGAGGGGAAGCGCTTCGACAATGAGAAAAAGCAGAATAAGAAAAAAAGGAGCAGCTCTTGAAGGAACTGCAACTTGTTTTCATTAACCGTTCCATCCAGAAATATACATATAAAGTTTAAGCAACACCAGCCTGGTAAACTAGGATAGCACAGTATTTGCCTCCCTGTCTGTCAGGCTGGGACCTTTCATCATGGTGGACAACCACAATGCAACAGTCCCTTGACCTGGGACGCGGCGTGCACCGCATGTCTTGACCACCAGCCAGCGCACACGCAAAAGGTCTGTAATCAAGTCGTCATCCAGGAAACGGATCACATATTTACACCAGGTGGAGTCTGGACATAACAACCTGTTTCCTGGGGAGATGCACTGAAACCGCTGAATTGTTGTTTATCCGAACATGTTAAAGTACAGTGTGACAGCAGCACGAGTGGAGAGGAGCCACGCAGCTGGAGGACAACCGCTGTCAGTGATGCTGCAATACCCATCTATGGGCTTATGAGATGATCGAGTCCGGCCAGACGGAGTAGGGCTGTAGCAAAACCTCTGACTCGTACTGTGTTTTTCAGTGATTCTGCATTCAAAGTATCACTTATTAGCGGCAAGTTTTCCAAATGTGACAGTCAGGCTTTAAAAGATCCGATTGGAAACAGTGAGATATTGCACTGACTGAGTCTGTGTGTGTGTGTGTGTGTGTGTGTGTGTGTCTGCAGCTGAACTCTGACCAGTCACAAGCTGGTCAGACACATCAGAGCAGCTGCAGATTCATAAGCAATACAAGACTATAATAAGAAAAGGAATCTCTCAGCCTCCTACAGACACACACACACACACACACACACATCAGATCATACAGCATGTACATCGGCAAGCCCGTCGAGGATGAAAGGCTGTGCTACAACCTCAGCTTGTATAATCTTCGCTCCAGCGTCACACCCTCTCTCCCTCTTTCTCTCTCAACTGCTTCAAATTTCGAGACTCTCCACACACACACACACACACCTTCAATTTCCACGTTTTCCATCACCACATCACTAACTGACAACCTGTTCAAGCTCGGAGCCTGAGCCGTGACTGGTTGCATAACTTTTCTCCTTTTCCCCAAATCAGACCAATTAGACAAAAAAAAAAAAATACATCTAAAAAATCCTTTCGTCCCCCTCCTCATCACCATCATCATCATCAGTCACACTCCTCAGCAGACTCCTACGCCTTATTACAGTTCTGCTCATCATCATGCGATTCAATGGAGGTGATAAGGGAACAGAGGAAAGCCATCAGACACAGACGGCTTCAAGGCATCAGCAGCAGCAGCAGCTCACACACACACACACACACATGCAGCTGCCCGAAACATGAGCAAGCAACATCACACATAAAAGAAAATGACAAAAAAAGACAAGAGTTTTAAGCTTGAAACAGATAAGCAGCCAAATAACTGCAGTGAGAGCCATCACCAGGATCCTATAGAGAACAATGCACCGGCGATGCTGTGTGAGGCCACAGGGGAATCAATGATTAGGCATCAAGCCCAAATATTGTTCTGACTCGCAGGAGAGTATTAGATATTTGAAAATGCATTTTTTGCAGCTGAAGAAACGTCCAAAATCGGTTATTGGATTAAAAGGGAAAAAAAAAGAATTTACAGACTGCATGTGTTAAATGAGGCTTCCAGTGGGACACAGCTGGCATGTTCTCACAACCAGTTCAAGATATCTGGTCAGTTTTCATTGTGTGTGTGCCTAATTCCCACATTTTAGTCATATTTGTTCAATTATGGAAAAAAAACACACATGCATCTGCCAGTACTTCTTCCAAAATAATTATATTCTGGGCTTTGGAACAGCTTTGGGACCATAGGGAGGTGGAAAAACAGGCAGAAGACCTGATTAAACTGTTAAAATAACGTGTTGGGTTGTGTGTGTGGGGGGGGTCTACGTCTGCAGACACCGGAGGGAGAAAGCGGCCACTAACCTGGGGAGGAAGCTGGGAGCAGCGCACTGGTTTCCTCCTGGAGCCGGAGAACCGCCGCTGGAGAGCAGCGCGCACGGATCTCACCCCGCACGGATCCCACCCCGCACGGATCTCACCCCGCACGGATCCCACCCCGCACGGATCTCACCCCGCACGGATCCCACCCCGCACGGATCTCACCCCGCACGGATCTCACCCCGCAGGACGCGGCTCGTGGCGGTGAATGACGGCCACCGAGTCACACGTGCGGCGGCGTCAGGGGAGCGGATGGCTCCTCCTGCGTCTAAGGCTTTACATAAAGTTGTTTTTTTTTTGTTACTTTATTCCTATCCCGCTCATATCTTTAAATCCGCCTGCACGCGCCGTGATGGAGAGCGGCTCTGTGTTTGTTTACAGCTCATGTCTGCGCTCGGCTCCGTGCGTGGTGAGACCGACTGATGGAGGGGTGGATGTGGGGGGGGTGGATGTCAAAGACGGACCGGGTCCCGGGGAGCCGGATCTGGGTCTCACTTACCTTTGCCCCTTTAAAAGTGGTGACAAGCACCGGGCGGCGGCGCGCTCCGCGGCGGTGGATCGGGTCCGCTCCTCCGGCAGGAGCCGGGTTTGCAGACACGGATCTCCCCCTTCCACCCCCTCCACCCCCCAGCAGCCAGCAGCCAACCCCCCCAGCACACCTGTGGCTCACAGCGGCCGCATTAAGCGCCCGCACGGGATGCCCCGGTGCACACGCCCCTCAACAAAAGGTGTTTAAAAAAAAAAAAAAAAAAAAAGAGAAAAGAGTCCAGGGACACCTACCGACCTGTAGCATGTAATCCGTGCCGGTCCCGGAGCCGGAGCCTGGGAGACGCGCGGCGCGGAGCGGCGTGGAGTGGAGGGATGGAGCGGAGCGCAGGGAACGTGTCAGCCGGCGTCGGAGCGCGGAACCTCGGCCATTCCCTGTCCGAGGCGCACGGTGCGGCGCCGCCTCTATTTACTCCAGCTGGAGGAAAGACACGCCCACCGTGTGTGTGTGTGTGTGTGTGTATGTGTGTGTGTGTGTGGACATTCTTACAGACTATCAGGACTACAGTCATGATTTTAGAATGAGCTCAACAGTATAACAGACACTAATTATTTAATCAACTTTATTAATCAAGCTCAAACACATAGAATTTAAAAAGGAAACACAAATAAATGTGAAAAAGGCATTACAAGCTGAACATCTCCAAATGTTTTAATTACTTGGATATGTTAAGGCCTTTTACTTTTCATTCAGTCAGCACTTTACGTTTGGAAGTGGGAGCACATGTCCACTAGAAGCTGGTTTGATTCCCTCTGAAGGAACTGCAAGTCCAACAGATTTTCTGTTTTTGTTGTTTGTCCACAGCAGCATATCCGCTCTGTAAATCACATCCTGTCTTCTCATTCCTAAAACCAAATAGACAAATGTTATGTTTTTTTGTTTTTTTTGTTTTATGATGTTTTGCACCAATCCACCTGAAAACTCAGTGTTTTCTGGAGCACATCGAATATTTGCAGAAAGTGACAACGTGTCAGGTGTAAATTAAAGGCAATTCCAATATAAAATGCTCTTAAACTGAATCAAACATGGCTATTTGTGATTGATAAAATGTTAAACCTATTAGAAGTTAGAACACACATTCTTAAGACAGTTGGTGGGTGGGAAAATGGCGTCTCCATCTTAATTAGCATCATTAACAAGCAGCAGCTGCAGCGGGTGTTTTCATCATGTCTGCTGTTCCACTGGTGGAGGTAACGGTGGTGTAGCTCTATATTTTCTGTACGTATTCGGTTGCCCGTGATCAGCGTGGTTCAACGGGTGTCAGGCCTAACCAATGCCGCGCTGATGTGTTGGTCATGCTGCCGTTAAGTTGTGCATATTTGCACAGTCTGTGCCTTTTTTATGCAACGCTGCAGTCATGTGTTGTTTATTCCTGCGTATTTGTGCCGTGGCGGCAACAGGCCCTCTCGCCGTCGCGTTTTATGTGTGTGTGTGCGTCCAGCGTAGGTTTGAGGAACGGCCTGGTCCACGTCACACAGATGCTGCAGAGATTTGCTCACCTCTAGCTGGGAAAGATCCTCCTCAACTATGGTTGTTCTGTTCACTGGAGGCAAAAAGGTAGAGGAGGAAGTTTGCACCTCTACGCCCAACCACCAACTGGTTGCGCCCACTCCAATGACTGGGAATGACAGCAAAACATCCTTCACTCCTTTAAACCAATCATGCCTACAAACCTACCCTGCATTGGTTTGCTGGAATCACCTGGCAACCTCGCTTTAATGGTCTCCATCTTTTTTCAGAACCAGAACTACCAATCACAATGGGTGAACAACTTCAAATATCTTGGACCTCACTTTGGATAATAAGCTCAGTTCAGATCAACTCATCAGTGATATCCATGAAACGATCCCAGCAGAGACTCCACATCATCCACAGACCCCCCCCCCCCCCCATTTAACCCATCAGGCCTTGAGCAGTGCAAAGTTATTGTGGTATACCAAGGTTTTTTAATATAAAAGTCGTCCCTCCTCCTGGTAGTGGATACAGAGATCCTCTATTGCAGCGTTTTATTGCAGTGCACGCCACACACCACCAGAGGTCAGACTTTGCGGCTTGTAGATAAAATGAGAATAGCTGGTCCCACCATAGGGGTCAGGACACCTTAAGTGACCCCAGGGCTGAGGTCGTTGCTAACTTTAGGGCTCCTTCCGCTCAGCTTGTTGGTGATAAGGGGGGTCCTCCCTATGTTCCCATTTCACCAGCTTTGTGTAGTACATGATGCTAACCTTGAAAAAACATATATTCACTTAAAACCTTATGGGAGCTCATTAAAGGGGGGTTTCTATTCCCCCTAACACTGCTATATTGTTCTCAATATAACACTACACTTGAGTGCATCTTTAAAATAGTTCCAGTCATGGAATCACCAAAGATTACAGCACAATGCTTGGAGAAAATTAGCATTATCATGTTTTTGTATGGAAAAGGCACTTCACACAGGTACAGTGCGAAAACACAGTGCAGCAATGTACTGGTACATCGTACTAGGAAAACATTGTGCTAACTACGAGAAAGTGAGCTTCACTGCAAACATATGCAATGTTGTCACAGGTTTCAGCGTCAGCACTTACCGTCACCATCATTTTGTCTCATCTCATTCGGTCCGGAAAATGTAATATGATACAAAATAAACAATTTCATTGGTCAAGCATGCAGTTGCAGTTTCACAGATGGAATTCCGCAGACAGCGAAATGATTCTGCATTTTTCATGCCCACTAAAGTTTCGCCCTGTTGTGCGAGCTTCCATTGTAACGCATGAAATCATTTTCGCACTCGGGAACGGCTCTTTAACGCCCGCACATCTGTCTTCTAACTGATAAAAACATCAGGACTTAAAGGTATAGTCCACGACTCTGATCCAATATGCATTTTTTTGGGGATATTCAGCAAATATCTCCCCACTGCCTGCAGGCTGATGGTTCTGTGCATGCATCAAAAACATTCTGGTATTACAACTTTTTGTAGTAATAATCTATTGTAACTATAACCATTGGATTGCTGATTGGTTAACACAATAGGAGGGCTTAATGTGGTGCATCAACATTATTGAATTGGAGAACATAGAACCACGTCATACAGTGTTCACTGTCTCCGAGGATGAAGGATGTCCACCATTGCAGAAGAATGATTTAGCTTTTTAGTAGATTAGTTAATTTATTAGCATCAAGACTTAAAGTGTTCAGAAGGCATCCTCCTCAGAGGTCCATGTCCTGCTTATCTAGATCTTCTCAACGCAAAGGAGCAGCGGCTCTACTCCAAACCACTCCCTAACCTCCCTTTGCATCCTAACTCTTAAAAAAGAGCCTGAACACCCTGTGGAAGAAATTTGGCTGCTTGCATTTTTTATATATATATTCTTGTTCTTTTGTGCACTAACCAAAGCTCATGGCCATAGGTGAGGGTAGGAATGTAGTTTGACTGGATCAATTAGATCACCTCGATCTGCTGCTCCTGAACAAGTACTTGAGCTCCTCTATTTGGGGCGAGATCGCATCCTGAACCCACACTCAATCCAGGTGAGAACCATGGTCTCAGATTTGGAGGGCCAAGCAAGCGCTGAAGATTACGGCCTGATGAAGCAAACACGACCACATCATCTGCAAAAAGACAAATTCCTTCACTATATAAGTTACAAGGAGCAGATAAAAGGTCAAGAGTTAATTTCATGGTTGTTATTTCAAATATAGAATCCGTTGTAATAAGTCCAAAGAGCTGCCACTGTGAAGTGAAGCAAAACCAACATTGGGCTGAAAACTGAAAAACAATCCTATCAGAGAGATAGCAGCCCAGGAGATAGGCGTGTCTGTGTGTGAGTCAACAACCAAAAAAAGGTTTCACCAGAGTAAATACAGAGGGTTCACCACAAGATGTAAGCCATCGGTTAGCCGCAAAATCAAAAAGACCAGAGAAGATTAGTGTGTGCCAAAAAAAAACAGCACACAGTCAACTTGTACCAGATTGACGGAAAGAGAAGAGTATGGAGAAGGAAGGGAACATGGCGCTGGTAGGTTTATGGCGAGTTGATTCAAAAGGTTTTTGTAATGATCTAGAAGAAATCCTGATTTTTAGAAGGTTTTAAATGTTCTGTTGTTTTCTCATTTGGGGCCACATATGGAGATATATACAGATATCTTGCACCTTCATAGCTTGGCCATATGCATGCTCTTCTAGTCGATGTTGTGACTGCTGACAAAAGCAATCGGATGAATTCTGAAGTGTTTCGGGCGATATTATCTGCTCATATTCAGCCAAATGCTTCTGAACTTAGCATACTGCAAAAGGTATTGGGTAATACAAGTAAATGGTATGTTATGCAATGGGCAAGTCAATCACCTGACCTAAATCCAATTCTCTTGCTGAAGACAAAACTGAATGGAAAATGCCCCAAGAAAAGCGGGAACTGAAGACAGCTGCAGCAGAGGCCCCAAACCCAGTGTCAGGTGATGTCTGTGTGTTTCAGGCTTCAGGCTGTCATTGACTGCAAAGGATTTGACTGAGTATCTCAAATTTATGATGATTTTGATATATGGTTGTTGTTTTTTTCCCAATTGCTTTTGGTCTCTTTAAAAGCGGGAGGCACATTCTGGTGAGTGTACGGAGCCAAAAAGATGTAAATTGTGTCAATGTCCGAATACTCAGGGACCTGGCTGCATGCATGCATGCACATAAAGTGTATGTTGTGTCATTGTCTGTTTAATCGCATGTTGTCTTAATCATCGGCAGCTTTGAGGTTGGCAGATTGGAGTTGACAAGTGCATTGGGTTCTCATGTCAGTGAACATTTACATCAAGTTTTATATTTCTCAACTTCCAGCATTGGGTAACTGGGTAGCTGTTGACTCTCTGAGTCGCAGAGGGCAGTGCCAGCATTTGTGTTTTTTAAATTCAATTCACAATGCATTCATCCTGTTGTGTAACCACTGCTTCGACAGGGCATGAGAGAACCCATTCAAAGCTGCTGCTCATAGTTTACTGAAAAAAAAAACCTTGAACTGAACACATACTTTAAACATTATTTCAAGGTAACATTAACACTTTTGACAATGAACCTTAAACTATGTGAAGTTGTGCAAATCTACAAATACGCATTCACACTACACTCAATGCCCACAATGGTCTTTTTAATTTTAATATCTCCTAGCTACAAACACAGAGGTCATGTGGTTAAATGAGAGTCTCCGTGACAACTGTGCCACCCTGCAGATGTACCAGGCCGAGCGGCGGCTGCTGGCCCCTGCTCCTGCGGGCCAGAGACCCTGTTCCTGAATTAAGAAGGGGAATTATCCACGCAGTTTGGGCAGTTTACCAAATAAAGCTGGTCACGCTGGCATGCCCGGCCTAATGAAGTGAAAGAAACGCCATGCATGCCAGGCTGATTTGCATGAAATTGGACTGTCTGCGCCTCTGGCATTTTTCCATATCTCATCCCACTACAGTGCAGCCTGCAGGCCGCTGCGGATGTATGTTAGTGGAATATGCTGATCCAGTCGTTTCACATCACGCTGCCGTCACCAGTCTGTCTTCCTTCACGGGGCTGGAAACAATTTGGCTTTGTGAGGGAGCCGCTGCCGCTGTGAAGTTACATCAATTATTGAAGCAATATCATCAACGTCGTTTCTTCTTCGTTTGTTCACAGTTGCCCAAATGCAATGGAATCTGAAAGATTTGCCTGCTATGGAATCCAAAATCATCTCCGCCATCGACTAATGCGTGGGCTTATTATCACAAGATTAGAATTTGAATAAACTGAATGAATTCTAAGGGAAACAACGAGATGCTCCCATTGAATGTAAAGCAAGTTACTGATCAGATTAGCACGAAAAGAAGTGGAAACAGGGAAGAAACTAGTCTGGCTCTGTCCAAAAATAACCCAGTCTTCCTACCATCAACTTGCTGTTTCTGCCTCATTCAAAGTTTGGATCATGAGGCTGAAGCAGACAGAGCGGCTTTGTGTCCAGACCAGAAATATTAAAGCAGACGATCGTAGAAAGCGTTTGATGTTTCTAAGGTATTTCAGTTCCCACGTGGACATGAGAACTCCATGCTTTGTGTTGTCAGTCATAATATTATTCTCCAAATGTTCCGTTTTCATGAAAGGAAGGGGCTACGTTTGGCAACGCACGTGTGTGTGTGTGTGTGTGTGTGTGTGTTTTATGTGCTCTGGCTGATACCTTTAAAGCCACAACATATACAGTAATTTGTTGTTATTAAAATCCTGATTACACCTGCGATTAAATGTTGTGCACATTCATTATCCTAAATAATTGCAATATTTTTGAAAGTTTTATGAATTCATAATTGAAATTTGAAAATTTAAACAAATTAGTGTTATAGTTAAACTAGTGCTGTCAATCGATTAAAATATTTAATCGCGATTAATCTCATGAATGTCATAATTAACTCACAATTAATCGCATATTAATCGCATATTTTTATCTTTTCGAAATGTCAAAGGAAAATGGATAGGCTTGCTTTGTGAAAATGTTTTTTTTTATTGCAAACCACAGCATATAGTATACAGCCATTCACATCTGTAGTAATACTGTCAATAAACATACTTAGTCACAAAAGCAGCTCTTAAAACAATGTGAATCAAAATAAAAGTGCATATCATTGTAAACTAGGACTCAGCCTATAGTGCAGTTACAGTAAACCATCATTTACACTTTCCTTTTCTTACGTTTCTTTTGAACATACTAGCAGCCTATGAAAGGATGAACATGAACCTGTTTAACAGTTGAGCCAACCTAATATTCTACTTATTTCCTTTGAGCCAGTTACTCAGACAGACAAGCCTGTTGACATTTTCAGATAACAGGGAAGCTCGTTTCTTCTGACCAGACAGTGAAAACGATCTTTCACACGGTACTGATGTAGCGGCGACTGTTCTACCTTAGACTTCTCCGTTTCGTACAAATTCTCAATGCGGCTAATAATAGTTGCTCTGGGAGGAGCTTCGTAGGTCCAGTCGTTGGATGCAATGCGAATGATCTCAGTTAGACCCTCATCCTCCACAATGTTAACGGGCCTACATGCAGTGGCCACCCACTGGGCTATGGCGACAGTAAGTTTGTTTTTAGTTGCGGCATCCATGTGCCTGTGTCGAAATCCATCCATTGTCGCCTGGTTCTGACGCGGAGGAGGCGGAGAATTTGAATCCCCTGTGTGTTTGGCCATCAAATGGTACTTCAGACTTGTCGTGCTCCGATGGTAACTCAATTCACATCGACAGTACATGCAGGTAACTTTGGTCTTATCCACCGACCCGTCTGGCAAAGTTTTAAAACTAGACTTTCCATTCATAAGTTTGTTAGCCGCATCCATGTCAATGCTTCTGCTCCACATCCAAACAATGGCATTGTGGGGCGCGCTAATTGTTTTGCTTCCGGTTTACAGACGGATCCTGTAGTTTTTCTAACGTGGCCACAGAAGTTTATGAAAAAAAACATAATGGAAAGAATCTAAAATCAGCTTAAAGCCAGTGTAAGGACAGTTTTTGTGCCCTTTGATAGAGGTTTTCTCCAACACTTCAGAGTCTCTGAATGAACTCCTGATTTATGCCATTAGAGTTAGCCTCGCAGTGATCTGTGATGGATTCGGTGTCTTTCATATGTAAAATTAACCAACTCTGGCAAAGCTCCTGAGTGTGAGAGTGGAGGTAAAAACTGGATTATTTTACTGAAACTTATTTCAAAGTTGAGACGTGCCAGAGACTTTAACTTTAAGTTGAAATAAACTAAAACTATCCTATTACCTCACGCTGAACATCATTACAATAGTTGTTTCCTTATTCAATATAGAATTAGATTTTGGAAATTTTCAATTTGCCTCTTCAGTGAACATGTTTCTCTTCCGTCTCATTTTCAAAGTGATTTTTTTTTGTTTTTTTACAGAACTCTGATCTGTTCTGTTGAAATGTGTTAAGCTCTCAAATACTGTTTTTGCTGTAGCACCAAAGCGGTTGAGATGTAGGTTGTGGTTACACATCGCAGGTATAACTGGTGGTGGGTATTGCTTAAACCGGTGTTTGCAGGTTAAACAAACAAACAACATTTGTTCCATTTCTCTTTGTGACGTTGCCACAAACAATAATTAACCCCTTAACGCCTGTTGTCGCAAATATGCAACAAACGGAATTGACCCCACATTGACCATTATGTCTGTTGTTGCGTATTTGCAACATACCAAATTTTCTATTTATTTTTTTGTGCAAAAGTGAAATGAATAATCTCGACATTATTTACCATTTACGTAAGGCAGAAACACACATAAAACATTTTTTTATATATATACAGCTATCTAAATTCAGGCGTTAATGGGTTAAAATTATACTAGAGATGCTGTTTCCACTTTTTCTTTTCCTCGTAAGAAGCAGAAAACGTCCCTGTCCTCAATCAGTGACAATGTTTTTAATTGCATTTGCTAACAGCTGCTGGAATAAAAACGCGTACACCTAAAGAAATTTGTAAACTTCTATGATCACCACGTTCAATAACACGATACATACAAGCATGAATCACTTGAGAGTGCTAACATAAATGCTAATATCAGACATACAAACTTTACAGATGAACTTTAGATTAACTGTCATGTGTAAGAGGTTTAACAAAAGTGGGCAATGCACGGTTTTTGATTTGGTTCATGCATTATCTTTAAAAAGCAGTTTCAGTGTACATGAAACACACAGGGGAAATTCCAGAAGATCAAACACTACTCTTTGTATTTTAGAGGGTACTCCACATATACTGTTCTGTTCTTTCTTTATATATTTATATTTTTTGCACATGCTGCACCTGGAAGCAGGATATAGACAAGTTTTTAGTTAGGCCTGAACTATTGTCCAACAGTCACATGGACTTTATTTCGTTTTAACCAGTTTAGCCTGTATTTATTAAGCTAAATCAGAAGAATATTTATTTCATGCCTGGCAAACACAAAACAATCTTCAGCTTGTTTTGGTCTTTGGCCGTTACACGACAAACATCGTGATAATGCTTTCTGCTCCGTATTTACGTCGTTAGATCTCTCGCAAATGAAAAGGTTTGAAGCCACGTCGCGGAGCTGGAATCCCAAACAGTGACATCTGCAGTGGAACCACAGCTGATGTGTTTAGCACATTTTTCTTTGACACGTTTTGCAAAAAATAAGAGAATCCTTCCATTATAAAAAATGATGATGAGCAAGAATGTTTTCAAACTCAAATTCAACTGTAATAGTTGCAGGAGCCAAAACACTATTTATGTGATTTTTTTAATATAAAAAAAAGAATATTAATTATATAACAATCTCACCATTACATCATCCGACATCTATCAGCTATTTTCTCTCTCTTTGACAAACATTTGCAGATACACTCAGTGGCTATTAGGGGATGTTAGCAATTATTGAAAATAAAGCACAAGGAGCGTTGGGATTCACAGATGGTAGCTTTTTCTTTTTTAGCATTTCCTTCTGTTCTGAACGGAAGAGAAGGAATCACAACTGCAAACACGGGCAAACAACAAAACACAGCAACGACATCGAGAAGATATAAAACACGACTTTAACGGAGTGAGGAACAGCACGTTGACATGCAGGCTGTGTGTTCATTCAAGCCTCATAGACTCAGTTCATTTCCCCAGCTCCGCTTGGTAATGTGTTGTTGACATGAACACACACACACGCTAAGGCAGATCCCAACACCCGGTTCCGTGATGGATTCGTACGTCTTGTGGCGTCTTCTACGATAATGAGTGTCTGTGTGCGAGATCAGATGCAGATGACGGTCGTATCGGCAGCAGGAGGCGACAACAGCGGATGAAGGAATTAATTCCAGCGCTTTTCACTTCAATGTCAGTTTCTATACCTGCTTATTCCTCATTAGGTCCACGGAGCTAATCCCAGCATATTACAGGTGAGACGCAGGGATACACCCCAGACAGGTCACACACAGTTACCCACACACTCGTAGCTACAGGAAATTTAGAATCACCACTATAATCAACTCAAACACGTTTTTGGACTGTGAGAGGAAAAACATGCAAACTCCACACAATGGGCAAATTTAAAGAGGCATTATAGCAATTTGTGGGTAAAACCACCATGTGTATGGTTGTGTGAATGCGCATGAACCTGGTGTGGTGGTGCTGGGTGTGCTGCATGTACATGCTGCACGTCAAAATGTGTCCATGTGAGGTGGGAATAAATTTCCTGCAAAGGACAAATAAACTATCCATGGAGCTTTTTTTTTTTTTTTTTTTTTTACTTGTATGCGGTGGCAATTTGTAAATTTGTGTTCTTGCAGCAGCTGTTTTGCTCGACCGTAGCTATGACCAGGAGCCATATGCTGGCAGCTATGCACCAGTTCCCCTGGCTGCCCTCTGGCGAGCTGTTCCAAGTAATATAAGCAATTACATCCAATGACCTTTTTCAAATGATCAGTTTAAAGTAAATGTATTAAAAAAAATGATCCCCCCAACAAATAAGGGAATATTGCTGCATGGCAAAAAACATTAGATATTTCCTTCAAACAGAAGTTACGGCTCAGCATTTAAACAGGCACGTTTCCAAAAGTTGTGATGGAGCATCCGCTGATTTGTGATGGCAACTGTGCACGCGTGAGTCCGTCCACTCCTGTTGTCCAGCTGTGCTCCGCTGACGCGCCCCGCAAGGCGGCACGACAGTTGCTGGGTTGTCTGCTGGCGGATACCAATCCTTTACTTTTGCTGCGGTTTGTTCTGACTTGCAGGTTTGCCCTCTTTTTGAAGTGTCGCCCTTTCCCCCCCCTTCTCGTCCATTGCATTAGACGATGCTTTGGAAAACGGTTGAATGTCAGCGGCCTGTCGAGCTGTTAATCTAGCAGTGCGTTCCAGCTCATGTTCTCCTCTCTTTTGCAACAGTTACTCTTGTTTCTCCATAGCGCACTTTTCCAGTAAACGGCTACATAGGCAAGCAAGCAGCTCCTCTTTGATTTCTGCAGAGGACGCAGCGCTAGATTTTCCACTGTGTGAACTTTTTCTGCGTTTCCTAGCAACATCTGCAACACCTGGATTAAAATCATCATTACATACTATGCTCAGCACATGACACCTTTATTTTAATGTCACAAATAGACTCATTATTATCAACCTGTAAAGTACTCAGTAAAGAAAGATTTTGTGTATCAGCACACATGTACATCTTTTTTTTTTTTTGCAAGCATGCTTGATTTCTACAAAGTTAATAAGGTCAAGTAGCCTTCCTCTTTGACCACAATGCATTGGATCTACACCTCATATTTACAGCGAATAACGTGCACAGAAATATGAATGGCCATTCATAACAATTCATAGCCTCGCGTTGGGCACTGTGATGATCCTGGTGAATGTGCTCCATTGCCAGCATTTGAAGAGCAGCTCCCGGTGTATTAAAATCTGGCAGATGGCCTTGATCCAAAGGAAGAAGCATGCTGAACGCTCCCCCCCCTCCTCACACCGATCGCTGGATGCAGCAGGCGGACTCAGGTGGGAACGATTACCCGTGTTTATTTATGTGCGGCTTCCAGCGTCTCCTCAGCTGGAAAAACCGCAGCACGAGAATGTGACATCCACCCCAGGTCTAAACTAATGGAGAGCACTTTATCTGTGCCCCAAGGATGTATTCCAGGACCAATGTTGTTTTACGATCTACATAAACAACATTGGCAGAGAAATACTAAGTTCTGAATCATCTAGTTGCTATTTGTACGCTGATGATGTGATTGTTTCTTCTTGTGCTGTCTCGCTCCTTTCAGCACCTCCAGAAATAGTTTAGCTTCGTTCAGGCAGATTTTAAAAATCCTGAACTGATTTTAAATTTGATTTTATTTTAGAAATATGCATTGTGTTGAGCTCTCTGCAAAAAAACTAAAAATGTGTTCCCATGATCAGTTGAGTTGATATAATTTATTTTCATGCTTCTGCCGCATCCCGAATGGCTTTAGAAAGATTATCAGAAATGGCTGCATTGGCACATTTTTATCTATAAGGCTATTTCAGGGCCTCTCCCTGACTCCACTAATGGGTAAAGTCTGCTCTCACTGAAGTTTGTGTTGTTTGGTTGAGAAGCTTTTAGCTTCTATGCTGCTTGGTTGTAGATCCAGCTTCCTTTGAGGTTTTTAATCATTTTATTATTATCTGTTTAAACAGAAGTCTGCTGCTATTTTTTTAAGTTGGATGTTGCTGCTCTCTTGTAAAAGAGATGTTAATCCTAACAGGACTCACATGGTTAATTAAAGCATGAATAAAATGAATATTCAAATTCAAAATTGAAAAATCGTTAAAAGTTCTGAGAGTCATTAGGAGAGAGGATGAGGATCATGAGATGTGGGCATCTGATGAAGGACTTTTTCTATTAGTATAAAAACTCTTTTTTTTATCTTTAGGCGTAAACACCAGCCCAGATGTTATGAACAGTGATATTAACGTTCCCCACTGAAGCTGTGGGGGGTAAACCATCAGTCAGCATCGGCGGTTAACGTTACAGCACGACATAACGTTTTAAAACAAGGCTGATAATCGCCGAACCAGACGGACGGAGCGATATATCGAGTTACAGGACAAACCGTGAAGAGGATTTCTGTTGTTTCTGCGGCCGCTGGCAGTGTGTGTGTGTGTGTGTGTGTGTGTGTGTGGCTGCTTTCACACACTCACATTCACCAGCATTTATGAAGCTCCATGGTCTTACTGATATACAGACACTCTACAGCAGCAGTCACTTTGATTGGCACTAGATTTTTCTAGTTGTATTTTTTCTACTTGAATGTAGCAGAATCTAAAAATAAAGCCACAAAAAGGCTGTATAGACGGAATAATAAAATATGATTATTCCAACTTCTGCTTTTTGCTTTTAATGGATATTTACTTTCATCATTGATGTTCTTAAACACACAGTCCAAAAAATGATTCGTCCTTATCGCCTAATGCAAAATAGTGCCCCCTACTGGACCTATTTAACGTGCAGCGTCATGTCACATCGTACAGGTGGCGTTCCCTTTAAAATCACGTGTTTTCAGATTCATCGGTTCACATTTAACAATAAATCCACTATTTCAATGCGCAAGTGATGTCCAGTCACAAATCGCAGATTCTCCTCAGGGAATCCTGGGTGGAATAAGTGTGGGCCGACTTCACGACATCCCAGTCAGTCAGCGTTCATCGCAACAAAGGCTCTCTGCCTTTCTCCTGAGGAAATCCAGCGATTCTGTCTAGACTCAAAACAGATGTGTAAAAAAAAAAAAAAAGGAGAGAAAAATGTCCGAGGTTCACGGAGGGGAACACCACACCAGTCACATCACGTATGACACATTTTACCAGGATGTGCACTTCATATTCATCATGAACCCGATACCTGTGTTTACTACTTGTCTATAATGCGACGAAGTGAAACATCACAGCTAATTTAAGTCGGAGTTGAGAAATATTCTTGGCTATTCCAGTTAATACAACAAAAAATCCCGACAACAATAAAGTACATTAGATGGTAAAACTTCTCTGATGTGTGTGAAGTGTGAACTCCTCATGCTCCTTCTGGCTTTGCACAAAAAGTGAAAAAAAATCTGGCTAAAGCCAAGAGTGGATATCTATTACTTGTAAAACAAAACAAATATATATTTTCTTGCTGAGCTGTGTATTTTGCAGAGTGCAGGAGAAATAAGATATCCTGCAGGGTGACAGACACTGTTTTCCTCCCTTGTTTATAAGGAGCTGATCTTAAAAAAGCGACGTGCATGCTTCACATGCATTCAGAGAAACGATTAAATATGACTGTATTTGACCGTGGAAAAACTGCCTGACTGTCAAAGAAGATGACAACATACATCAACTTAGCAGGGAGGACTAACACCACATTTTATAATCACTAGATGTCGTTCACTTTCGAGCGTTACTTATGTCATTAAATGTGAGGACTGGTCAGCGAATGGAGGTGAATGCCGAGACCTGCTCTGACTCGTTCTGCGCCGTGTCTCTGTGGTGAAGAACGATCGCCAGGGTCGAGTTTTAAATTGCACCGGCCGTATTTGTCCTGAGGAGGACTGGTGTTGGTGTGCGTGATGTTTTGCAGTCTGCTCGGGTGCATTCGGGTTCAAATATCTACAGATGGTTCTGCAGTCTCAGCACAGAGATCAGGGATCATATTGCCAGAATTATGAAAATGGGTGGAAAAAAGCAATAGAGGGACAGCGGAGGCAGCGGGGCCATTTATATAACAAGCACACACCTGCGATGATGAGGAGGAGGAATTCACTTCGCATTTTTACCATTGGCAGACAAAAGATCCTTTGTTGGAAATGTGTGACAGACACATTTGAATAGACTCCGGTAAGCAGGTGTGTATAAACACACACACACATACACACACATGCATACAGTGTATGGTTTATATTGGGTTGTTTTCATGTTGCTGTTATTGAATGTGTCTGAGGCACAAACATCACAGGTGTGTGTGTGTGTCTGTGTGTGTGTGTGTCTCAGAATGCTTCAGCTTCCTGTTTCATGACAGACCGGATTGCACAGATCTGATTATTGAGATGTACAATATGGAAAAAAAGTTATTATGCGATAAGATTATGCGAGCAACTTTCACATGGTTTATTACCTGGATTCATCTTTTCCACTAAGAGAACGTAATGACCTTTGACCTAGAGCTTTCCAATCACCAGAGGTTGGTTCTTGTGTATGTGTGTGTTCAAGTAGATCTCTGCTCTGCATTCCAAGGAATAACATATTTCCATAATGCACAGTCCTGCAGTATGTGTTTGTGTTCTTTGTCTGGCTTGTCCTGATTTGACCCTAAACGTAGACGTGCAGGATTATCATCCAGGCCTAACTCTGTGCTTACAATTAAAATTTTAACTCTTCAGAGGTGAGATAAATATTTTGCTTAGGCGTACTCTTCTTTTTATTAATGTTTTTTTTCCAAAAAGAAAAAAAAACATGCCATGTTTCTGACTGTATAAATTCTACCAGGAATTATGTAACTGCAGCAGCTAAGTGCGTCCCGGTCACGCAGGTGAATTTTCTCAGATTACATGAAACATCTAGTCAAAACAATATCCAAAATATTCAGTTACAGGGGAAGCCGGGTCTGGGCGTGCATGTTCAGTGGCACAGATGCTACTGGATGATCACAGAAATCACAGCTGGGATGAATCCTCGAGGAAGGCAAATAACCCTGAATACTAAAAACATAGATTTTTGAAATTCTTCGCAAAATGAAAAACTGGGTACAGTGTAAAAGCGAACTAGCCAACCACAGTAGCACCATACTAGTGCTTTAACATCTCAGCAGGAAGCAGCCAGACCAACAGCTGCCGGGTTCCACAAGGTCACATTAACATTAACATCAGCGCAGCATGCCATAACTTGATTAATCAACTGAATAACGCGTACAATACTTGATAAGTAAAATAATCAACAGCTGGATCCCCATTAGAAATATTACAGGAATAAAACAAACACCAGTGTGTCTCTCTATGATCATTTCGCTCCTCGCGCGAAAAAAACAAAAACAACCTCTGCTCCTTCAGCACCACGGACAGCGCCGTTTACCAATATACGGCCCAGTTAGGCCGACGATATTTCAGGGCCACGGTCAGGGTTATAGGTCAGAACTCGCACAAACTTAATCCAGATAAAGGATGACGTAAGAACACCCTCCGTTTCTACAGGATGGAGAGAGGCAAAGACAGGTCAACAAAAGGTAATCCTGCCTACACGTGGTGTCCCCTTTCCTCCCCTACAACTCTTCTAGTGGCTCCATCTCACATCCGTCCTCGCACTCTACTTTTCCTTCCTCCCCATTTTTCTCCCCCTGTTAGAGAACGGTTTCAAAATGCCACACGACGCTGTTTATTAAACACGGCAACGCCGCGTTCGGTGCCCCTGCAGCTTTCCCCGATTATAATTAAGAGACTCAGGAGGTTGTTCTGGATCAAATATTGAGATTAAAGCATCTGCAAACAAACGGGGTCTGTCACTGAATCTAATTAACAGACAGCAGGTACATTGGTTTGTGTAACCGCCGTCTAACCCCCCCCCCGGTGCCGGCTTCAAAATCTGCTTCTCGATTTTCCGAGGAACGCCGTTGTTCCAGAACAAACAGCGACAAAGTCCGGGAGAAGATGCTGTGCAGGCTGCAAACAAATCAGAGCCAAGCATAGTGGCGTTTCCTCCTTCATATTCCCAACACTGCTACGGAAACAAGCTGCCGCTAAACGATCTAAACCTGAAAGCTTCGATAGGCAAACTGCTGATATGGATTTCTCTCCCCGTCCTCTGCACATTAACATTCATGTGGTTAGAGACGGCCGTGGCGTTAATAGACTCCCGGCAGCAGACTCCATCATGTGACGGTGGCTTACATCACACTCTGCCAGCAGCTATTACGACCAAAGCTCCTTTTTATAAAAGTATCTTCTCTTACTGAAAAACAGAATTAAAAAAACGAATATGTCCTTATATGTAATAAGGCCAAATACATGATTAGCACATGAAAAGCATGATACCCATTTATTTGCTATATCAAATTATTTTATAATTTTTATAAAGATAATTTTTAATTGTGATGTTGCTAATCTGATTTTTTAAAGAATGCTAAAGGCTGCAGTGTTTATTAAAACATGCAGTAACTCGGGACACAATGTTTTAGTGTAATCGTCCATAAACATCAGCAGCTTAAAAGTAAAACAAGTATTCTAATGTGAGCAGTAAGGTTTGTGGAGAAGAGGCACTAGCAGGCCGCTCAGAATAACGTAAAGATTATGAGGTGAGTGACAAGAGAGGATTCTGGGGGAATGAATAATGGTCCGGCTAATTTTATTTTCAGGTTGCACTGTAGCTCCACTGTCTCAGTTGGATAAATATAGCCTCAGTATTAGATGGGACTTGAACAATAAAGTAGCTCATTCAGCCAAAAACACTTGATCAGAATGTTCTTATGATTTACCGATAAACTCTCCATTAGCTTCTTATGATTCTTGTGTTTCAAACTGAATTCCCAATACGCAGTGTTGATAGAGTTCACGTTCTACATGAACGATTCCAAAGTTCAGCTCACAAATTATAAAACGAACCATTTCCTTTTAGACTAGTTTCCTAATTTTCTTCCTAAGTTCATGGTTCTAAGAATGAACTAGTTCTTTGTTCCTTTTTTTCTCCCAATAAGTTGTTGAAAACTATTATTTTCACAGCCCAAAGAGAACCAGTTACAGAAATTATTTAACATGGTGTCACATTCATCTTTTTTTTTATCAATTTTTTATTCCTTATAATCCAGGTTTAGTGTAATTGTGGTATTTCCTAAACTTTTTTTCCATCCATTCATAGTAGCAGCTGCAACTTTCACCCTGCAGAATATTCTCAAAACATGAGGAAAAACTTGCTGATTAAATGGTCTTTATGATGAAAATAAAAAGCAGGTTCAGTCTGGGTCAGTACTGACTTTTCCATCAGATTGTGTTAATGCTCATAGCTGTGGTGCTGCCTTCCTCCATGCTCCTGGCTGTTGCTCTGCTTTATAGGGTATTTGTTAGTGTGACAAGTTTGACAGCAGTTTCTTCTGCTTCATATTAAGGTTTATTGGGAAATTTAACAGGGTCTGGAAGGATCTAACAAACTCTGGCACACTCCTAAACAAAGTTATTCTATAAGAAAGTGAATGGTCAAACAAATATTAGAGTACGTTCAGTTCATATTCCATCCTGAAATATGAACGAGTTTATGAACAATCGTTCACTGAATGTGTTCAGGGCCAACGCTGCCGATGAGTTTTACACCAGAAACAAACATATGGTGCATTTTAAGTGTCTTTACTGCATCACTGGTGTTGTTTCTTCGCTTCTTAGTCTCTTCTACCGGGGGAAGCAAGAAGAGAAACCATGTGAGGAAATATGGTTTTAAGAGACGTGAGACATCCTTTTCCTCTGAAGCCTCGCGTGAATCGACATCTGTTTCTGATGATGGCGGCAGCTGATCGCAGCTGATCTCGACCAGCTGCGGAGTCTTCTGAAGGAGTTTGTATTTGCACACGTGCGCTGTGCTGACACTAATAAAGGTGCACACTTCTCTCAGCCAGAGCAGCTGTGTTTTCTCCCCGCAGCCTGTTACCTGTTTGACAAACACCTGCACATGAATAAAAATACTGCATTCTGTATTCCTTCTGTGCACCGTGTCCCGCTCAGGGGCACAAATTGAAAAAAATTGGTGCCTCACCAACCATTTCAATAGATAAGGTAGATATTAGGAAAACTAGAGTACTCTCTCTTAGTGCTTTTGAGGACAGATTGGCTTGGTGCAGATCTTGTATATATACACAGAGGATGAGATCAAGTACACAAGTTATATCACCACTGTCTTCATGATCCAATACAACCTGGTTTAGACCAAATTAACCTACAGGGCCATAAGTTATCAGCAAAGGGCTCAGAGGACATGATAGACAACTTTTTCAGGGATACAGATCCATTCAATGACAACTAGCTGAAAAGTTAGTGATAGACACACCGACTCTCACCATTTAAGATCAATCGAGAACAACGAAATGGACAAAGCGCAATGACAAAAATGCAAGAAAGTTTTCACTCACCAAAAGTGACGTGGACACACTATTCAGGAGCATTCTCTATAAATAAAGCAATGTTTATTCTATATTTATCTTAAATACCATTCCTTCAAATTTCTCTTTTTTCTCCTCACATGTGAGCAGTAAGGTAAACCACAGCTAACTACGGAGCCCCTTAAGGGACATGTGGATTTTTAATTTTTTTTTTTTTATATATGTCAAATATGTCAAGTGTGCACCAGAAAATTTTCTTTTTTACAAAACGACAGTAAAGGAGTTAGTATGTTTTAAACAGGAAGCTCGAAAGCTATCAGTATAATTAGCAAATTGAGAAATATGTGATTTGATGGCTACTTGCTTTCTAGCTGTTCTATTTCTAACTCCTGTACTTTATTTTTGTGAATAGAATAAAGAATAAAACTTTCTGAAAGGGTTCAATAAGCTCACCACCAAAGTTTCTGGTGTTTATCTGAATTTTTAAATCGCGCACGTGAAATGTTTTTACTTTTTTTCTCTTTGTCCCTTAAGGGCCTCCGTATCAGATGAGCTCGACATAGGTTTTACGAGTTAAACAGATGTTGCATCTATTTATATATTAATTCCAGCTAACGTTTCGTAACATTAAGTTAATTTAGCCCAGTGGGAACTAAATGTCGCTAACGTGAGTAAGCTAACTGATAGCAGTAAGCTAACTGATAGCATTAAGCTAACTGATAGCATTAAGCTAACTAATAGCATTAAGCTAACTTCAATATATACACGCGATAATGTAACGCTGCATTTTTCAGATGAACATATTTAAAATATTTATGTAAGAAGAGGAAAAACACTTGATGAAGATGACTAGTCAGGTGTCATTAGCATTTTACCGAGTCAAATGATGTTGGGTAACAACATAAATGAAACGTGTTCACACTTGGCTAACTAACATTAATGTTTCATGTAATTGTATAAGACAGGTAACAGGACGGGAAGCAGCAGAAGGAGACAAGTGATGAGTAGATGAGACAAACCTAAAGGGAAGCATTTTCACTATTAATTCGTTGTAAAAAGTAAAAATCTGCAGTCAAGTGTCATTTGCTTTCACCACCACTACCTGCCTAAAAATTCCCATAGGAAACACTGCAAAGCATCTTAAATTACAGAAGAATTACTATTAGTTCACACAGTTCAGTCCCTAATAACCAGTCTCCACTGGCGAACATAATTTCTGATCTTGCTCTCTTGAGTAGGGAAACAAGTTTTCACACATGTGAACCTCTGGAGACTATAAAGGATTATTCACCCAAATTGGAAGGAAAAAACATTACATATGGGATGAAATAAGAAATTGATGTGCATGAATTGAAAGTAGAGCGAGGATGTTCATGATTGAGAACCAGCCTCAACTCTGTTCCCTGTCAGGGCTTTTCCATCATATTTACTGATAGAATATCAACTTCAGAGTTTCTTTTTTTTTTTCTTATTTCCTTAGAACGACGAAAATATCTCTCAAAAAATCGTCTCTGGTAGGTAGAGATGGAGAACACGATCTGGACCTCGAATCGCTTGGTCATGGTCTCTCGTATCTCTGGTATCCAGCCACATGCAGGAGTTGGAGTCCATCAACCGTTGCATGGCTTGTGCAGCTATATACCTTTTGATGGGGATTTTTCTGGTTATGGCTGGCAAATAACATTATGCCATGACATTTATCGTTAAGTGACCTAAAAGTGACTTTTTTAGTGAAACATTTCATTAGATTAACTATAACAGTGTTTTATAAAAACGCTAAAAGGCAATATATTTGGTCTTTGATGGGGATATTGTTAATACAGACCTTTGAAACAAAATAAAATGAGACACACTTTCATGCATCCTTTATTCCATTATAAGCATTAAAACATCCATTGTGCCGCCTCCTTGCAACAACCACCACATGAAAGACAATCTGTTTTACAGCAGTGTTAAGGCTTATTTCTGTTTTACACACTATTACCAAAAAATCGGACTACTAGCGTCGTCTGCCTTTCATTTTGCATATCATGATTCCAGTGTTAAAATCAGAAGAGACTAACTGCCCAGTGTGAGGGCTAATATGTATAGAGAAGATACTGAAGTATACCATTACAGAGGATTATCGTACAAACCAGCTTCAAATCTATCAACATTTAGACTGGAAAACCGTAGAAATGTCAGTATCAAAACAATAATCAGGACTAAAGCAAGGTCTTTGTTTCCTTTAAAAAGAGGAGCTAGAGGAAACGTACTAGAGATGGTTGAGGGCTCGTTATCCAACAACATATGGCCCGTTTACATTAGCTATGATCAGAAAACATTACTACCATCTGACAAAACACCTTCACAGCAGTACACAGAGTCAAATCAACACATGACCCTTCTCTGAAAAGATTTCCAGCATTATACTTTAAATGTGATACTGTTGTACTCATTTTTTTTTAGTGTTTCACTTCAATATCATTAGTTAACTTCATTTTTTAGTGTTTAACTTCATATTTGTTTTCTCCATTTGCTGGGGTGGCAACGAAAAATGATTCAAATACAGTCGATACAAGCTGAAATGTCCACAACGATGAGATGCGTTTTTGCATGCGATGCTTTTTTAGTTTCTCAGCATCTCGTTCCCCCTTTTTCACTGTTCACGTCTTTGGAGTCTGAGCTGGAGTAAGAGCCGGCTGTCGTGGGTGATAAAGGGGGGGGGGGGTCGCTGCTTCTCCTCCACACGGGGGGGGACAGCTGGGGGCCAGGCTGAAATTTGGTTTAAGTACCTTGCTGTTATATCCCCCCTTCTAAACTGTCTGTCTTTCACAGTGATTGACTGATTGATTCCTCTGATGAATAGCAGCAGTTACGAGTCCTCCCGAAGACCCAGGGAGGGAGCCCCGCTGTAGTCGACGGGAACATTTGGGAGAATCGTCTACATACGTACAGTACAGTAAGGCTTTAGTCGGAGTTTGAAATGACTGATAAAAGAACCCGGCGACGGCGTGTTCACCGCGAGTATCTTGGCATGGAGTAGAGTTTACAGTGGAGCGGGGGGGACATGTCTCCTATCTGCAAATAAACGCAGCAACATGCCTCCCGGCTTCAGTTTACAGTACTGAGTCAAGTCCTATCACACATGATCTCCAGTTAACAAAAGCATAGCCCTGATACCCGCTGCTCTCTTCTACTGAGGGAAGCGTTCATGTTACACATTTGTGATGTTCATTGCTGTGTTACTTTATGGCAAATGTGTACACAGATTATTACAGTATCACCAGGTGCCAAGATGTCAGATTTGTTTGGCTCCTCTGGTAGGTCTGAGCATTGAATTCTGAAAAAAGACGATAAACCAATTACACGGCGTGTCAATAAACATGTTGGCCTCACACTGTAAACTGATGGGAGTGCAAACAAATTCTAGTTGTGGGTTGAAATTACCCGGAGCTGAAAAATGATTCAAGGCCTTAAGTTATTCTCTGAAAAGAAATGCACGTGTTTTTGTCAATAGGCAAGACAACTTGGTTAATGAATTCTGGCGTCGTCTCTTCCTTGTAGAAGACAGCTGCCTGCATCAGAGCTACAGAGGTCAGATGTGCAGCAGAGCATGTACACCAACAGAAAACATCATTTTCTACCTGCAATTAAGAAAACTATGGAATGCAAATAAAAAAGAAAACATATACAACTATGAACACAAAACTACCTGAAAATATGTGCACATTAAAAGTGCATTTGTTTTAATCAACCCTGAATGGTAACTTAAAAATACAGAAAAAAGTAAAAAAAAAAATAAAAAAAAATATTTAAATTGTATCTAAAGGTGCAAAATTTGATACTTCTTCACCAGGTATAAAAGAATACAAAAAAATCAAGCTTGACCATCCCTCGTTCAAAAAAGGAAAGTAAGGAAACGGAGGATGTGACGGACTGAAGCTCACAGTGAGAGACACTGACACAGGAGAGAGAGAGAAGAATAGAAGGAGAAATTAATCCAGGGTGAGCAGCGAGTGCAACACTATCCAGGCCCGAGCTCATTGGCAAACTGGGTCCACATGAAGGAACGCCAGCTAGGTTTGGGGGGGGGGGGACTCTACATGTTAAATCTAAGCTCCATGCCTGGCTTGGTTTGGCCCGGCTTCAGCTGCACCTCAACAATCTTAAAAAAAAAAAAAAAAAAAAAAAACCCTCCTCTTCCAGTCCACTGGACATTCCCACCCTGAAATGGCTCCAGGGACAGGGGAGAATGTTGCGGTCAGTGTCCCCCTGCCCTCAGGAGACGGTGAAGAGGAGGCCCGTGTTGAGATGAACCCCGGCCTCGCGCGCCCAGCCCCCTCAGGACGTCGGCAGCTCGAAGGAGATGAACTGCTTGAGCCTCTCCAGATACTGGGCGTAGAGTTCGATGTCGTTGTGGCCGGCGCCCTCCACCCAGAGGGGCTCCACGGCGCGGGGGCAGCGCTCGTACATGGCCAGGCCGTGGGAGAAGTCGATCACCTCGTCCTCCGTGCCGTGGATCACCAGTACCGGGGACGCCACCTTGGACACCTTGTCAATACTGTGAAGGGGAGAAGGCACAGACAACAGAAGAAGGGTCAGAAGATATCACAGAAATAGTTTTATACAGTCGAAAACCTTTGTCTTCATATATAAAATGGAGCTTATATTCATTGTACTCCTTTACACTACACCTTATACTAGACAACCAAACATTTTAATGCGATGATGATTGTAGATTTAAACAGGCGCTGAACCTGAGTACAGACGACTCAAGTCAGATTACAGGGCATCTGAACACTTTTTACGAGCTCAACAAAGAATAATGGAAGAACGAAAATTGACAAAACTGCAAAACACATGGATAACTTTTGCTATCTGCTCTGTGGCTGCAAAATATCACTGACAGTAGGGGAGCCTCATCATTACCTACACCAAGTAGGTCATGTTTTTGCTGACATTCGTCTGTTAACCAGACAACTCAAAAAGTTCTGGGCAGACTTTCACCAAACTTTCATTAAATATTAAGAATGGTAAAGTGAACATTAGAGTTAGATTTAGCAATTGTCCAGAATAAATCCTGGTTTCTATATAGCTTTGAATTCTTTAATGTTTGGTAACAATGTAGTAAATGGACCCAATTTATTGTTTAGGCTACTCTGCTCCATCAGCCTTTACAGGATTGGTTGAATGCAGAGAAGAGCAGATGAGTGGAAGCGGTTGTCCTGTTATTGCGCCTGATTACAAAACACAGAGTTAGCTAAACGATGATCAGCCCTGTCTCGTGGCCGGGATGGAAAGCTCCGGCCCTGCCGTGCATACCAATTCCTCACTAATCACCCTCGGCCATAACTAGCGAAGCAGCTTAGCCGCTGTTCGTCCTGCTATTAATATAGAGGTTAGTTAGAAGATTAATGCAGGGAAATTGGAAGCTAATGTCATTCCAGGTGGAATAAAACTATTACCCCGTTCACTCCATAGCTGGATACTCAAATATACATATCTCCCCACGTGTTAGCATGCAGCTATACAGATTCAAACATCTGGTTTGCAGATACTGGTCATTAGTGTTGGGGTTGGATAGCATATTACTAAACGGGTCCAGTATCAAAACCCTTCAAATTCCTTATAGATCTAATTATGTTGAGCTTTGAACATTTGCAAGTAACTTAAAGGGGGGTTTGCATAATATCGAGGTCTCCGTGTTCCTGCTAACACAGAAAACTGTGAAATAAGACCACCCACGAATTATGTTGTGCTCTGGCCCCCTCTGTTGTGTTTCTGAAACGTGGCTGAACACAAGCTGTTCAGAAATTGTTCCTGTTGTGATATCACAGGAGTGAGAGTTAATAGTGACTGGATCCATGTGGGCGCCTCGTCTCTGCATGTACTCGACCCCAGAGGAGAAGACATCTGTGGATAATACAGCTTCCGCTTTAAAAAAAACTAAATAAATGAGCATTTTAATCTTCATTCAAAAAAGTAAGTCAGCTCGTTTTAAAAACAAGTTGTGCAGGTTCATAAGAGAAAAAAATCTTGTTTAATCAGGTTTCACACCATTTCATACACGTCTGACAGGACAGATTTACCCATTTCCTAATCAATACTGCTGCCCACACCTTTGAATACCAATTCAATTCTTCTGTTATACACCTAACTACAGTCATTATATTTTGACCTACACTATAGCTGAATGCATCCTGTGTAGATACTGACAAAAGCAGTGAAGGTGCTGTTCTACTAATGTGATGCTTTTTCACCTCACAGTCTATGTAAAAATTATCTAAGAATTCTTCTTAATTGAATTAATGACAGAGGAGCTGGAGATCATTGAGAGGCTCTTGGAATGATTTTATGAGTAAGAAAGTGAGTAATATATATATATATATATATATATATATATATGAAATTCAAAATAAAATTAAATCCTTGAATAACATTTTTTGACTGACCATGTCAAACCATATGATACTGAAAAATAAAAGTACATAAAATGGGCTTATCAGTGTGATTGTGGTGTAATGTCTTTAATTTTTTGTCTCCACCATTTCAGACTCAGTAACTCACCACTCTTTCACAGTGAACCAAGCGCTACATATGATTCGTCATATTTCCTCGTCTTAGCTTTGGGAGACTGTTTGTCTCTTTATCTCCGTCTCTCTCCGCCTGTCTTCCCATCCCTGTTAAATATGTTTTCATGGTGTCACTTGCAGGTCTGCTACATTTGGTGTCTACACTTCATACTCATACTCTGTGCTGTATGCTTCCTGCACACACTCTGCCAATGAGAGCGCCACTGCCCCATAATGTAGTGGAGGTGCAATTGCACTTTATTCTAGTGCAGTAACACAATAAATCTAAATTAAAAAAAAATAAAAAGCATGTTCCCCGAGGTCTAACCCTAACCCACTATTTGAGAACCACTGCGCTGATGTAACATCAACTTGTCAGACTGCATCTTTGACTTCCACAGATCCTGATAACTTCACTAAATATCAGTATCACCCATTTTTGACATGTATGTGTACAGTTTAGTGGCTTACACAAAAAAAGAAAAGGCTGCCCATATAAGCAAGAAAACAAACACTATAGAGAATGTTTTAACCAAATGCTGATATTTAGACTTCTTCTTACAGCAACACCGAGGGAGCCATCCACGTCCCCGTCTTGGGTTTACATTAAGTGAACTGCCTGAGAGGAACAGACAAACCTCAGCACAGGCCAGGAATATAGGAAACTGAGCTCTGATCAGCGTGTAATCTAAATTTCTGGCACTGGAGGAGCAACAACTGACACAGTGATGAACTCAGTAACCGAAGGTGGAAGATTCTAAATGTTAGTAAAATAATTACTCCCAGCTCTCCTCTCACGGCCCTGTCAAGACCGTCTCACCCCATTTAACACAGGCACACACACACACCTAAAGATCCTAAACACAGATAGTGGCAACAAAGAACAAGCAGGTTCAAAAGTGTAACTTAATATTCCTGTCCATACTACACTGCAGACTACAAGTCTGTGGAGACACAGCAGACTCATTAAATTTTAACATCCTCTGACTGTTCATAATTTGGTCACACAAACTTTGATCTGCGTGTGACCGAATTATCAACCAACCGAGGTGGCATCATTCACTGAGAACAGCCGTCTATCAGTAATCACCCCTGCTCCGCTGTGAGGAAGTGTAAATAGCAGTATTTGGTCAAAACACGGTAATCCACAACTGTTTATTAAACAGAATACATGTTGTGAGCCTTATAGCGTCTGGTAATTACCGGCTTCTTCACACCTGACTTCCTATTGAGCGAATGTTATCACCAACACAACAAGACGAGCACGGCGCATAAAGCACTCCCCACTAATTAACTGATTAGCGGTTTGATTGAATCCACTGTACTGACATGGCGGAGATGAATAATACTGCACCCGCTGTATTTTGAGATTAAATTACAGTTCAGTAATGGAGCTTTTTTTGTTCATTGATCCTTAGCGTGACAGTGTGATTTGTTAATGGCTGAATGTTTTGCAGACCACTTTAGGGGAGGTCATCTTAAACTCCAGGTCTCACGATGAGCTTATTTTTAGCCTGAATATTGACTACGGGGTGTGTGATCATGACGCTACGACATAGAGGGCGCCCACAATCAATATGGGAGGACGTCGTATATGTCGTCAGTTGCATCAAGTAACAAAAGACAATTAAAAGTGTAATTTGATAAAAATCGCATTCATTGCGGCGCTCTGCTGGACATCTATGTGAAAAACAAATCTATTCAAAATCCCAAAATATTTCCACACCCCTTCTGAGAGGGAAGTAAATATCCTCATTGTCCTATTTCTTATCTGCCTGGCACTGCTACCACTGTTGGGATATTAAAAAGGTGTTTTGCAAAGAAAATGTGACACAGGAGCGCCATAACATTTTCAAAATAAAAAGGAGCCTCCATCTCAAGTTGTATATATACATACATATGTACACACACACACAACACACACACACACACGCATGGAAGCAAGAGAAATGAAGCTATGAAAACACAAAAGCACACACACTATAAGAGTATTTGTATAGGAAGTATAGGAGTAATGATTGATGAGTAATACTACCGATTTCCAGCCTATAAAACAGAATAAAAATGACCAAATGTCATCCCATTAAAGGGTAAGTAGAAATTGTTTTGCTTTAACTTATCATTCTGAAGTAAATGTTGATTACACAGTCTAATGGCTATAGAATAATGACACCATCTGTGTTTAGCTTGGTTCCTTATAAACTTCTCTTTGGCAGTGCAGCGCTGTCTGGCACCCAGCTACATCTCCCAGGAAAACAAAGGCTGGATTTACGGCACAAGATTAAATCAGACAATGGACTGAATGAACGAACAAGGCTTTTTCTTCTAAGCTTTTCTTTTAACGTTTCACCCCGACACCAATTGCTGCTGAAGTTACTTGACTGAGTTTGGCAATTACGTTACTCAAACTATGTTATTACCACACAGAGCACACCACCACAATAGCTTTTTGCCTGCTCCAAAATTCAGTATAAAATTGTGACAATTTCAATTTTCCTCTTCAATGAACATGCTTCTTTCTTCGCTTACATTTTCAAAGTGGTGTTGATCATTCTTAATGGGGCTATACTCAGGAAGCTATGCAGCGGTTTGTTTTCTGTAGCAACACCATCACTTGGGTTAGGACTGGGGATGGGTATTTTAGGATTTTACTGATTCACGATAAAATCAAAATTTCTCAATCAATTTATACCCGTTTCCCTCAAGTTGCAAAATTTACCAATATGTATACTACATTTGAACACATTCACCTGAAACGTATTTCACTCCATAGACCTTTAACACACACTATGTATTCTTTAAATAATAGCAGAATCATTTGTTCTGAAGCTTATCAGTACTTCAATAATGACCCAATTAGGACTTGAGGTTATGTTCATGCGTAGAAGGGATAGGTAGGCGGAGTTATGGTAAGGTTAAGGTAAGGGAAAACGGAGGAACAGACTTCCACACGACACCTGTTGAGGTAAATTTTGCAACAGCAACGCAAGAATAATACCACTTGGAAACACTAGAGGGTGAAAGCTGAAAAGTTAAAAAGTTAACAAGCCACATGGTGAAGGTGGTCAGACTTTGCAAACTGTAAATTGTGTGAGGAGTTCAATTCAAGAATGTCTAACTGATCACATTTAGAACTCATCCTTGTGTAGAAAACGGTCTCATTGGTTTCCGTAGAGCTGTGGTTGGTGTAATGGCGTTATTCACTCTATAGCAGATAGACATTTTCTGGGCGCTATTCACTATGTATTTCTGATATTTTACTTTCGTGTAATCTGTTCTTACTGTAGTCCGAGTTCCGAAGCTGTTGAAGAACACCCCAACAACCCCCCTCATCCAAACAGGTACATCTTATCACGCCACAATGGAGCACACAGTGAACCACAGCAATATTAAATAATAGCCACTTTCTTCCAACAGTGGTTGTTGATGTGATAAAGTTTGCTGCAATATATTGTCTAACATCGACTGGTTTATTACCGCTCATTTTACAGTTTGTTTAATTGATTGGCAACTCCTTCCAATGATTAATCCTCTATATACTGTCTTTACTAAACTTAATATACAGTAACAGCATGCCGACTCTTAAATATAAGCAATAAGACGCACCATCTGCACGAAGATTGGATTAATTGAACACGCCTCTGTATATTAAAAGTCATTATTCTGGCGTATATGGGCTATAAATTCCCTGAGTGCATGTTGTCCCTTTGTAGTCATTCAAAAAATCATTTTTTCCCCCCATTATTACAAATGTGCATGTAAGTGGTGGTAATGAATGAAGCAACCGTTCTGAAAATAAAGATGAAGAAATGCACTTTTTTGTTGGATCATATCATAGTGGGAGCAGGTGGGAGTAGCGACAGCTGAATAATTGTTTCGTCTCTCAGATCATTGTGAAACAAGGATAGCAAGATTAACTATGCAAGTACAAATAGCTGTGTTTGGAAACTGAGCTGGAAAATTCCGTAATATGCTGTGATAACAGAACTATTCCGCAAGCGAGGCTATCAATTGATTCATCCGTGTTCCTCTAACAACGTGACAAAGGACAGGCACAGAAATGATGATGATTATTATAAAGAGAATTTGAATACACAAAGAACAAATTGAAGACATCTCTTGTTTAGCTGCATCAGCATCACTGCAGGCGACTTCTCGCGCGTCAAACTTATTCTGACTACTAGTCACATGACTACCTGGTTCAGGTACAATACACAACCTCAATTATGGTCACAAGCTCTTTGCAGCGAGCAACAAAGGTTCCATTGACACGCACACAATAGCGTGGTTATGACATTTATATGACTCCCTCCAATGATCATGTCTCACACAGTAAGTTTAATTATTGAGAGAGTTGCGGCCATTATTATGAGGTTGATTGACAGACAAAGACCACATGAAAACGAGAGGGAAAGAGAAAGCGAGACATGAGTCAGAGAGACTGAGGCTCACCTGGGGAAAGCATCGAAGCAGTAGGTCTTGCGTGTATCGGGGAAGGCAACTCGTAGTCCGGACATGAGCGGGGAGTGCAGGATGACGGCGGCACACTCGTAGCGGGCGGCCAGGTCGATGGTGGGCACGGTGCCGATGCTCTGACCGTACAGGATGATGTTCTCAGGTGCTACACCGTACCTGCAGCACACAGACAAGAGCAGACATTTTAAAAATTGCATAAAGAAAATAATGGGCAGGCTTGTGCTTTCAGGTGTGTGGTGTGGTGTCAACGTTGTTAGCTTAATCAGCTTCATTAAAATTATGATTTTAAGAGCCAAAATTCTGACAGTATTATAAAAAAATCATATTCTTGGTTTTCTAAATACCCTAGTGTACTGTAATATGATTAGAGCCACCGCGATTAGTCGCCCTGATTGACGTAAACAACTATTAAAATTACCTGACTGCAAATTTAATAGTCACTGTGCCAGCTGCCTATTTATTGATGATCTCCAGTATCAAACATCTCATCTGAGTTCAGGTAATTACCTTCTACATCACTACTTTTGCTGTGCACACCTGACAAGCCTCTCTGCCTCCCTGTTGATTCGAGTAAACGCCTCACGTTTTAAAAACGACAACGGCGGCAACTGATGAGTCAGAATTAAAAGCAGTGGTCAGAGTCTAAAGTGTTTGAATACTTCAGGACAGTGAGTGATTTGGGGTGTTGTATTTTGCAAGAGTTCGTTGGCTCTTCATGGGAGTACAAGCATGATGCACAAACACCTTAAGAGAAAACACACAAGAGCTGTTGAAGACTCTTCAGAAAATAAAAAAAATAAAAAACTATGAATGAATTATAATTAATATATATACACAAATACCACTCCAAAACGGCAGAATACCCCAAAAGCATGTTCAATCCACTTGTAGCAAGTGATGGCAATTGTATAGTTAAGGTTTTGTTCACATAAAATACAAATGAAGTTAATTTTTTTTTTTAATATTGCAAAACACAGATGAAAGTTTTTGGAAAATATTTTGTTGTTCCAGTGTTAATAAATGTTAAAAATGAACTAGCAATTGATTTATTTTTTACTTTTTTAAATGGTTAAGACTAGTCTACTAATCAAAAAATTTGTCAAGTTAATAATCATTAGAAAAACTGTTAGTGGCAGCAGTAAATATGATACAGCTCAAGCTTAGTTGAGGGTGTACCATAAATAATCAATGCAATACTGTACAGTATGTAAAGGGTGTGAAATACAGTGCATCCTGTGATTTTTGGAATATGTCGACCACACTGCCAGGTAGATCTTATTTTTTATAAAAGATCCATATCTGTCTGAGACATACTGCAAGTGTCTGAGCATAAATGGCCTGAAATGAGAACTCCACAGCAGCAGCAGCAGCAGCAGCAGCAGCAGCAGCAGCAGCAGCAGCAGCAGCAGCAGCAGCAGCAGCAGCGTGTCTGTGCTATAACAAGCAGTCAAAATGTGAGAGGAAAAGGAAAAGCCACCGGTATCAGGCCGATGGGAAGATACGAGGAAAGGAAGGGGACGCAGACGTGAGGTCAGGTGAGAGAACGTAAAAGGAAATGAGATGCAATCGCAGCAATGATACTATAGAGGTGTCACAAAATGCAGAAGATACACCCCAATAATTGGCTGCTATTGAAAGATCCATCTGTGACAGAGAGATGATTCTTCCTCTCAGGAGCAGAATTAAAAAAAAAACCTAGATACATTAGACGTCGCAGGTATCACAAGATCGGATCTCTTCAAGATTTCCATCTGTGTTTGTGATAAAACGGATCTGTCAAGTATGGAGGACAGCCACAGGCTCTGTTGTATTTGATACCTTGAAACTTAAATTCGCTTTTACATCGAAACACCAGCAGTGCTTCTGTTTTGCAAAAAATCAGTGTAATCCTATCACACAGGCGCAGATTCTTTTTTTTTTGCCAAGCGCGCTGAGACATTTTTCGTGGCAAGAAACCTGCAATGCTGCTACTGAAAAGATTAAAATTCATCAACTTTACCAAATGATTAGATAAAAATTTGTATTTGGGTTAAGCCACGAATCATGGTTGATAAGATGAAAACTGTTTTAAAAAGCATTTAGCAGGTGTCTCAGAATGTACGTTTTTTGGTTATTTGAAGGCCCGTTTGTATGTTAAAAAAAAAAAAATCCAGATTTTGTGTGATTTAACACAAAAAGTCAAATGGTGTAAAGATAAAGAATGATAAATTTTAAATATGTAATCCAAGTAGAATATAAAACTAGTTGAAAGCATGTGTTTTTTTAAACCTTTTTAAGTTATGTAGTTATATATGGTTGGAGTCAACATAGAAGTGACGCTTCATAAAAATTAAACAGATGGAGTATAATATGCAAGTGTGAATTCTTAACCTCAGAAAGTGTTTTTTTCTTTTTTTTTACAAAATCACGCTTAATCAAATCCTGCCCCTGACTGAGTGAGTGGGCTGCTTCCTGCAGGTATTACTTCTCACTAGCAGGAAATCCAAAGCATGGGATTACGTTGAGAGGGTGCAGGATGACCGGAGCAGACGCTCGGCTGTAAGACGTTCCAAACAAGCGGCCGATAACGAAGGGGAAAGACGGGCGTCCAAAAATGAATTTCGGCCATTCCTGACATAAATTCCTACCGTCTGGAAAAGGCTTGCTAAAACTTTTAAGCTGCTTAACAACCAGATACGTTTACAGGAACCTGGTTTGAGTGCTGCGGAGCGAGAGGCAGAGCTGACAGAAAACAGGCCTGTCCAGAGTCTGTCATAGAAAGAGAGGGGGAGAGAGAGTGGAGGAGAGCCGGGACGGCGTGTCCCCCTGCCAAAACTCACAATCTGGGGAGGAGGCTTTAAGCAAACCATCCCATGTCCAGACAGTTCTGGGAATGCAGACGGGGCAGACACATACGGTGGAAACACACAAACATGCACACAACACGAGGATTAGGCCTCTGTTTAACATGCAGCCATGACAAAGGATTGGGACGCGGGCTTGTATGTGTCCTGTGAAGTGATGCCATTACAGCAGCCCTTCAGATAACAGCTTGGGTGCGACTAATATGTTGGCTTAAACAAATCCCGCTTCTGATAAGCAGAAACTGAAGTACGCAGTGGTCCTGACAGCAGATTATGACCTTGTACATGACTGGACACAGTCCACGAAAGGTGTCAAGCTGCCTAACAAAACACTGGACATTTTGGTGCACATGACAACACATGTTTGACTTGGGGTTGATTAGAAAACTTGATTATGACCATACTTGTGCAATGGTATCAACCAGTATCCATCCCTTTGAAGATCATAATAACACAAACATGTTTTTATGGAGATATCAGTGTATTGGAGAATTGCAATAGAATCGATGACCTTAAATACACAGTTTTGAAAACTTTTATACATGTTTCTTAGATAATACATTTCTCATGTACAGTTTGCCTGCTGCAGGATTACTGACTTCACAAATGTACCGGTCATCAGTGTAGAGCCAATGCTCTGGTCACACACAGAATAGGCTTCCCTTATTAATTACATGCATCTCCGTCTCTTCACCTAAATCATCTTTTTCCCCCCATGACCCAAACTGCAACCTGTTAAAATGTTGTAAAATCAGAGTTCTGCTGCTTAAAGATTAAGGCACCGAAAATGCACCGCACCTCGTGGAACTTCACTCTTCCTTGTATGCCCTTATCTCACTCTACTATTTCCAATATAAAAAAAGCAGGAATTGTCTAAGATAAAAACCACAAAACCGGGTTTTTGATTTTTTCTGGATTATTATCAAGGGAAGAAAAAAAAACTGCACCTACATGAAAAAGTGACTGCCAAGTGACACGCACAAAAAAAAGAAATCAGGAAGGGTGCCAACACTTTTTCACACTAATGTACATTATAAACGGCCCATAATTTTCAACAAAATTGCAATACAGCAACACTGATGAAGGACATGGACCCTAGACTGGGACAGGCAGTGGACTAATTCACTGTTTGATGGTTACAACGTCATCTGACTGAAATTAACAAACACAGGTTAATGGCAGCAGCCGACTGTATCCTTGCCTGTATTCACAAAAGAAGAGCAATACAAAAATGTTGGGACAGGACAGAAAATTGTCTCTTTACCCGTCCTGGGCATCTATATCCAATTTATTAAGTATAAATAATATATTAACTAATATTACTAAATAAACTTAATAACTGTACCTAAGCGTGCGCCTGCTCTCTTTACACATTTTTCTATTTCCATTGTGAACCCATTTATTAACCAGTAGTCTTTCCCATTATTTTATTATCATGTCATGTGACAAAATCAATATAAATACATGGTTAATGGGAGTTAACAGCTCTCCTGTGTGTTTAAAGTCCTGCTTACGTCATTTTAAATGCTCCGTTTACAGTGTACACACAGCGTCGTCAAGCCAGTGTTTTAGTTTACATAGACTGTAGGCTGTTTTAGACTGGACAGAGGGCCGAGACTAATGGGAAAAAAAATGTGATTACACACTTAATGTTCCCCTAATTTCTGAGTGGCTGCCTATATAGAGACAGTAGATTAACTGTATTTACAGTTGTTCGGTTAGCATCTAGAAATACTATCAATGCCCATGTGTCTCAAGTCGCAGAAAACTGCACACACATCTTAAAACACCCCCTCTGTATAAACTCAGTCATTGGCACTAGATTGAGACTGTACAGGTGTTGCTTCCGACTTTTGCATAGCAGCCATTTGGCTTGGATGTTAATGATTAATTATGAAGGTTGACTCCCTACGGGGAACACCTCAGTCAGCAGGAAGGAGTCAGTCATTGAAAAGATGATGCAAGTAAGTCCTGCCCCTCCAAAAACACAAAAACTGAGCCCTACACATTTTTTAAGCCTAACAACACTAATCCACACACTCTTCTATTCAAGTCAGCCTCTAAACAACACCAACATGGCATTCATCCATGGATTTGTCGAACCAGATAAACAAGTGGAGAGATTTACAAAAATATCAGATTGAGTAGATTAGCGTTAGCGACCACAATCCGGATCTCTTTCGGATTCGTGACGTCAAATCGCGGTTCGCGTTGGTCACACTTGCGCATTCTGTTCAAAACAACGACGACAGTGGACATGTTTCGGGTTATGTCTCTGCCCCTTGATCGTTTTCGGTATCATTTGCAGCTTCACAGCTGAATTTCAGTTTACTGCATGAAGCACAAGCCAAGATCTCCTCCGGCAGATACAAGCATAGCCACCGAGTTGTTGCATGCTCAAAATGTTCTTTAACACAGGTATTTGAAATTCATCCTAATGACCACCAGGCTTTTAGGCAGCTTGTATTGACAGAGCAGCTTGTGGAAAGTTTTTTTTTTTTTAAACCGCAGATGAAAATATCTCGTTAAAAAAAAAAAATCTAGACTAGTGTATCTGGGGCCTCACTCTGCTGACAAATATGAGTGTGAAATGAATGCCCCACTACATGCCTCTGTCTGTTCTTTACATGACAGTGATTGTGACATGCATCTAGACAAGTGTTCAACTTCAACAAAAATGTGCATCAACAAGGGTGTGCTGCACCCTGTGATAAACTGCAGAACATAAAGCGGGGGAAAAAATAAAACCGTCAGAATGAGAACCACACAGTGATATATTGAGATAGGTGTGCCCAAACCACACCAACATGCCTAATGGGAACCTTACACTGTCTACTGACATGGGGCTGGGTGCATGGGATTACAGATTGTACACATCAAAGTATTTCTCCTGATGATGGAGAGTACAACTGCATATGTGAAAACAGCGGTATGAATTAATAATGACTTCCTTATGAAACGTGCGTGCCTACAGAACTGATGGAGGGTCTAAATCTTACCTTTGTTTATAAGACTTAACACACTGAAGAACCTACTTTTATAGTGATAAATTTCTTATTTTAACCTATAATCCTTCAGATATTTTATCAATGCATTAGATTATATTGGTAGTGGCTGCATTCATAATGACCTACCTAAACATGAGGGGTTGACAGTGAATGATGTAGCATGTAACCAGTATTACCATATGTACTTTGGTCTCATCACTTCTGTTTGCAAATACCGAACACGTTTATAACAGGATTCACAAATATAATAAATATCATGTACAGCACAAGATCCCAAGTTTATACAGTGAGACAAGCACATCTTTAAATGCCATTTTCTTATTTATTAGTTGTACTAAGGACTGTTTTACTTGTGCATAAAACTTCCTCAGCAGATAAATACAGACTGGTATTCTGCATATGAACTAGTTTATTCAATAGAAATATTTATATCCCATATTTTTTAGTTTACAGCAGCTGTACCCATGACAGCAGCTCAACATGGACATAAATTATTTGGCTGTCCACAGACTCCTCACCTTCCAACACATTTCCATAAAGCCGAACCTTTTTCTGCCTTCCCCGGAGTCCTTAAGTAAGTGGGCAGCACCGGCATGTATTTCAGTCACCAATTCACGACTAATGACATGCTGTCACATCTCCACCGCTTGAATCTGGATGTTTGAAGAGGCCGAACATAATAAGGCACCTTCAGGGTCAATAGACGACACAGGCATGTTTGTGTTTGTCTGATGCCAAATTATCTCTATCATTAAGTTCCACTGCTCAACAAATGGCTCCACGGTCCTACGGTTATTTATCTATAAAGAGAGGAGCATCTGTGGCTTACATCTCTTTCTAAAATGTTTGTCGGATCAACTTCAACTTTTTGATATAGCTTGCACAATGGCACGCATGCATTTCTTTGAAATGTTTTGGGTGAATATTGTATCATATCATATTTTTGTCAAATTGTTTGGAACATCACTATCAAAACAACATTATCGTTAAAACCTCATAGGTGTGCGATGGTAGTGGTTAGTGTGTAGTGTGCACTGAAGCATGCATATCACACAGTATACTGTTAAAACTATTTGAAACCACAAAAAGATCTTTTCATCATTTACTACACATACTGTGGTTAGCAGGCATGCAAGAGTCACGTACATCCCATCCATTTACGTTTATTACGTATATACACACACACTTTGTATAGGCACTGTAGTGATCGTTGCATGAGAAAGGAAGGTCAAATGATCGTCTGTAAACCTTTAACAGGGCTTGAACTTCATACGGGGATATAAAAGGAAATCCCCTCTCTTTTTTACTGGAAGCAATGGAAGCCAAAATGTGGAATGTGGTTGTCTAGTATGTTTTTATACGTAGGAACCGTACGAAAAAGGGATTTAATAGAAACGTGGCAAGCAGATTTACAAAACACTCTTGGTTACAGTTGGTTTCAGACCGAAGCCTCAGGCAGTCAGATCCACTGCCAGCAGCAATATTATCAAAGATGAAGAACAAAGTCCATATTTTGAGATTTTAAGCAATGTGTAAACAGATTTCAAACCATTCCATCTGAAAACGTAAATCTTAAAACAAAACACTGCCAACAGCTCCCTGTTTGGATTATTTGGATTCTGTTATGCAATGCAACACTGATGACAAAAAGTGTTCAAGCTGTAAACAAGGTAGCAGCTGTTGGAAATATTGAGGAATAAATTTCCTTTTTTTGTTGCTGTAATTATGTTCACACTGATGGCCTGTACTAGTTATGGATGCACTGATAAAAATTGTTTTGGCCCTGAGCAGAGCCCTTTCATTTTCGGTAATCTGCTGATAACAAGTCCAACCCTGTTCTAATACAAACAGGCAGAGATTCCTCCCTTTATAGCTCGATGGTATAAATCAGAGTTAAACTGGGGTATGTGGCTCCTGAAATTGATGTACTAAAAAAGTCTTGACACTCCGCTGGTGGAATTAAAATAAAACACTGGCAACAGGACGTTAGTGTTACAGAGTCAAGTTTCTTTCCTCACAAATGACCTTCAGCTTGCAGAGAGAACATAAAGCCGATCCACTCTCACTTCAAGTCTGGACTGTTGTAAAATTACTCACAGAAAACATTAACAGTGAAACGCAATGAAGAGTGCTGTAAAAAAAAAAAATCCTTTTTAATTTTACATATATAGTGCCCACATACTAGAACTACAATAAATCTATTATTTAATTATTTGTCAACTATTACTATAATCTCTTAATAATTAAAAAGAAAAGAAAAAAGAATTCATCAATTTGACTAATCCTTAAGAAGAAAATGGTTGATAGCTTAAAATGGTCTAAATTTTCTGGTTCCATCTTTAAAATCTTTAATTCCTTTAGTTTTCTATAATAGTAAACTGATTTTTTTTTTTTGGCTGTAAACTGTTGGCCTGAATGAAAAAGAATAAAATTTTGGTTGCATTGCACAGCTTTGGGATTCAGGTTGCCCCTGTTTTAGAAAGATTACGGCCTGTATGACAACTGACAACTGTTTTCAATTCTTTTCAATATTCTCTGCATTTAATATACTCAAAAATACTTCTTCCCTACAAAGGCAGCACTTACTACTTAAATATTTATCTTGGGTTAGACATTTGGTTACAAGTCAATAGATGTCCTATAGCATAAGAGTGCTTGCCTTGTCCATTATTTCCATAATAATTGGTCAAATACATATAGGCAAATTTGAAACCAGCAAACATGCATAACCCCCTTTAAGGCAATGCTGCAAGTAATAGGAGAGTGATGTATGGATTAGAATCCTTGTTTGCCTCAACTGCAGCATTGAATGAATGCAAACATGTGCTTCTGTCAAAAAATACAAACACTAGACCACCAGCACATGCGAGATATGCCAGTCAAACTCAGCGTGAGACAAATAAAGACTAAGGTTGTCATTTACCCTCTGTCAAATGAACATGGTTTCATCTTACCTTCCCATTGTACAGTTAATACACTGTCAAAGTCCTGAATTACATTTCTTTTTAAATTCTAACTCATTTTATACATATGGGACCTTTATATTAAAGTTATTCTATATTTTAAAGAACCACTAGGGCCCTTACTAAGGATCTTCAATAGTACAATCAGGTGCGTTACTGCTTGGTTAAAAGACAAACGTCTGCACCCACAGCAGGTCTCCAGGACCAGGGTTGGAGACCCACCCACATTGTGTGGCGTAGCGCCACAAATTGAAAAGCCCCCTTTTTCGCCCCCCCACCAATGTGATTCTGTTTTTCTCTCCAATGTGCACAGAAAACCAACGGCCCAGGAGATGTTGTTTGGGTCAAACAGGGACTCCGTCGGGGCTTCAGAGGCCCTAGCAGTACACCATGCTACTTGGTCTGCGCCAAACCGATGATCCATGGTTTGCATTCACTTCAAGACAATTAAAAATCATTTCTTTCAGACGGCTTTAGGATGCTTATTCAAGAAGAAAGTGGCAGCTGCTTTCCAGATGTCTGTGGACGTCCAAATCAAAGCAGACTTGTCAACGAACTTGTCTCCTGACACAAACACGGACTCCGCATCAATACCAGACCAATTCACCAAGACCGAGTAAACTGGCAAGGAAAGATCAGTCCCTGCAGCAAGTGGCACCTCAGAGAGGGTCTTTGTTTGGGTGGGAACATATGCCCAGCAAGGCCAGAGGCAGGCGTCTTGTGACAGAACACTGTGTGAAAATTGTCTTTATTTTGTTTCCTCGCTCAAATCGGATACAGCCTCAGACATGGCTGACAGCCTTGTGCAACTAACATTCTTTTCCACTAGAGATAATCATTACAGGTTTTTATTTTCACTCAAACAATATACTTTTAAATAGATGAGCTGCATCTTCGTCCTTAGGAAACGGTTGTTTGACATTTGACTTAATTTCATGGATTAACGCCAAATCAATTAAGGGTTTCAATAATCAATAGAGTAACAAACTACCAAAATAGATGTTAGTTGTAGCCCTACTACAAGTACTTCCACTGAAGTATTCCTCAGAAGCATTTTAATATTTCAATTTAAGGAGATCTTGGTAGATAAATGCACCAAGATAATACAAAAATGTGATCTAATGTGTTTGAATAAACAATTTAGCAAAGGATTTAGTGAATCCGTCACAGATAAACTTACATTTCCCTATACACCATGATGTTAAAAAAAAAAAAGGTACAATAGAGCCAAATGGAACCAGAAGACTCTTCTTGCAACTTTCACACAAACCCACATTCACACTGACGTTATGAGGCTCCTGCTACAGTAATGACACAAAATGATGCTCATAAATTGGCTCATTAAGAAATGATAAATGAAAACGGTGACGCTTCACTCAGGCTATTTATTTTAGAGCACACTTGCTCATTTGTCATGCCAATCCGAATCACTAAATTTCCCTCCCGCTCAATGTGATAAGTTTGTTTGTGCGTGTTTGGGGGCACCGTTGGCCGGTCCAACAACATCAGGGAGCGTATCTTCAATGTCTGATGCATGGGAATGTAATTTCAAAGAGGAAGAACAAGCATAATAAACTCATTTAACAATTATCAAAACGTCTAGCCAACTGATCTTCGTGAAAACAAATCTTTATCTACAGAGTCTTTCTTGCATCTCCAATTCATCTGGGCCCTGAAGGTTGAATAACAGGCATACCAGTATGAAATCTAATTGATGTTTAAAGGTATAGTCTTAATGATTTTCCACAAAATGTAATTATAAAGATATTGAATAAACATAAACCTCCTCCTCAGGTGCTCATCTTCCCTGAGGACAGCCTAATGATGAACACTGTTTTACGCTTGGGCAGGTCCGTCTCCGAGAGGGTCAGGAACAAACAAAGGTGTCATTCTGAGCTCGAGTTGCTTTGTTTCCTCTCAGCGGCTTTTAGACTACCTGTCAGAAGGAACATTAATCTGACGCACATTCAGAATGAGAAATCTATGGCTCCGATATATTTTATATCAAGTAATGATCGGCTTTTGACCTATATTATATTATAACTGTGAGGTAACAGTGACGGCAAAATAATAACGTTGGTTCTCGATCCTGAGATCTTTTCAAATTCAGGAGCGTTCGATCAAGGTGGAGACGAGGAAAGATTCAACTCACTGTTCGAGTGATCGATCTCACTGCTAAAGCATTTGTCATCGTGGAAAAGTCATTGCCATCATGTTTAATTATAAACAAACGTCAAAGTAACTGCACTTGAGGTTGTTGTCATTAATGTCAATTATCTCCTTCCTCTTCCACTGTGGGCTGATTGAAAGTCAAAAACAACCAAGAACTGATGGTATCAGTCAAAATTCGTATCCATTCATGGTTTAATTGTTAATTATGAACATCCCTAGTAACATTCAAATAGCATCTAAATAATTGGACTACACCTTGTGTGCTTTTCATTATTCCAAAGTGCCTCACTACACAAGGTGTAGTCTTAAGGGGAAAGTGAGACAAACAGAGGAATTAATTTATCTTCATCTTGAGAAAACTACCCTCGACATAAAGCAACTCAACTGTCAAATATGTCCGCTCTCAATATGCAAAAATTATCATCTGTTACTTAAAATTAAACTTATTATACAATTAATTAATACTTTAAACCATTATTCCTTATTCCTTATTATAACTTGTGTAGTTGCATATATTAAAAAAAGGTTCCTCCCAGTCTACAGCTGTGCAACAACACAACAAAGGATGATGATTTCCAACTAGAAAATTCTTTAAAAGAATGAATAAAAACATAAATCCCAGGAGGAAGAAAATAATAAAAGAATGAAGAGTTAGCAGCGTATATAGCAGCATTGGTCAGAGAATTAGACACAAATAGACAAATTAAATATGTCAATTACTGAAAAAAACAGAACAGACGAAAGGAACAATTAGCGTAGCCTGCGAAACATGTTTGAATTAAATGTTTATTAAGTCTGAGGTCCTTTTCAGGCTAAGGATGATTTAATAGGAGCTGACAAAGTTTCTCTACAAAAAGAAGAAATATTTTGTTTTATAAAGACAAAAAATAAAGATCCTCCTCTTACTGTCAGTAGCAGAATTGAATATATATATATATATATATATATATATATATATAAAATATTTTTTTAATCTGCCAGTGCGCCTTCAGTATAAGAGTTGATATGATATCGCAACTCCACTAGAGGAAAGACATGACTTTTCTGGAAGAAAATGTTTGCATATATCCATGTCCTGAAATTGAGTTGAAAAATAGCAGCATATCGGATATTTGCAAAAAAAGAAAAAAAATCCAATATAGTGTATCCCTAATCAGGATATCCGTGATGACAGCGGAGGCAGAACCGACGCCTGGAGGATGGAGGAAGCATGAATTAGCAAAATGAAAATCACTCGCTGGGTTTCCTATGGAGCTATTGGATGGAAATGGTCCCATGCTCAAAATGTAAGTTTAGGTTGTGCTGGCCATTTCAACACAATAAACAGCAGTCAGGTTGAGATGTGTAATAATGTCGGTTTATGCATTTCAGAAACTCCCAAAGCAAATCAGCAGTAGCTCCAGAGCCAACAGGTAGCCAGACTAATCCATACACTCACAATTTAGATCTTGCATTTCAACCTGGTCTACAACAGATTCCCAACAGATGATATATACCTATATTACGATTTCACAGTAGCAGTCTATGTTCAAAAACTTGCCCAGAAAACACAATCTATTCATAATTTACACCGTGAGCCACTACATCACATCTGTAGCACTGACCGATGACCCCAAACAACTATTAAATACAACCATGTCAGATTAATATTTAACAACGTGATAAGAACACCTGCATGCTGGGAAAGGAAATGTTTACTTTTAGAAGTGTTGTTTGCTAGTTTTTTTTTTAATCTACAACAGCTGAGGTGCACAATATTCTTGAAATTATCTTGATGTGATATGTTCTAAATATGCAGAAAGTCTGGCTCATGAATTAAAATCCTTTTAAAAGAAAAACAAAGCTATTAAAGTCCTGGGGCTGTGCTTACTTCCTAGTACTAAGAGTTGCTTCTAGTGAAGAAATTCTAAAACTCATTTCTAGTAATTTCTCACAGTTGAGTCTAGATTCTTGCAAAGATAAAAGTTATTCACAAAGCATCTTTAAGACAGCTCCTAAGGTGACAAACTGTAAAGAGGAGAGGAGGATTTCATTTTTTTTTTTTTTTTTAAGAGGCTTAAGATTTTGAGCAGAGAAGAAATTTGCAAAGAGGAAGAATAAACAGTCTCCAAACACTGAATGACCGGGTTAATGAAACACTACAGATTAGATAGTGCAGGAATGTTCAATGGGCGATCTCATTAGAGAAGCACTGGAATTTCCCCATCGAACACAACAAGGCAGTGACACCAGAATATCAACAAACCACAAACCAACGGGAGACATTGGATTTCGCCAAATTCAATGGGTGATCTGTCCTAAAATTCAAGTACATCTAAGCACCTACCTCACACCTGGCGAATTCCACAACACAATAAACTACTATAAACCAAATATGGTCAAAAATACAGACACTAATGAACAATCCATGCTGATATAAATTGTCGGTTCACACGCCCGACTTGTTCTTCCAGTCTAGTGATCCCTCTGTGACTTCTGGCAAGCAATTAGTCATGACACTAGCCAAACAAATGAGATTACAGTGAACTGATTTCTACAGAATCATGATGGACGTGGCAGTTTAGACATCTGGGCTCCGATAAACTTCCTTGTAAGTGAACTAGCCGAGAGTCAGCCGTGAGTTCAGCGCTGCTGTCAGGAACAGGAGACTTGAGCATCACGTGCTACGATGACGTTTAACTAGCAGGATCAGCTTTTAACTTTTATTAAACATTTTGCTTGACATTTTTTTACCTTGTATAACCCAAGGAAATGTCAATGAGGTGTGACGAAATGAGTGTAAATGCGTCATCACGTTGAATAAATGTCAGGCCACCTGCATGAGGTAGCTTATTGTGTGTTATTATCCTGTGTATTATGACTGCACCACGGTAGGGAAAACTCAACAATATAGTGTTAGTGCTAACCTACAGTAAATAACAGAATCAGTGGTGGATGAAGTATGCAGATCATTCACTTGAGTTAAAGTAGAACGCTGCTAAATCCCAAGAAATAAAGACTGAACACAAAAAAAGTGCAAAGTATCCTATGGTATAAGTTTCAAAAGTAAAATCATGCTGTATTGTATTAGACTATTTTTGTACATAGTGTTGTGTATTTTTATTTTTCACTTTTTATAGTTTTTATCTTCTTTAGCTTTTATTTTATTTTCTCTTCTTTACTCCGTACGCTGCAGTAAAGAGACAAATTTCCCCGTTGTGGGATCAATAAAGTCTTATCTTATCTAACTTTGTTTTAATTACTATATATGTGAGAATTTTAATGTTTTAGTTCATCATTGTGGAACCAAATTTAGATAGATGTGAGTTATTCTGCATTAAAATATGTCATACCACACAAAGTGCGTAGCACATTTTAAAAGAGAGAGAAGAGTGGTAACATTAAAACCTTCATCTGAAGAGTAAATAAAGTTGTTAGATAAATGGAGTGCAGTAGATATATGTCCTATGTAATTAAGTATAAAGTTGCTTCACATGGAAACACTAAAGAAAACTGGATTTCCACCTCAGCATAAGAGAGAGACAGTATCGGGTTTCTCGTACACGTCCATGTATGAGGACACTCTGTGGGGGGTGAACGTGGCTGCTCCATCCACCTGCTCCGTACTCACTTGTTCCTCAGCACCTGCCAGGCCGCCTCGATGTCCGCGTACAGGTTCTTCTCGGACGGCTTTCCGGTGCTGACCCCGTAGCCGGAGTAGTCGTACGAGAACACGTTGCAGTTGATCCGGGATCCCAGCCCGATGTAGAAGCTGCACATCTGGCCCAGGTCCACGGCGTTGCCGTGCGAGAACAGCAGCGTGTAGCGGCTGTTCGGGGCGCAGCGCACGAACATGCAGCCCACCCGGTTCCCGCGGCTGCTCCGCGTGCTGAACACCTCCACGGCGTCCAGCTCCCGCTGCGAGTACTGCCAGTCCGCCCGCTCCGTCAGGTGCAGGCTGGTGGCGCCGCCGGCGTCCGCGTGCACCGAGTAGGTGGGCTCCGGCGGGAGGAAGGCGAGTTTGGCCGCGATGCGACTGGGACAGGGCGGACAGCAGAAGAGCCAGCACAGTTCTCCGAGAGAAAACCCATTCATCCTGGGGCCTTGTTCGGGCATTTAGGCGCGGGGCGACCCGGGCAAAACGACGTCTAATAAGAGACCCACAAAAAAAAAGAAGGTTCCGTTCCGGGCTGAGGTCTTACTCGTTTCCCATCAGCAGGCGTGCAGGTCCCGGCTCAGGACGACAGGTGTCTCGGTGTCCGCGGCTAACGCTGGCTAACGCTAGCCGGCTGGCAGGTAGCTCTGCTCGCGGCAAAACTCGGGCTTCATGCAGCGTACAGACCCAGTGGGACACGGTGCTTCATTTTATACTGTTTTTACATTAAATACTAAGGCGGAGGGACCGGTCCGAGTCACACATTTCCCACTGAATTCGGGTCTGTTGGCTAACGGAGAGTAAGAAAGACAGCGGCCATTTCTCTGTTCTGGAGACGAGCCGGTCTTCCGGTGCAACCGGATATCCTGTCCGGCTTTTGTTTCGTTTGTTTAGGACTTTTCTTTTTCTGTCAACTCATTTAGTCAAGAGTTTATTTTGGATCGTGATGCAACACTTGAGAAAAGTGTTAATCAATCTGATATTTATTGTATAATTTAATGAATTTATTGTGTGTAAATAAATGCTTTAAGTTTAAAAAAAAATTAAGGATAGTTAAATCTTTGTGTTTGTGCATCACTGGAGGCTTCAGGTTAACACACCACACTTGTTTAAACTGCATATTGAAGAAGAATTGTCTTTAAAAACTACAAGTCGTTTGCACCCTGTTGGTGCCATATTCCAAGGTGAAATTCAATTCTTCTACATGACTAGGTTTTTTTTTTTTTTTTTTTACCTGTTCCACTCCTGAGTGGAGTTGTGTTCTCAAGGGAAAAGTCTCTGTGCTGCCTACCAATATTTCACTGATGCAGCTCCTGCACACACACACACACACACACACACACACACACACACACACACACACACACACACATCTCTACCCCCTGTCATCACATTCTCCACTTTTCTTTTTTTCTAATACATACGAACTAGTAGAGATCTAAGTCTACTGTGTCTAACAAGCCAATTAACAATATCTGTTTTGTTTTTTTTCTAAGGCAACAGCTTTCATTTTTACTGTATTTCCAAATACCATCCCATATTTGTCCTATGTTATTCTGAGCTGCAGCCATGGAAACAGAGCCACATCCATACATCCACCCTATCAGCCATCATCCTGGTGGGAATGTAAACTTTGCACAATTACGACGCAGCTATAATCATTATGTGTTTAGCGTCATAAACGATCTTGATGTTTGCCAAAGCTCTGGTAATAGGAAGCCTGGAACAATAAAAAAAAGTTTCTAATGATCTATAAGAATATATATTGCTCTTTTTATATTGCAGTCATGTAGAGATACTGCAGGAATGATTGCTCAGTAGTCTCAGTGCAAGATTTAAGTGAAATCTGTCAGTTTGCATAGATCAAAATATGTCTTTTAATGCAGGATGAAGCCAAAACGCAACATTTAGCTGGCCTCTAATTGTCTTGATAATTTTCTTAGTGAACTTTACCCTCTTGCTTGGAGTTGAAGGCTTAGGCTGAACAAAGCTGATTGAGAACAGTCTCACTGGGAGCCACAAGCACAGACTCGTCCTTTAACTGCCAAAATAAAGTGATTAATCATGCTTTAGCTGCCACAAGCATCTCCTTCTAGAGCGACAGTGAAGCCTTTGTAGATATGGCTTGTGTAACCATTTCTTACTTAACAAAAGCTGATCCCTGCGGCGTTATGTTTCCTACAACACATATTTGTGAATGCAAATGAGTTAAGTCTGTTTCCTCGCAACTTCTGACAGTGATAGACTCGTACATCAGCAGTACACGCACAGCACAGAACACAAGATGTCATTATTAAAGTACATCACGGCCTGACGAGCGCAACGCCACAATAGACACTTCAGATCCAGTGACAGCACAAGCATGTGTTCTTAGATAAACTTGAGATGGGGAGGAAAGGAGGATTGGCCATGCACGCACATTTCAGCACCATCACTAATAACCATACGGAGACAGGAGCTGGCTGCATTTGTCATAGCCTGCAGCGGAGAAGCCATTACTAGATAGACTAATGTCTGCAAATCTGCAGGGATGGAGTCAGTCTGGGCCAAGCATCCAAAATACAAAACACACCAGTTATAAGTGACATTTGTCTGATTTGTTTTTTTCTTTAAAACAGACAGATTATTGTCCACTACAGTTGAAATGTGTCTTTGCATTATATTTATTCCCCTAGGGGGAATAAAAGCAAACTATAGGACATATGTCACAGGGGATTAAAGTCTAATAAAAGAATAATGACTGGAAAGAAGAATCTGATGAGTTGTTGTCGTATCAAAACTTTGGTAACAGAAAAGCTCCCATTTAATTCAAATAGACAAACATGTTTGTTCTTTTTACCCCAGATACATGGACTGCATTAGTATATTTGTATGGCCACTCAAAGCGCTTCACACTACAAGTGTTCATTCACACACTAATGGTGGTGGCAATATACCGGAGACTGTACATAATCAGAGGCAAACGGGGAAGGACACAATGAAATGCAAACCTTAAGCATTATATTAACCTTGTTGCATAATGTGTATGCAGGTATTTCACCATATGCCAAAGAGAATGAGCACCGCTGTGAGCAGGGTTCGAACCTGCGCGGGGAGACCCCATTGGATTTCGAGTCCAACGCCTTAACCTCTCGGCCATCACAGCCACAAAAGCATGACAGGGATGTACACATGTGTTGGAGAGGTAGTCGCACACTTCTAGCCAAGATGCAAAAATAATTTAGGTAAATAATAAAGCAGGGGTCGTTTATTAGGCCAGTCTCATGAATATTCATAATCACTGAAGAGAGATATTATCTTCTGATTGGCTGAAATTTACTTGGATGACTGAAAAAAGTGGATGTCAAAGGGATGACATCACAAAGTCAAGGAAGTACAAATGGGCCATGAAACTGCAAAGCCAGGTTAAAACTGCATTTCAGTCAATCAGAAGATAATAGCTCTTGAATATTCCTGAATATTTATGGGACTATTTTTGCGTGTGATTACCTCTCTAACACATGTGCACACCCTCTCTCCCTGATGCCAAATCTTGAATGTTTCATAGCAAGGCAAGTAAAGCCTCTGTAGGCACAGTTCTGATGTTCCTGTTTTGTACACACTGTTTATTCAGAAGAAAACAAGACAATATGGGATCATGACCCTGCCAACATTAGCCCAATTAAATTCAACCTTTCACCTTCAGGTCTGAACATTATATTTAAATGTGGACGTGTTTGCACCGTTTCTGGCTCCCACAATGTCCATGCAAGTGTAGCTATAAACTAAATTATCTCTAAGGATGACAGGAAAAGGTTGTTCGGCAAAAAAAACAAAGACAGACGTGAACTTGGATCTCCAATTTATTATAGTTTGTTGTTATTTGATGACTGATGCACATGTTAAAATAAACATTTTTGAGACTGAAAAGTATATATAATGCAGCATTTTATTTTACTATGAATTATGTGTGGTCCAATCTAAAGTGATAAGTGATCTTATAGGGATAAATGAAAAATGCTGCACTCCAGACCATTTCTGTTTTAAGACACAGTTCAATATGGGTGGTGTACATTTCTCTGTGGATTTAGGGTTTTTAAACTTGATTGTATTTATGTAACATTTACACCTTTATATAATCAAAAAGCAATTAAAATCTCACTTTCTACAATATGGGATCTCCAAGATTAGATGCATTTAACACAATGCATTTTAGCCCTTAAGAGATCTCCACAGGTGAAAAGCTGCTAGGAGTAGAAAGGAGACTTTTAAGAGGCTTAAGAGTTTGTTAGGCAAACGGAGAAAAAAGCAAGCAGACAAAAAAAGGAAAAATATTCTGCAAACACAGAATGACACAGAGTGAGTTAATGAAACACCACAGATTAGATCTTACAGGGATAATATCTGTGGTCGATTTCATTAGAGAGGCGCTCACAGTTTCCACCAAACACAATAACACTGCAAGAATATCAGATAGTGGAATTACTGGTACGGTAAATAAATCTAAGCAAATTATTTTCGCTGTGGCAAATAAGCAAGGGTTAATCAGCAAGGCGGCGTGTGTTAAACGGGTTTGCGGCAGGACGTGGAAGTGAAGAACCTTCATGAAGTCGACAACTCAGTTGTGCATGTGGCAGTTTGTAATAAGCTGTGTACTTTAATGTCGCTAATGTTACAGGTTGGGTGGCTAATACATTTAGAACAGCTGATTAAACTAGAGCTGAACTACATGTGCATTAAATGGTTTTGATGCACACCTAGCGTGCATTTATGTTTTTCTTTCTTTCTTTTTTTTATTCCTTTTTGATCAAGCAATCACACCTTTAAACAACATTTTGTTGAACATTTTCCTAAATCACGCCTAAACTAGGACACCCTGCTAGAAAAATAGAAGCTCTCTGTATTCTAAAAATGTTTATGGCTACAGCGTCTGGTTTTAATAAATTCATTCAAATTAATGAATTTATCATTGACGTGACGAGGTGCCACATGCACATGCACATTCAAAGGGGTCGCGTCCCCAAACAAAAGACGGAAACGGGAACAGAAGATTAAATTATGCCTGTGTGTTGACTCAAGAGGGATCACAGTAAATGAGAAAAACTGATCTGCGAAAGAGAATAAATATGTGAATGCAATACAGAATGCCTGAGAGCCTTACAGTGTTATACTCCATTTTATTTTGAATTGTTACCTCCTGCCTAAATATTGTATTTTCCTTTACATAAATGAAGACATTTTTCACCATAAGCTGATGCAGAATAAGCTTACACACAAAAAAAGAGAAGAAATCACCAGAATGTAGAAAATAAGCTGTTAGACACACATTTAATGTGTCCTCCCCAAATAATGAAATGAAATAATGATTGCCGCCACTGTGACCTCAACCATTGGTTGTTGGACTCATGTTTGAAGCCTTTGGCATTTTGACCGTTGCCATTTATTTTTTATGTATGTATGTTTTTTTGCATTGAGGCAAGGCCCTGTTCATTCCTATGAGAGTTGTCAGTAGCGGCCCTCCATTACCGGCCAATATAAAGCGGGGATGGCTGGCTTCCCTGTATCTATATATCCATAACTCTCGTCACCGAAGGAATTCCTAACTACTTTTGCTTTTCTGGAAGTATTTGGAAGATGGAGCGGCAATTCTGGTCTGTGAGCGATGTCCGTGCTCTCCTCACAGTGTGGGCAGAGGACGACGTACAGGGGAAAATCGACGGGGTGTGCAGGAACGAAGATGTGAAGAAACACATCGCTGCAGAACTGGCGAAGTTGGGCATAAAGCGGACAACGGTGCAAATCTGCGAAAAACTGAAACAGCTACGAGCCCAGTACAAGGCGGCGAAGATACACAACAACCGCAGTGGCGTACAGCTAAAAAAATGTCCTTATTTTGACCTGATGGATGGTGTGTTGGCAGGGACGAGTCGTAACACCATGAGCATTATTCAGGAAGAGCCGGACACAAATGTTAGCCCACAGGAGCAGGATGAGTCTGGTAAGTGTTTGTATTATCGACATGATGTGTGTTTTTTTTGTGGCCTTGTGCAAATTGCTAAACTTACACTTGGCCATATAACCGCCTATCCTGCTTGAAAATGGGCTGGATCAGTGACGTTTTTCCGAGCGAGGGCGTAACCTGGAGATACTAGTAGCCCGTAATGTGCAGACAACAGCTCTCAGGGCATGGGGCCAGCGGCCTGAGGCTATCAGCACCGAGGGGCCCCCCTTACGGCCCGGGCCGGCCGGGCTGTGCAATGGGAAAGTGGCTACTGAGCCTGTTCAGCAAAGACTTCAGGATTTAGTTCAACCAATCTTATAGGATATCAAAATGTCATTGGACCCAATAGGTCAAATTCCGATAAAAACATATTATATCATACAACGTTCCTATGGTTGTGTGTACAAAAATGTTTTTATAGACACATTGTTGTATTTCCCCAGTTTGGCCACTATACAGTAGCTGGCCACCTGTCTCAAACTCAAACTAGAATGTAAATATGTTTATTCCTTTCTGTGAATGTGGTAATATAACAAAGTGTGGGGATTGACTCCCTTTCAGAGCCAATCACAAAGCTGCAGTTTTTGGCGCTTCACGGCTGGCTGCCCTTTTTTCGCTCGGTCCGTACAACACCTTCACCGGCGCTCCAGACCGTAACAAACCTAATAAGGTGGTAAAAGAATCCCATACAAGCACATTTGATGAAGTTGTCTTTTAGGAGAGGAAACTGCTGCGGCTGCCCAGATCTCCACAGATAGGCCATTGTTCAGCAGGGGTGGGGTCACAGCCGTAATTGCGACCGTGATGCCGTCGTGGCACGGAGAAATTGTTTTTCCACAAGGTGTTGATGACATGCTGGCATGAGGTGCGTTGGTTCACACAAACCACACTGTTTTTCTAACCCAGCGACAATATATTGGATTTCCTATTACTACTTCCCAATAACAACCTCCTCCTGCTTTTCTCTGCGGACAAGTATTAACATATTTTTATAACCTTTTTAAAAAAAAGAGCTTTTCTTCTGTCACCAGCACAGACAAATTTTTAGACAATTAGTTTAGGGCAAGATATGCGTCGGTTGACCATTGCAGGATGCAGCAGAAATGCATGCATGTTCACGGTTTAGCTCAATTAAAGCAGACTAAACTGGGCCTGTGGAGAAAAAGCAAAACCCCAGAATCCAGAAGAAAGCTTCAGGAATCAGTAAAATGATAAGCCTGGCGTTACTCTGTATTTTTCTTGCTGTCAACAGAACACAACTGTTGTGTGCTTATCCAAAGCCTGATGAAGCTCATTGTTCTGTGCTGTAGAGCTCCTTTGTTTTGCAAAAACTTGTTTATTCTGATTCAGTCTCACACACACACACACACCGAAACACCATAACACTATATCCTCCAGTTTGTGAAATATCTGCTGAATGATCCTGTCATCCAGGCCATTGTTATATGGTGGAGTTTTAAAGAAAAGAGACTCAACTTCTTAGTTTGTGGGAAACGTTTCACCTCTCGTCTTCAGGTCTGTGATTTAACGCTGGGGAACTCTAGGAATTTAAAACTCAGAGTGTGAAACCAAATTGAAATGCCATGTTTTAGAAATGAGAATATATTTTCGAGAAGTTTTTAATTTTCAGCAGGGACCACTGGTCATGGGGCTGAGAGCCACAGACTCAGATGTTAATGTGAGGCGGACGAAGCCATTATTGCTTTTGGTCTCTTATCCTCTACCCTTTAAAAAAAAAGGTCTATGGACACAAGTCCTCAAAGCGCTTTGACAGTTATTGATAAAATCGTGGTTGGGGTGCAGAGTGTAGACATGTCTGATCTGCTGATGAACCCTGGACCCCCCCCCACCCCCACCCCCAGCAGGACGGGTTATGACATGAGCTCGGTTCCAGGCCCCGAGGGTTGACATCAGTCCGCTGACAGATATCAGGCCTGTTTGGGTTCGTACATTTCGGAGTGTGTTTTGCTTACAGACTGACACTCAGTCAGAGCCCGAGGGGGGGAAACGAGAATGTTTTCGGAGATTAGATCCGGCTGAGGATGTTTCCCAGCAGGACAGTGGGAGGCAGGATGCTGGGCTTTCTGCGTACTGGTTTATCTGGAAGCGGGGACCGGCTGGGAGCCGGAGGCTGGCCGCGGGCCAGCGACTCCGGCTCTACGTGACACTTCCTGTGCGCCTCACGTCCAACGCTGGCTTTTTAAATGTGGCCACGTCAAGAGGACAAGTGTGTGTGTTAAATCAACCTGCTCCAATTTGGACTGTCGATTGTAAATTTGGGGGTTTAAACACGGGGGGGTTATTACCGCCATCTGCTGGAGGAGTGTCACTTCCTGCACCAACACACATGTTCAAAGAAAGTCTTTATTTAATGAAGCTCCAGACAATCTACAGTATATACTTACAATACTGGGTGAATGAACATTGTTATAATGAAAGAACTTTATTTATTTTTAATAGCCAACTGGGTTTGATTTCAAATGATTGGTCACAATGACAAGTATGCTGACTTTTTCCGTGTGTGTGTGTGTGTGTATTTCTGGCCATTGTAAGGCCACTAGCAGCAGAGTCAGTGTTTTGCAGACTGAGGGTGTGAGAGGACAGACTGCATTGCTGCTACAGGTCTAACAGGGTGCTTTTGGATTATAAAAGCATGCAAATTTTTTCTCATAGATGCATTATGAGAATTTCAATTGTAAATTTTGTGAAAATTGCAAAAAGAAATAGAGCACCTTTTACCTCTTTCCCCACCTGACTAATTTATAACCGCTGCCAGCCACCTCCAGACTCAGAGATCTCTGAAACACCCCCAGAGCATTCGCTTCTATGAATAAAACTAAAACACCGGAGGGAGGAATGATGGAGTTTCCAATATAATTTGAAAAAAAAATCATTTTGTTCTAGGTGCACTCTTGAAAATATCCATTTTTGGAGACAATTAGCAAAGAAAAGGCATTTTTTTCATGCAGAATATCAGCATCAAATTTCCATTAAATGTTCCCTTAATACTGATTAGAAAAGAGAATTATACACAGACAGACGTGTACAAATAAAAATTACAATTAAACAAAATTCTACAAAGCTACTTTTAAAGTAAGGCGATTTTAGGCCTTTACTTTGTCTCCTGTAAAATTCCCCCTGCAGGTTTTTAAAGGGGTTCTATGTAACTTTCAGGAATTCCTTCTCATCAGTGACACTCCTGGCTGTTTAGTTAGTTTAGTCAGTGTGTTGTTTTCACTCACAGAGCGACGTCTGCTCGGTAAGAATTAAAAAAAAAAAAGCACGGAAAGCCAACCCTACACTGGTCTGCACAGGCGAAATATTTCATATAAAGTGAAAATGAGCTTCCTGTGCCTCATCTCTGTTTGACATCAGAGGAGTCATGACATGGAGCTCAAGTTATTTGTTATTGCGCCTTTATAATCAGAGTCTGTGACTCAACTGTTCTGTGTGTTTCCTTTGTTATCCTTATGGGCTTTTTCTTTTTCTCTCTCTTGAACCAGATCATGATCTCAATGAGACTATCTGATGAAACGAAGGCTGAAATGAAGGGGAAACATCCACTGTATAAAATATCTGCCCGAGCCGCCGCCACGGAGCCACGTACTTGATCTAACAATCAAACACAATATTTTCACATGGCAGCGTTCGCGCGGCGGCCCCTCGGTCGCAGACATAGCAGCGCGAGATGTGGCTCTGGAGATTCAATCTGCAATTCAAACGAGCAGGAAGAATCAAAGCGGGCCGAGCATAAGCAGAAGGTGTTTACATTCCTCCGTCGGAACCTTCCTCTTCGTGAAGGTGAAGTGTCAGCAGTCCGGAAATATTTGATTATGATTCCCCTTGTTATTCCGTCCTCGGTGTACGAACAAATGCATTAAGGCCAAGTTTGGGATTCGGCCTTGGACATGTTCTGTAAACACGACCGTGGCGAGGTGAAGGCAATCAACAGAAAAAAATGTGTCGTCAATCTGTCTTCTATTCAACAACGGCACAGCTTTTCTCCTGCTCCTGCTGCTCCTCGCTCTGTTTTATTTGATACTGAGGGAATTAGTCATTTTCTATACCCGCTTATTCCTTATTAAGGTTGCAGGGGTCAGGTCTCCAGCCTGGTGGGGCGCACACACACACACACACACTATTAACTCACACACTCCAATTAACCTAAGCGTGTGTTTGGAGTGTGAGAGGAAGCCGGGGAACCCAGGGAGAACATGCAAACTCCACACAGAAAGGATTAGAAAGGAGGATTAATCACATTCTCTTTCTCTATTGCATGCAGATTAACGAGGCTAATGCAAACAATAATAGCAATAGAAACAGAACAAATCCTTACTCCACTGAGATGCCCAAGAACCTGCGACCGTACGAACTATAAAAACCTCAATGATTTTTATAGTAGAGTAGGTCTAACACATGAAAAAGAAGTGTTATGGTCCTTTACGGCGGCTCGTTTCCCTCCATCGTCCTGCCAGGAGCCGTGAGAACCTCCCGTCGCGTCGCCCCCTCGCCATCGCTCAGCCCACAACAATGTGAGAGTAAACCAGCCTTTATTGCCGTAACCCCGGCCTCCGTATTACCATAATAACATAAAAGCCAAGCTAGCCAGACGCCGCAATAAAAGCAGCTTTTGCACAAATGTCAACTCAGCACGCGGCGTCGTAGGGTTGCGGCGGGGCAGGGATCGCACGCTGTTTTTTTTTTTCCTCACGCGAGCCAACGCTTTCTGCGTCATCGCAGCGACGTGTGACCATGGGCGGGCGGGCAAACAGGAGCTGATGCACCTGAGTCACCGTTTCTGGGAAAGACAAACACCTCACCCTGTCCTACGCTATCTGACTCCGTGGTTACGATAGGATGTGCTAATGAAATTCAGCGTAAGAGCAGCACATGCAGAGAGGAGTGAAACGGCTTCTTAGACATGGATTATGGAACATTGCTCATGCACATGGGGGGTATCACTTATCTTAATGTTCCTCACAACACAGAGAGAAGTGGCTGGGCTAAACATCACTCAACTCGCAGGTGGTTTACAATATTCCTTCGAATATGGCTTCAAAGAACAAATGGTTTTAGTCTGTTGATGCTTATGTTTTATTATTTTTATATTCACCCATACTATTCACTGCAATACTCCTTCTATGAAACAGCTGTAAGGAGTATTGTTATCCTGTGGATTTCTGCACCAAACTCGTGCTACAGCGTTACAGCAAATCGCATATTAAAACATAGGTCTTGATTGCGAAGTTGTGTGCTATTACTTTTGTCTTTTGTGCAAAACCAACATTTTTTTTTATTAAATAATGAAAAACTGCACAATATTTCCTCACAGAGAATGAATGGGACAAACAAATCTGAGTTTTTACACTGCAAACACCCAGACACTCGATTTATAATTTTGCTTATTGATCTCTTGTGTATTAATGTTTAATTACACACTTTGATAGGTGATAAAAATATGGTTTGATCAATCACTGGTTAATGACGATGGTAATTTTTGCAGAGATTTTAAGTTTAAAATGGAAGCCTATGAAGCTTCAGGGGGTATACAATATTTTTTTCCTCTTTCCACTATCCTCTTGGTGACAATTACTAACTTAAAGATATTATTTTACATTTTTCAACTTTGCAGCAAAATTTGTTGTGATATGAGATTTACTGAACTCGAATGGGCAGACTCGAAGTGCAAGCATGTCTGTTTCTGCTCCTCATTGACTCCAATTGGAAGATTTCCAGAGAGAAGCAGAACAAAGGCCTCTGTTTTAAATTCGCCAGCGTCTCCAAAATAATTAGGGTAGGAACACCAAATCACACTAGAACGTTTGTGTCCACGTTATTTTCAGGAGCGATTGTTTTGTCAGTCAAAGCTCAAATGGGGTGTTTGTTGTAAGTGTGCTCCTTGTGTATGAAATCATACATTTACTAGTATCTCTTTTTTTCTCGCTACGGTGCTTTACGAAATACACTTTACCTATTTGTGTTGCTCTTGACTCACCTCTTCTGGATGACAGAGCCTCGACATGTTCCTCTGACCTGACAGGACATTTATGGAAAGAGCTTAACAAGGAATAAAAATTGAGTTACAAAAGCTGCAATCACAGTCATGAGCAGCGTGAGCGATGCTCAGCGCGCGCCGGACCCTCGTTCAGCAGTTTAACAGAAGTCGTCTCGCCACAGGGTTCATGTGTGATTCATGGAGCGTTTTCTGTTTCAGCGGGAACGGCGCAAGAATTAATGTTGTGGACCGAGGCGTCAGACGTTGTTCCTGGAATCTGCTGGAGCTGCTTTTCCAGTTAGAGGGTCACCGCCCTGGGTACCTGAGTACTCTCACAGGGACCACGTGACCTTTGACCTTCCACATCTGTTCAGCTGTACCATTCCTTGGTACATATATTAGTAGCTTGGTGTATATATATATGTATATATATGTGTATATATACACATATACATATATATACATATATACATATATATACATTTACATATATATGTATATATATAGGGCGACACGGTGGAGCAGTGGGTAGCACTGTTGCCTCACAGCAAGAAGGTCGCAGGTTCAAGACCGCCTTGGGGCCTGGGTCTGGGACCTTTCTGTGTGGAGTTTGCATGTTCTCCCCATGCGTGGGTTTTCACCGGGTACTCCGGCTTCCTCCCACAATACAAAACATGCTCAGGTTAATTGGCAAATCTAAATTGCCCATAGGTGTGAGTGTGTGTGTGAATGGTGCGTGAATGGTGTGTGTGCCCCACGATTGGCTGGCGACCATCTGGGGTGTATCCCTGCCTCTCGCCATAAAATGCGCTGGGATAGGCTCCAGCAGACCCCTGCGACCCCGAAAGGGGATAAGGGGGATAGACAATGGGTGGATGGATGGATGTATATATATACATATATATACATATACATATATACACACATATATATACATATACACATATATATACACATATATATACATATATATATACATATATACACATATATACACATATACCCACATAGTCAGCTCTAACACTAAATATGTTCACATAACCATAAATTTGATGAATGTTTGATAAATGGTAATTGATCTATTTATGTTTGTTTTATTATGTCATTTCTTCTTCAAATTTGCTGCAGTCCTTGTTTGAGAGCTTCCACATAAATCCCAGTTGATTATAATTGTTAAATATGGAAGGAGAGAGTAATATAGGGGAGATATGCATTAGAACAAACAAAGAAGAAATACAAATTTTACAAAATGTTGTTCTGATATAATCATACAAATCGGTTTCTTTTTTTTTTATTTCTGTCATTGTTGCAGTAACTGATGAGTGAAACTCCTCCATCTGTCGTTGGCTGCAGATTCAAAGTGTGTTCATGTTGGGATGTTTTTTCGCGAAGCAAATCTTTCTGTTTCGTGCAACAACTGCTCATTGCAGAAAACTCGGTGTCATCTTGATCAAAATTCTTCGCAAGTTAAATCAATGGTTAAGTCCCGCTTTCATCATCTGAAACATTTCAAGGATTAGATCATTTTTCTTTACTCACAATAAAAAAAAAAAATCTGGAAAGTGTTATTCATGCGTCCAATGAGCAGTTGTTTAGATTACGGTAACTCCTTGCTCTCTGGTGTCAGTAATAAATCTCTTGCTGCTGGGATTCTGACTCTGGCCGAGGAACGTGATCACATCTCACATACCTGGCTTCCTGTCATGTTTAGAATTGATTTTTTAGGATTTTATTGATCACTAACAAAAGCCCTGAGCTCCTCAGCTGTGGAATCACTTTTTTTTTTTTAAAAACTACTAAAAACAGTCACATATTTTACACTTTTCCTGTGTTTCTTTAAATGATTGATGTCCCTGAGCTTCTCTCTGGCGCTCTGGAGAGAACAGGTTGTTTCTGGTCTCATTAATATTGATGAAGCTCCTGACAGTTTCCGTCCAACGAGGGACGGTATTTATATAACACCTCGACCTTACGAGGAAAACTCAATCAGAATCTCACTTCCTACAATGCGTAACCTTTAAATTGCCATTTCCATCCTCTTACAGATTGCTATTTTTCTTTTTTTATTTGTGTTCCTTATAATTGAATTCATTCTCCCTGTGTTTTAAATCAGTTTCATAAAGCACTTTGCACCTGTGACTGGCTGTGAGAGTATTTACCGATCAGTGCATCATTATCACAGCCTTTTTGCACACGGTGCTGGTGCACACACATGAAGCTAAGCAGCAGGTTCACACACACGCTCTGTAAAAGACCCCCAGCACTGCACATGATGCACAAGAGAGGACGTGTGAGGCGTATGAGTGAGGAGAAACTCATCTCCCCACTCTCCACATAATCCATGAAAACTTTTTTTTCTGAAGCTTGTCAAGTATGTGCGGAATGTCACAGCTCTTTTTTCCCCTCATAAACACAAACTGGCAGCTCTTGGCATCGACCCCCCCACCCCATCACCCCCATCCACCCACCCCTGGTTTGGCACTTTACCATCTCTCTTCAGAAAAAAACGGGCTCTTGAACAAACTGGAAGGTTATTCGAAAATAAATAGTTTCCCCACATTCCGCCCTGACACGACACGCACTGTGATTAGCCGCCGAAATTCCCCTCTGACGTTTGCTAAGCTCCGCGGCGTCCGTGATCGACTGGCAGGAAGTCAGGGATTTGATTCTCGGGACGTCTTCATTCCGCATCTACGTGCTTTCATCGCCTGGCTCCACGTCTCCTGCCTGATTGTCATTAGACGATAACTGCGGAGACGGTGTTTATTTGAAAAAAAAAAAAAGTCCCGACTCGAGTGTTGTAAATAGCAGTCAAATGGCATCTGGTCTCTCTACAGCGCCTCGCCTCGGGCCCTGAAACCATCATGGAGGAGCTCCGCTGTGCTGTGAGTGTCAGAGTGTGTGTGTGTGCGTGAGATAGGGTTTAATTTGCATAAGCCACTGAGATGTTATGCAGTGTGTGTGTGTGTGTGTGTGCAGTGTGGTTGACGGAGCATAGCTGCATGCTTGTCTGTAGCCAGGGTGTCTCCATGCTGACAGGTCTATCTTAAATCATGCTGCAGTGAATTTCCGCCAAAACACTCTGACAACAGCTTTCTAACCACAGAGAGAGAGAGAGAGGAGAGAATACACAACCTGCTGCTGCCGGTTTACCTGCAGCCACACACCCCGGCCCAACTCTGTTTTCCCATCATGCCCGGGCACTGCTGCGTTTGCCGTCTACTCGCTGGACTCGACGTGGCCTAGTGAGGCCTCGGGCGTCTCACACATATCGTCCTCCGCTCGCCGCCTCCTAGCGAACAAACTCTACTTGGGTTCCTTCTGCTTTAACAGTTGCTTACAGTTTTCTCCTGTGGTGGTCCGGCCTCCTCTGTAGTTTGGCGGAACACGAGGCGAGTTCTTAAAAAACGTCCACACCTGGGTGGAGTTTGTTGCGCGTTTGCATCAAAACATGTTATTCGTCCAATCTGTTTAAGAAGAGAAAAAACCCACAAGCCACACAAATTACACTCCTGTTGTGATGTTACGAGGGTTAAAGGTCAGCCTGTGAAAAAGGCTGAAATCGCTTATTGTCAATTGATTTCATTTCTTGTTTGCATAAATAAATGTACCTAATTTATCTGACTTCATTTATTCCTGACTCCCTACATGTCTAAGCTGGGGTGTTGTTGTTATGTCTGTTTTTTTATTTCTCTGAATCGATAATAAAAAAAAGAATATTGGGAGGTGTAAAAAATAAAAGTGACCATAATCCGTGTTGATTCCTGTTTCTCCGCCTGACGCCAGCTCTGAGGGAGCCTAACTAGATGCTTTTGGACCATTTTTATAAGGGGACCATGAAAATTAAATAAGGCTATTTAAATGAAATGGGGCACCATTGACCAATAGACACTCTGTTAGTTTTCTGTCTAAACAAGCAGCCAAATCACTTTCACACGATCATCTGTAACTTTTCTGCATCGTTTCAGCACGACATGAATCCGAAGTGAACGTTCTTGTATTAACATAAAAGAATGCAACGGCACAAAGAGAGAAACGGGCATCTTGTTTCGCCCTTTTTTACGCCAGCTGTAGAATAAATGAATATCCAGCAAACAATTTACATACAGATGATTCAAGAATTAGGCATTACACGACAGGGTGTCCTTTACTGTCATTTCCTGTCTTACCGTCACCTCCTGTAAAGTTTTATTCTAAGTTTGTGCAAAGCAATAATGTTACTAGGTTATTACCATGCAATGCACATCATTACCATATATTTAGCCTGTTCCTAAATTCAATATATTATAGTGACATTAATAACTGACCTCTTCAGTGAACATGCTGTTTTATTCTCTCGTTTTCAAAATGATGTCGATCATTTCTGCACATTTCTGCTAAAACTGTGATTTCTGTGACGTCAAAGTTTGCATGTATACGTTCAGTTTCTCTTATCACCAAAATACAGATAGTATGTGGCTGCAGACAACGGTTCAACACTATATATTTAAAGATAAAATGCAGAGTACATGTCCCTGTAATATAATGTAATTTAATTTTGCATCAAAATGGATCAGAATGTTTGATGACTCATGCTTCAGTCAGGGGCGTTTACTAAAGTTCATTCAATCAACTCTGTTATTATTTAAAAGAAAAGAAATCTGTGTGTATATCTGTTATATAAATGCTGGGCCACGCCAACGTTCTTGTGGTCCAATCGAATGTGATGATTTGATTTAAATCCCTCTCGTCACTGCTCAAACCACAGATAATCTGTTCTACGAGAAAACAAACGAGACGCAAGACACGGGAACGCACGCATGCGCGCTCTCACTTCCAATTTCACGGGGGCCTTTAAGAGGATCATTCACCAAAAATAACAACACGCATACGTATTTCCCTGCAGAGGCACCTCACCCCCATGGAGAGTTTGAGGTTCCCATTGCTGTGGTTTTAGAGAGAGAGTCAAGTCCTCGTTATTTTCTACCTTCAGAAGCCGTCATGCGCTGTAGTAAAGAACAAAAAGGCGGCAAACTCCCCCCCCCGACTATGTTGGACAAGCCTTGACTGACTCATTAGCAATTACGCTGTTACAAAGTGCAGCTAATGCAGCACATCAGTCACGAGCGTGCGGACTGAACCTGTCATCAAACGGCGTCGGCTCCTCGTTTCCCCTCCTCGCCGTCCTCCAGAGCTTTAGGAGCTAATTGGCCGCGATTAACAGGACCCCTGTCAGGACGCTGATGGCTTCCGAGAAGAAGAAAAGGCAACAAAGCCTCGCCTTGTCACTTTGCTGTGATGCATACTTTAAAGCCCGGGGGCCGCTTTGTTCGGGCCTGCTGCCCCTCAGGCCTCCAATTACACCCGAGTGTTCCCGACTCCCGCCACCGGCGCTATTGTCGCGCGGCGTGCTGGACCAGGAGCCGCCAGCCTGTCAAAAGGGACGTTTTCCCTTTCGGCTTTTCTGACCAACCACCCCCCCCCCCTCCACTTCCAATCGGGGGAGACAATAGGGACCAACGCTGATCAAGTGGTTGCAGTCGTGGGCTCATTAATCTCTGTGGATGACGCACCTGCCTGAGGCACAGTGAGCCGTGCTCTGTCCTGACAGCCGGACCCCCCCACCCCCCCCACACACACACCTCCCCCCCAGCAGAGCGGAGCCGATGGAGGTGTGTTTTGCTGCCTGTGAACAGGTGTGTGCTGGCAGCATCCCCTGCCGTTCCTTCTGTTCAAAGCAGCTCTGCCCACCGCGCAGATGGCAGCCCGGCCTCACAGAAAAGTGGAAAGTTTCAAACTCCCCCCCCCCCCAAAAAAAGAAATGAAAAAAATCAAAAGACTGAAAGTTCATGCTGGAACTTGCCCAGTGTGAAAACCTGCAGCACATCGCCTGACCAGTTACAGTACACGCCGCCTGATTACAACTGAATTACATGCTACAGAAACAAAAAAGAATCCTCCTATTTGACAGCCTACTCATGCAACCAGGCACATGCACAGATTGATGGTGATGCTCAAGCAACCCATTGTGAGGCTTTTTTATGTTTTTATTTCCATTTTTCTATTTGAATGTGTCTCTCTTGATGAGACACCGTCTGATCGATTGATAAACTGAATGTCCTGATTTTTCATTTCATTACCGATGCATCGGCCTTATTCCAAACAGCAGAGAACAGCACTTCTCAGCTTCTTCTACTCAGCCCACACACGTTCTTCAGCTGAACCGCGCTTGCATTTTCATGAAGCCCGCGCTGACAGTCGGTAATGCTCCTCTTGAGAAATGAAAAGGCCATTTCATTTCCACTCCATGCGCGCCGTAATGATGTTTGACAGCAGGTGGGTTCTGATAGCCTTCAGCCCACGATTCAGGAGAGGTTTTTCTACAATTTTTTGTCTTTTCTTGTGCTATTATATCACGCTAAGAGATTGTCATAATGATCTCAGCTAATACGAGACGTGTTCCTTTAAAGAAAAGCAGCCAGACGATCATGCATCAGAAAAGCCACCTGGCCTCACTGGCCACTGAAAGGAAGACGAGTCCGTAAAGATGAAGACAATGGAAGCACGTTCCAGTTTAAGAATGGACCTAAGGCAAAGCAGAACCAGCGTTCAGCACATCCCTCAATGCACAGCGGTTTTGTCTAACTAACTTAGACTGGAGGTTCCCTCAGGGCATCTGAAGCTCTGGAACTTCACTTACAGCAAAGAAGAAAACATAAGAAACAGAAACAGAGGAGCAATACGGATAATAGAAAAAACACCATAAAACCAACAGCAACATAGAGCAAATAAAGTAAATAATAAAAAATAGTGCACATGATGAGGCAGATGAGTACATGAAAGTACCTGGAATTATTGGAAATATATTATACACACACACATGTATATATATGTATATATATATGTATATATATATATATATATATACACACATATATATATATATATATATATATATATATATATATATATATATATATATATATATATATATATATACATATACATACATATATACACATACATACATATATACACATATATATATATATATATATATATATATATATATATATATATATATATATATATGTGTATATACATATACATACATATATATACATATACATATATACACATATATATATACATATATATATATACACATACATATATATATATATATATACATATATATATATACACATACAAGTATAATAAGGGTATAATAAATAGATCTATAAATTATGCTATATTATAATAAATGAAAGTGAAATAAGGACAAATCCTCATCCACCTAAACCAGGGATGAACTCAGGTCCTGGAGGACTGGTGTGGCTGCAGGTTTTTGTTCCAACCAGGCAGTAACACACCTGATTCTACTATAAAAGGTCCTTATGAAGGCTCTAGTGGTGGGTTAGTAGAATCAGGTTTGTGTCTCCACCCTGGCCCTCCAGGATCTGGATTTGATGCTTTAATATTCAGCACAAAGCAGCTACAATCTACGATGAGCATGTGATGGTAAATAATGGATTAAGAAAGGGAACCCCCCCCCCCCAAGATCACAAAATGTATTAACAATAAGACACACACACACACAAACACATACACACGCACCTTTAACAGATCTATAACATGGCTGAACACCGAGGCCTAAAAACTGAACGGAACCCACGTAACCAATAAGAATTTATTGTCACAAGCACAATTTGTTACACAAAAATAATGGGTCACATTTACACAATTTATACAGGTCTAGAACTCAATGTACAATTAACAGACTACCTAAGTACCAATAGTTAAATATGTACTCACATTGCACACAATATCATTAAAACCTACACAAAAAACATGTACTGTGTGAAAGCAAAACGAGTCGACATAAAAATCACATTATTTACAAAAAAACATCAATTTGAGATCTTTACCAAAAAAGGACTCCCGATGTCTGTTCAAGGTTCTCCCATCCGCCTGTCAGAGACATTGTACAATCTAGAAAGTATTATTCAGTCTCTTTAATAGTTGAAAAGATTATAAAGTAATAAAGTCAAGTAGCGAGAGCTGAAGAACACCGAATACACTAGTAAATACTGCGCTTTGCTTGGACGGTATGGCGGTTTTTCCCTTTTAAAGCAGGCTGGTGAGATTAGCGGTTAGCTTTATGAAGTGCACTTCAAGCCTTAGCTTAGCAACTTGTTTTTTTTTTTTTTTGTCTTGTCTAATTTTGTTGAATTTATACATAGAATCCTTCTATCCTCGCGTCAGGTTTTTCTCTAGAGTTATGGACGTCACTACATATAGCTGGACTTTACACGGGAAGGTCGATGAGCACGGCGGGTTCTTCCGGTGCCGCCGGTTTTTTGCAGGAGTCGGTGATGCTGTGCAAGAGGCTGCGTGAGGCAGGAGGAAGGTGTACGTGTGTGTGTGTGTGTGTGTCTGGGGGAACAGATAGTGTTGGGGTTTTCTTGGCATTTCCACCAGCCCGGTGCACGTTCCAATCACTGCAGTTATTACCAGAGGAGGAGCAGAGCGGCCGTTTCCTGCTGCACTGTGCTATATATGACGCCACGAGAATATAAATCTATATGAAAAAAATAAAATAAAAATGTTTGCTTGCAAAATTATGCTCCTATAGCCTCATGATTCATCTGAAGCCTGTGTCCGCTTTGTATTACAATAACTACAATATAAAGTGATTATGCTTCGTGTAGTTGCACCGACATACACACCAACAGCTTATATGAGTCTGTGGTTGACGTACAGCAGGATGTGATGATGTGATGTGTAAAAACTCTCAGGATTCCCCCCCCCCTCCCTCGTCTTTTTCAGTCTCACTGTGCACAGGGACTAGCTAACGTTTTCTGCTTAACGCTCCAGTTGCAGTTGTGCAAGAAATTCTTGAGAACTTTGGGCAACTTGTCCAACGTAGCCAAGGTCTAAATTCCTCAGCAGATAAGTAAGGACTGATCACTAGAACCTCGTCTCTTTGCAGCTCAGCGGAATGTGAGGCTGTGCAGGACTCGTACGCCAACTCCACATCAGCACCGTTGCTGAGATTCAAAACGATAAATCCTCTGAAATAATACTCCATGAATGTTTAGGTGTGTTCCAGTCAACCCCAAAGAGTGAAATCTACATGATAGCGTTTAACACTGGTAGTTGTTCAGCTATGATACAGTATGTACAGCCTCCTCTGGTCATACTGATGCCGACTGGACAGAGCGACTGCTTTCATTTTAGTTGCGCTTTTTTTTCTTCTTCTGAGTACTTGAGATGATATCCATCGCCGTGGAGACGATGAACGTAGACTGACGGCAGGGACTCCTGTTGCAGCGATGAGGTATGTGTATGCTCACAGATATGAGTCCACTGTATGTGTGTGTGTGTGTGTGTGTGTGTGTGTGTGAATGACAAGTGCACCCAGACATTCATGGTGCTGCACATCAGCTGTGTGTATGTGTGTGTGTGTGTGTGTGTGTGTGTATGTGTGTGTGTGTGTGTGTGTGTGTTGGTGATCCAGCAATATAGAAACATGAGACAGGGTGTAAGAGATGAACGCAAACATCAGTCCAGTTCCTCCGCCGTCTGTGGCGGGGAAGCGGTGGTTTGAGGGGGGATGGGGGGGTTTACTCAGAGAAGGGTGGGAACATGCCGAGGTCAGCGAAGTCCTCGATGTTGTAGTTGGCCGTTCCCTGGCTGGGATCTCCAGCCATGGGTAACATATCCTGCAGAGACACAGGGAGGAGGGGAGTGGGGGGGGCAGAGATCAGGGGTGTGCCAAGGACACATAGGTCTTATCACACACATATCTCACACACTTTGTGTAGACTGGTCGGCAGCCAGCAGCCTGGTCCAAAAGCAGCACAGTTTTAGCGTGGGAGTGTGTGTGTGTGTGTGTGTGTGTGTGTGTGTCTACCTGGAAGACTTCCGTCTGGCTGGGGTTGGGGTGTGTGTGCTGCTCCCCGGCCTGCTGGGAGTGATGCTGGTTCTGCCACTGGGACCAGACCTCACTGGGGCGGCCCTGGAACTGGGCTCCGCTCTGACTGCTCTCCCCGGACACATCTGCAGACACACACACACACACACACACACACACACACACGCACACACCAGATACCCAACGAATAAGTTAGTGTCTGTAGGGAAACCATGGATTTTAACTGATGACGTTGTTTTTGCATAATAAACCAATTTAAATTAAAACTGAATTTGTTTGACACATTTCGAGCATCTACTAGTCTACTTTTATTTGCCTTTTTTTCCATTAGTGTTCAAAATAGTGCCAATAATAATGTCACATTTAAAGCTTACTGAGTGTAGGGCTAAAAGACATCACCAATAAAAAAAACAAAACATAAAAGAGTCAATTTATAGAAAAAATTGTTCATTTTTATTAATATTAAAACTGTGGCTTTGGAATATTTTAACCCAGAACTGTTGGAATAGCTGAAACACCTCCTGGAATGTTGAGTTTTCAGTAAGTATCAGTCAGTATTCAGTGTAAGACAAAACAAGTATTTAGTATCTAGAGAGGGATTACAGTTAGTTTATCAATGCAAAAAATAAATATAATAATATAATTTAAATTCAGATTATCCGAAAAGAAAGCGTATAAAACATATCCATATGTTTTACATAAAACAAACTGAACAAAGCATTGCTGAATTCATGAATATTTAACATTAGACCTGTCAATCGATTATAAAAAATTAAAAGTGATTTATCGCTTTTTCTTCCTAATAGTGAGGTTAGTAATGACTGGCTAGGAAGGCCATGAATGAGTAAAATGTAAAACCACAGACTTCGTGTAGAACAAATAAGTATTTAAATTAGATTGACAGCACTGCTAAGTATTCAAATCTGCTTAATTATTTCTGTGAAGCTGCTCGTTTGTGTTTTGATTTTTGTCGCTTGCACGTCACAGCAACAAAGTGTTAGAATACATTTACAGAATAGAAGGAAAATATAAGCAGGCATCAACGTAATCTAGTAAAAGCTGCAGAAAGAACTTAATGACTTTCTTGTCGTAGCACCTAAACCGTTTCCTTTTAACATACGACTGCTCTGACATTGCGGAGCTGCAGTTAAACACTTTCCTGCACAGAAAATGTGAACATCCAGACACGTGCATCCCTGCCAAGCTGTTTCAAGAGTCTACAGAGTACATTAAACCACAGCAAATAGATAAGCTGTCTGTCTGCCTTCAAAGGAACATTCCTACTGTTGCGCAATAATTAAAAGAATGTTCATCTCGTCTCCACGCAGATACCAGCGAGAGGCTGATGGATGAAAGAGAGAGCGAGCACACGTAACAAATACGAATGGAAAAGTAATTAACAAAACACATAGGAGGCTGCTTGTGTATACATGGAGTGGAAAGCATAACAGATAAGGCAAAACAAGGGCTTATCATAAATGAATACTGAGGAAAAAAAAAAAAACCTGCGGCAACGGAGCAAATGAATAGCAGCGTTGTAACTGATTTCATCCATCAAATCCAACAGGAAACGAGAAAGGACGGAGGAAGATTCAGAGGGAGTAGTGTGGAAGGAAAGTGAAAATCCTACAGGCATAAAAAGGAACAAAAGGAGGAGGGTGTATGGGAGATATATTCCATTTGGCTAATGTGTGTGTCCATTTAAAAGCCATCAAGTAGTGGTTGCATGCTGGACATGCTTTTTCTTTTTCTTTTTCCTCCTGCAGCCATGTGGGCAACAAAGAGCGGAAGTCGTGAACCGAACTGAACACACACAGGAAAGCCAGAGTGGCGACGTGGTCCGTTAGAAACGCCTGGATGTGGGGCCAGGAGAACAGTCCAGATGTGGGGTCTTACCACGGTGGTTCGCACTACAGCATGTCTGCTCCCCTCAGAATAAATTAGGCAATACCCGGCAATAAATTGATTCATTCAAATAGAGTTTGTAGAGTAGACGGTGGCTGTTAGCTACAATCCTGCAGATTGTAACACTGCACTACAAATGCAACTTTGCACAGAGGCGACCTTAGGCGTCTGCAATCCTCCATATGAGGCCTTATCCCCATAAAACCTTTATCAGTATGTTTGCCAGCTACACGTCCGTGCGTCTCTGATGCATTAAAATCTGTAAGATGCAGTGCTTAAATTCATCATGCCCCACAGGGGCATGTGTGGCTTTAATATTTTTGACATTTGCTACGGTGTGCACATGGACCTAGTAGTAGTAATATCTCTTTGAAAGAGCAACAGAATCAAAGATTGAAATGCCAATGCATTTTTCATCTCCATGCAAGACTTGCATCAATCACTTGCTGCAGGAGGTCTGTGTCAATTGAAACGGCTGAAACTTGGGTAAAGTCGTGTGTGTTTGCAGGTAGTGAGACATCAGAGGTTTCAGGTGGTAGCTGACTTACTACGTTGGCCACGTAGCCAGCTAGCAAACCTCAGCTATTAAGTTGATGCATTGTCACTAAGTGCAAACAGCAGCAACAGATGCATTAGAGCGGTTCAGCCTCTCTATATTACATCTAATCAAGAGGACGTTCATGTGCTACTTAGTTGTACATTCTGGTGCTAAAAGTCTATACTGTTGCTGTATGGGACGTCATATATTCATAAAACATGGATAATGACAATATTATTGTTACTTCTGTTTTTCTCATGCAGTTCTAAAAATATGATATTTCCATCACATTTTTGTCTCCCAGCATTTTGCAGGAAAAAATAAATCAGATCGTAATTGCATCCACGCTTGGACAAACCCGAGTTCATATTTCTTGGCAATTCTGGCCCCCGAATGAATCCTAACAGTAGCGTTTAAGTAGGTCAAAGCGCCGCTGAGGGAAGGAGTTGTCCCGTTTCATCCGTCCATCCGTGCTTTAATTCCCTTCCATATCGCTCACTTGTGTCTTTACTTCCTCCCTTTTTTACGGCGCAAAGGAGAAATATTTGCCGTCCAATTTTTTTATGTTTACTTCACCATGACAGCTAAGTAGCAAAACATACTTACTTTGGACCTCAGCCTTCATCCATCTCAGAATCTGTTTTTCATAATCAGCAGCGCTGCAATTGTCTCTGATGTCTCCACCTCCAGCAATCTATTCTGCTTTATATGTTACGCAGTGTATTTCACAACCATTTAATTCGACTGTGGGCGACTGCTTTGAATATGAATTCTTTCCCCTATAAAAAGAAGCCAACTGTTACAGCTATACGTATTCTGTATGTTTTTTCCATTTAAATTTGGTTAAATTAAAGAATTAGCATTTCAGGGATGAAAGCAAATGCAGATCTCTGTATTTATATGTCATATGACAGCATAAAGTTAATAGGAGGTGGTGCATTAAGTGGATGTGCTGGATGTAATGCATGTGCAGCCTTAATGCAAACGAATGGAAGAGTGTTTGCATTTAGGTGGCATGACCCCAAAAGGAAACCCAGCATCACACAGGCTTACATGACACAACTTACAGTGCATTAAGGAGAAAGAAAAGCGAACTAATACCTGAGTGTATTGGATACCATGTGACTTACAAACCAGTTTGGTTTGTCGCAGCAGGTCGGACCTAACAGTTTTATTCAGAATATAATGATACGCAGTATTCCTCTACTTTGTGTCCATGCATGTAGACAGACAGGAATGTTGCTGCGGGCGATCTGACAACTCCATTTGTGCCAGTCTGTCAGTGATGGGGAAAAAAAAAAAAAAAAAGTTTTTCCTAAGTAGTGTTTAGAAGCACTTATCAGATGCCGACTTTCTATGTTATTCATGGCAGTCATAAAAGGCTGGCGTGAATAGGCTGTTAACGCACGCATGGTGAGGTGAGAAAAACAGCTTTGAAGGCTAAACTGAATGATGGGTATAAATCGTGGATGGAAGCGTTAATGACAGATTCCGGCTCCGTCTGCTTTGCTTCCCCATCCATGTAATTACCTCTATAACATGACCAGAATAAGGCAGGAGGCCTGAAAGCCAGGAAGTAGTTGCCCTAATTGAATTGAATACATTACAGGATCGTAACCTGATAACTGGCCTAATTGTTAAAGATACAGAAAATCAAGTTTTCAATAATTTTTTTTTTTTTGAAAAGATGGATAGTTGGTAATTTTGCATTGTATTTACTGTATGGAGATAATCTACGTATACAACATTTGTGACGGATGTTGGGCATCGGAAACTTTTTAAAAGAGCCTTTTTGATTTTAAGAAGGTGTAGGTTTTCTACAAATATCGTCTCGTGTTTTAAAAGCACTCAACCCACAGAGAAATACAGACTGACCAGTTATTCAAATCAGACAATTAGAAGAGAAGCTCATTACTATTGATGAACCAGACACAAAACACTTTTTATTTCTAGAGCTCCAGAGAGAATCAAGAGAAGTTTCAAAACTATATAGAGGTGATTTTCACGTCTCATTATAAAAACCTAAACTTTGAATAACCCTCAGGAAAAGTGAGCGATACGGGACCTTTAATAAGTACCTGCAGCTGACTGCAGGAGGATTTAGCCTCTTGCTGCAGTAGCTGTCATGTCGTGGTGAAGTTTGTCTTGTCTTGTTTTTTTCCCCTCCTGCCATTTCCTGTTTTATTTTGAAAAAACCACCCCCCCTCTCATTTCAGAGCACTCGACCCCCCGTGTGTCAACTGTGCCCCTGCCCTGGTTACCAATCGTCTCCACCTGTTCCCCATTAGCCTCCATGTGTTCGAATCGTCTGTGTTCCCCTTGTCCTGCGCCAACGTGTCTTTGTCCTGTTCAGTTCACCTGAGCCCACAGTTCACAGCCAGAGAGATTTTTCCATCTCCTGTATCTTAGTTTAGATTCTGAATCGTAATTTCTGCTGATAGCTGTAGTGATTAGTCTCCTTCCTCCTCTCGTACTGATCTTTTTTGTCCCTTTGCTTTAGATTTTTTCAGATTATTGTGCAAAAGCCAGAATAGCTCCTGAATAATTGAATAACCATTCATCTGTCGCTCTGTTTAAAGGTCTCCATTTTTTACCCAATAAGCGCTGCGATCATTAACAGAGGTCAGTCTGCACCGGTATCCATGTATATAAAAAAGAATCCCTTATAATACATAATAAATGGGGAAAAAAAAACTGGATGTGGCCATTTAGTTGATAAGGGGGGAAACATGTTGGCTGTTTAGGGTCTAAAAAGGGGGCCACAAACCCCCGTTGAATGTCCCACATATTCTCTGGTCCGACCACAGCCAGCGCTGCTGGTGGAAGTAAACAAGCTGCCCCCGCTGTGGCCACGTCCCACATTTGATCTGCACAACAACAACAACAGCAGCAGCGTATGAAAAAAAGAATTCACTTTTTCAAAACAATTGTTTTCAGCTTATGCAGATGCAAGTGGCCAAAATTCCTCTCCCTCGTTTTTTTTTTTTTTTTTTGACCAGTCATATGTTTCTAGTTTTTTTTACTGAACAATGCATTTCCTTTGATTTAACTGCAGGAAGTCACGGATCACATTTTTGTACATTTCTAATCACCAGCTAGCATGTAATAGAGATTAGTGTTTAATTATTTCATAGTGGTTTCATATCCAGACTGTGGAGCTTGGACGGATGAAGTGTGTTGATATTATTCCACTGTAATGAAAATATTCAGTTCAATTGATCCAGTGATGGTGTGAAACTAACAAATCAATACAAACACTCGGACTATTAAATAAATAAATGGAGATTCTGTTATCTTGTAGGCCCACCTCTCAACAAACACACACCAGGCTAGTACGTGAATAAGTAATATTAGGTATTAACAAAATAGAGGTCATATACTGTATCTGAGCTGCTGAATGCTATTATTATATACGAGTGGATGACCTCTCCACGAGAAGCGCTGCAACCTCTGCATGAGATTTTATTACCCACCATATTTAAACTATTCATCTCTCCGCCCTTTGGCCTCTGCTGCCTGTTGAGGTTCCGACAACTTTACATTTTTTAAAATTAAATTTCAACTCACCTCTGTCCACAGGAGAAAGGTGACGCGTGAGGAAAATTACACATTTCCTTCCATATATAAGGTTTAATTATCTCAAAGAGGGCGATACTGTAAAGTCATTCCGTTACCCATAATTCTGTTGGTTTCAAGCAAAGCAGTAGTTTATACACGCAAATGTTTGTCTGACATAATGCACAAAAACTGAATTTAATTACTTAATACATTTTTCCATATTGTGATATAGAGTAAGAAGATTCACTATTGATTCACTATTGATTTCAATAGTGTCCTTCACATCCCTAACTAATAGCATCATTGCAGCAGCTGATAACGTAATAGAGAACGTAACGATGTCTAACGTAATAAATTGGCCCTCCTTAAAATGTAATGGGTCAATAACGTAATAAAAGTCCTGAAATGATAAGGTAATAACTTTTTTTTTTGCCAATAATATATTTAACTTCTCGGCTCAGTTATTACATTTGCAAATATTGTTCTCCTCAACGGGCCAATAACATAATAATTCATTGTCTGTTATCGTATGTAATTATCTTATCACACACTAAATAAGGCTCTTTGGTTACCAGGATGCTGAGATAATGATTTTTTCAGACAGGAACATAAAAGACGATCACGACAGACGGACAGACAAACTCACCGAAAGCTGTGCTGCGGTTCGTCAGTCCCGAGTAGGCGTTGCCGCTGGGGGAGGAAGTGGCCGGAGACGACAGCGGACTGTAGGAAGCCGGGTCGGTCTGGTAGCTGTGGCCGGAACCGATACCAAAAGGACTGGACTGGGCCTTACTGGGCTGGAGGGCAGAGAGACGTAACGTAGCGGGGGGTTAAGGGTCAGGGTGCACAAGTGTGGCCTGAAAATAAACTGTTTCCTTCATGCCTTCATTACACATGGAATCTGCATTAGATAAGATAAGATAAGATAAGATAGGACTTTATTGGTTCCACGATGGGGAAATTTGCTCGTTACTGCAGCTAAGCACAGGTGTGAGAGAGTAGAGTACAAAGTAAAGAAAAAAAATAATTAAAGCTATAAAAAATACACAACACTATATACTATATACAACTGCATCGACTGCATTTAATGAAACATTTCCCCTTATTGGAACAAAGTAAATAAACTAATCTAGTAATAATCTAGTGTTCCAACATGATATGAACGCGACATGCATTTCACGACTTAACTATTTTTTTTCTCTTAAGGTTAATAGAAGCTTTGGCCATGCTTTATCCAGGCTGAATAACCCTTAAATTAGTTCAACTAGGAATAAAATGACCTTTGCTGCCAGGTGGTCAGAATCTCATTCTGTTGTTTGGAGACACTTGTTTGAAATTATATGAACAACCTAAATTTATTTAGGAGGCCTGCACTTCCTGTGTAATTGTAGGTGTAGGTGGACATTTCCTGGATTTCCTGGATGTGCAAAATAAAAATGATCCACTATTGGAGTGTTCAGACCCTGTGAGCGTGCAGTGTGGAAATGAAGCTATGCTGAGATTTTACAGCTCTGGAAAGTTACCTCAATAACAATTCCTTTATCTTTAGTCACAATAATTGAAGGCAAATAAGTAGAAATGCAGCAATTTTATGCAGCGGCGGCTTCAAATGACATTAGGAATTAACAGAGATGTGCCTATATTTGTCATTTTAATGTGCAATATACTAGAATGGTTTGTGAATTCATACAAGTCTAAAAAAAAAATCCTTACTTCACTCCTGAGCAAATCTGGAAATAATTTTAAAGATGCAGCTGTGCCAGACGTGGGACAAAAATACTCTTTCGGGGGGATTATAAAATAATTCATGATTGGGTGCAGGCACACCGTTACTCATGTATTTGTGTATGGATACTTGTGCAATACTTTATTTATAAAGCACATCGCAGACATAAATATTCAACACTCCATGTGCGTCACAAAACATCCGGGGGAAAAAAAAAATTAACCAAAACAAAAAAACAAGGTTGATTTTTTTTAGTAACCGTTGTTTCCTCTCCCTCTTCTATCGTCTGGGTCTCGTTACCGTGTTCTGTGACATATTTAGAGATCACGGCAATGACCTTACACACGCGGCAGCGTGTGAAGAGTTATCAGGAAGACAGACGGGCGCGTTAACGAAAATACGCTCGGCACATCCACCTTCGCCAGGTTGTGAAACACACACACGGCTGATTCCATCTGTCAACAGACACCAGCGCTGGGAGTCGGGGGTGCAGGAGGTCACAGACACAATACGTTTAGCAATAACGGCAACCACGGAGATTGATGACTTCATTATTTATACGGAGCTTCATCAAGCGCCATGACGATGTTCATAAACAGTGGAGCGGCTCTAGCGTCAGGCAGACGGAAAAAAAGACAAAGACAAAAAAAAAAAACAAATGACGAGGATATGTTCTCCTCGCTCAGGAATAAATCACATTCCCTATGTAAAAAACATGTCCGAGCACCAGGGAAAGAACGGCAGCGTTTTTGTCCACAACTGGACCACGACTCTGAAAGAGCGATGAGCAGCACAGCTGTGGGAGCTACTAACATCATATTTTTTTTAATCTATTTGTAGTCATGTTTTATAAATGAAAAAAAAAAACACTATGAATAATATATTCATTACAGATTTTTCTGTTGAAGTCCTTTCATCCTCAGTCGTCTACAGAATAAAACAGTGTCACAGGCAGAGAACGCTTCGTCATCCGGTGACCAATCTTAATGATTCATAAATCACGGAGATCAATTATGAATATTAATAATTAAAAAGGTCATCAAAGGCTCTTTTATAAACATGAGCGATTTTGCACTTCGCAGTCTATTTTTTTCTTATATTTTTATTTTAAAAAAATCAATCCATGTTTTGCATTTAAAATTAAAGAGTTCAATAATACAATTGTTAACTCATATTTTACTTTTTCACAGGACCCTGGATCAAATTAAATCAAAATCGTGCCATGACATCTTATTATTAGAGCTAATATAATAATTCTATCATGATTAAACTTGTAACATCTATCCCATAATAAACACACATTACATTGACTTCTATAGAAAATGAATTTTTCTATCTCCCCAGTGCTATTCTGTGTGTGTGTGTGTGTGTGTCTGTGTGTGTGTGTGTGTGTGTATCACCGTACCTGGCCAGAGAAAGGGGGCCGGTTGCCTGACCAAGCCACTGGGCCTGGGTTGAGCTGTCTGGAGATCTGCGCTAGATTCTGGTTAGACGAGCCTGACGGTTGGATGTCATTCACACCGGGAACGTGGATCACAGAGGAACTGTGTGCACGGAGGACGGACGGGCGCACACACACACACACACACACACACACACACACAGATAAAAAAGAAATAAGAGGTCAGGTCAGACGCTCTACCATCAGGTCAGAGGTAAAACGTGGTTAGTAATGCATGTGATGTGCTGACATGCACACACACACACACACACACATGAACACACTCTCCAGTGATGTGTACCTGAAGCTTTTGCCAGAGTGACCCTGCTGGAAGGGAGAGCTCTGGGAGTAGAGCTGCTGTCCTCCTGCTGTAGAGGAGGGAACCATCATCTTCTTATCCCCCGCTACGCAAGCACGCACACACACGCACACACACACCAAACTCAACATTATGGGAATATAACAGGGGAGGATAGACAGCAGAAGATAGCACACAAATGCATAATAAAAGCTGAATCAGCAACTATTGTGTGTGTGTGTGTGTGTGTGTGTCGTACAGCCAGAGATGCCGGTGTACATCTCAGCAAAGCGTGGATCTCTTTCCTGGGAGAACAGGGCCTCTGTCTTGTCGATGTTCTTCCCTGCATCATGGACTCCGCTGCTGACACTGGCTACAGGTACCTGAGAGAAGGAGGGAGAGGAAAGAAAGGATAGAATGAATCAGCGCCAAGCAAAATAAAAGAGAAAAAAGTTTGTTTGTTTACCGATATGACTATTTCATTCCTGAATGCTTTGTCATCGAAGCTCCACCTTGTTCAAATGTGCTGAACCTATTAAAGGTTTATAGTCTTTATTTATTAGAATGTTTTGCCAGTTAGGACTTATTTCCTAATCTGAGACACTCGGTAAATATGAGCCGGGTGGAGGAGGCTCTCCTCGCACACGAGACGCGTTCCAACCCTGCACAACGCCGCCGATCACTGAATCATCGTGTTTTAATTACTCCAACCGGTCGGTTCCGAAGGGTGTTTTGTGAAGCAGATGGTTACCTGAGAAAGATCGTAGGCAGTGAGTCCGTCTCTCTGGTGAACCTCCAGCTCTGCCTGTTGCTGCTGCTGGAGCTGCCTGCAAAACACAAGATGTCAGAACCGCACACACACTCACACACACACACACACACATATATATATATAACAACCCGATTCCACTGTGGAGCAGGAGAGGCTGACGAACTCAAGGCGTCAATACAGGACAAACAGGTGGCGTTGGTGGCTCCTCCTAATGTGCAGGAGCAGCTCTGATCTTGTAAAAAACGAAGCGATATTTAAATTTCAGGGTTGAATATGTTTTGCATGCCACAGGCCAAGGACTCTCTTTATCTGAAAATTTCTGATTCTTAGATGCGTTGATGCTGCTGTGATAACGCTAGATCACTATATTTCAGATGAGAATCCTTACTGCAGACTCTTCCTTTTTATATTCAGCAAAATCTATTTGTTTAGTTCAAAAAGAAAAGGAACAAGTCCCCTTTCTGTGCTTTTCTATCACTCCTGATTATATGAGGCTACATAAATGAATGTTATACTAGTACAACCAAAGTATATATGAGTGCATAGTGATAGATTCAATATCTTTTTGAACCTAAAATCTGCCCCAATAAGGGTTAAGGACATATTTGTACGGCATTTCTAAAACAGATGTCAGACTAAGTATCCGCAGATTCTTTTTATCAACGGCACAAAAGTGCCAGAATATTTATTTACTTCAAAAAAGTGAATGGTCAGTGTCTACAGCACAGAGGAATAAAATATACCAGACACACACACACACACACACACACTGCTTGTTATAAATCAGCTCATTGATGGTTTGGCTCGGCACATCGGTTTCGTTGACAATGAATAAAAATACAGACAATGGCCAAATCCTTCAACAGCGTGAGGGTCTGGATGTCCAATTCAACACAATTCCACAGTTTAAAAACGCAGCCACTCGGCATCACATGACCTTGAGGAAAAGAAACAAAATTCCGTGAATGCCTTTTTCTTTCCGTGTTAGTGACAACAAAGCTAATGAAAAAAAAGCAACGCTGTTAGTCAAGCTTCATAATCCATATCATGGCTGTATCTCTGCTAGAATCGCAGCGCTGCGTGTGTGTGTGTGTGTGTGTGTGTGTGTGTGAAGGTATGAGTGTATTAGTTTCAGGCTGGTCGCTCTGCCTCCTTCTCACATTCACCACAACAAACCGAGCAGGAAATTTGCTTCTGGAAGGCTTACTAAGTAAGCCCTTCTTTATAGTTAGAGATGTCACAACCAGTTTTCCAGCCACCGCTGAAGCGCGCTGTGATCGGCTGCCAGCAGATAGAAAATGGAGACGGCGCTGGACACACACACACACACACACACACACACGCCGCAGCATTTATCACCGATTCCATGCTTTCAAATCAACAGGTAGCCACTTGCCATTAAACTGATAAGATTGGCCGTGTGTGTTAGGGGGAAACTGTCCCGTTTGGCAACCCAGAGCCTGAGTCCACACAGTGTTTTTTTGGTTTTTCCTCTGGCAGAATAAAGTGCTGGCAGCGTGCTGGGACCAACAACTTGTGTGGCGCTAGAATTAAAAATGCTGCGCGTGGGTTTTTGTCTTCGACACCAATCTCTTTCCAATCTGCTCCCACAAATGGGATTTTCCGTCTTTGTTATGATAGTTTGTCCCCGATATATCACAAAGCTCAGGACAGACGCGGCCTTTGAGCATTTCCTCCGTCTGCTTGGTTACAGGAGGGATGAAATTCATGTTCATAGTGAAACAAAAGATGTAGCCTTGGTACACCTGTCCGTTCTTACACGCAAAATCACTTCACTCTGCAATTCAGTCTGGACACCAAACACTTAATCATAGAAACGACTTTATTGACGGTAATTTACCTTTCGATGCAGCCTTATAAGGTTATTAAGATTATAATTTTATTTTGAAAAATAAGCAATTTCATTGCATTCCCAAGAAGGGCTCTACATACATCTTCGGGTATGTTCGATATAATTGGAGAAAAGTTACATACAGGCACATTTGATGAGACATTTGTGTGGTCCAATAAACATCTCTGGGCGCCTCCAATAGGTTCAAATGAATGGACAGGTCTTAAAACAGAATATCAGGCTATAAGTAATGATGCTGGATGCAGCGCATAAGCTCTGGCTTGAAATGGAAATGATACGGACACAACACTTGAATCGTGCATCCACTTGCAAAGACAAGAAACGTCCCTCTCATAAGGATCCCAGTTACAGTAGCTGGAAGTGACTGGCAGAGCATCTGTTGCGTTCCTGTCATGGCTGTTTGCTGACTTCCATCCTTTCAGTTTCAAAATGGTTTGATGAACACTGCTGAGATGAGCATTTTCCCCCCTATCTTGCGGCGCCATGGTTTCACACAGATATGGGCTGTGGTTTCTCATTTAAACACTCAACATACAGTTCATTAATATGCACTGTACGGCAAACGTTTACTCCCACTTGAATGTCCGTCCATCCATTTCCAATAGCTTTTTTATCCCTCACTAGGGTCACTAGGGTCTGCTGGTCTGCACACAACCATTCACTCACACACTCATATATACAGGGAATTTAGATTCTCCAATTAAGCTAAGCATGTTTTTAAACTGGAGGAAACTCCATATATAAAAAGTCCCATTCCAAGTCCTTTAACCTGCACCCCCGTGCCAAGCGCTTGAATGTCACACACTCACACACACACGCACATCAACAGAAGAGACACAGGTATTCATTACCCTGCAAGGAGCTAAAGAACGCATCTGTTTCTGCTCTTTGTGGTATTCTGATAAATGAGCCCTCGTAAATCTAACATGCACTCTGTAAAATTACTTCAGCCCGAGGGAGCCGATTCACGCATGTGATACACACCGGTACACATGCGTACGCGCACGTGAGTGACTGCTATTAGCCGTGTGTTTGCACAGGTAATTGGCCGAGATCACAGAGAGATACAGGAGAGGACCTGGAATGTGGACCATGTGGAGAGCGAGGGACAGAGATTCCTGACTGTGCATACCTGAGGAAAAAACAAGCCTCTCGGTCCGTTTGTGATCTGTTCCTGGATAAGGCCGTGCCCGTCTGCTCAAGCATGAAGCTGATTTGCTGGAGCGGGATGAGCAAACCGACAGTGACACCAGTGCCCCCTACTGCCTAACGCCTCTGCATGCCACTGGGTGCACAGTGTGATGGACAGTCAGCACGTGCTGATTCATAGCAGGAAAGGACCCGTGTGTATACAGAAAAGCACATGCACACATCTAAAATTAAAATGTTATTCCACTTTTTTCAGATTCTAAAAGGGAAATTTCACAGTGAAGTCCAACATTTTCTTTATATGTTATTTCCTGTACACGTGTTATTCATTTATTTAGCCTTTTTACAGAGAACAGAAATCAAACTAAATGTTTCTTTTGCTATTGCCGGGAATCGATCAAACAACATAATCAAGTTAATCACAATAATATCCTGTGATTAATCACAGGTTTGACGACCTCGAATTTTACAAATTTTTCAGGGGGGTGATAAAACAAACTTGATGATTAAATGGTGATTATCTAGATTTTCCCTGGTTTTCCGCTCTCTGTCTATTAGCGTCTTTGTTAACATTGGCAGCGACGTGCTTTCGCCTGAAGACAGTGCTCCAGAATTGCCGTGATTTGGTTTGTCACAGCATTTATTCAGCCATCAATTTAGGTCAGCAACTCCACATTATCGAATTTGCGTCCCCCCACCCCCCCCTCCTTTGGGGACAAATTAAATTGTTTGAGCAAATGCTGACATTTGTCACCCGGTCCGTCATGATACGGTTACCAGTGACGTTTAGTAACAGATGTTTATGCCGCACGCTCGGGGCGGTGACTCTGTCTGCAGCCTCGCGTTTACACTCGACTCCACATCTGACAGGGTGCAGAACTCACCAAGAACAAACATGCAGGAGAGCAACAGTTGTTAACAAGATAATATTAATAGAAATGATGGGAACGGATGCTGCTTCATTTCAAAAGGTCTGCGTAGAATCAGTGTTATTCTTGACCAGTTAATGCAACAGAACTGACACCTCGGGTCAGATCGGAGCAGTGGAAGTTTAACCGTAATGAATCATCGATGCATCTGGTGACACAGACATTATCTGAAAGGCTCCTGTGTGCAGATCTGCTCGTCACTCACACGACCAGCGGCGTCGGCCCACATGTTGCTTCAGAACTGCTGAACAACGAATGATCCCACTTTCACACCTGCTGCACGCAGCGAAAAAACAACAACAAAGGAGCCAGCTCTCGTGTTTTCTTCTCGACACGACTATTTCTGTCAGGTGAACAATGGGAGCGCAACACTATAAAATGTCTATTTACTCAGATATTTAATCAACATAATCGGACATCGGCTACTTCGGTAGTCAGTATTGATGCATTTACATCAGGGCTGTCAAACTCAGGAGGGAAATATTCAGGTTTTTCTTCCACTACATGAATATAGTTATTATTCCGCTTCAGGCTTTATTATTTAAAATTAAAATAAGATTAATATAAGTTAATATTTTATCATTTATATTCTTGAAATATTTCTATTAATTTAAAGTATCTAAAATTACCTCCACATTGACAAACAACAGTAAAATGCCTTCACAACTATTAGGTGACTAAAAACTAGTAATATAATATACTACATTAATATACTCTAACAGTCCAGTTGATAAGTACATTTATTTTTGTAAGTACATTTTGATGGTAGTACTTCTGTACTTTTACTGTTTCAATTATGAAAAATGTTTTGAGTATTTTTTTTCCTACTTTTACTGATGCTTGCAGGTTAACTGCATATAGAAAAAGAATCCTATACCAATGATAATGTCCTTTCCCTCCTCTACCATAACCAAAAACTCTGAACTCTCACTGGAAATTTGTACTTTTTTAGCAGGGTTAATGCCTTATTACTTCTGCCAATGCAAACTAGCGACCTAATTTTGCTGCATTTACCTTTTGAATATATCACAGAATTAACATATGTACAATTTTCCTCTAGAACAAATAAAAATAAGTTGAATTATATGGAAAGCATCACCCTCCTCCATTTTTTCCCATGTACATTATTACCAGCACCAGACACAATAGAAACCCATTGGGAGCAATTTTTTTTTTTTACACTGAGTGTAGCATCAAGTGATGATGAAATATTGATTTATTGACTAAATGCTGCATTTAAAACCCTTTAAAGAGCAGACATCACCAAAGGAAACTCAACATACCTATAAGATTAAAGTTCCATCACAAAATACCAGTCACCACTGGGCTGTCCAAATGATTGCAAATCTTAATTCCACAGACACATCGATTCATTGTTTGCTGTGAAATAACTCCCAGCCCTGGCCTCTGGGAGCCAAGGTCTTATCCTTCACTTATTAGCAGTCGACCTCACTGACGCAGCCAGAAACACGGTGGAAAGTCTTCGCCTTTCCTGAGAAGACGCAGCAGCGGCAGGAAGATTCTCGAGTGACACGTTCATCATTCATCACATATGGCTGTAATTTTAAAGTTTGGCAATGGAAAAGCTATTTTTGGGTTGTTTATGTTTTTGATAATTGGCTGAGCGTGCGTGCCTGGACTCACTTGACATTAGTGTTGGTGCAGATGATGTACTCGATCTCGTCGGAGTAGGGGTTCTGGAAGGTGAAGCTGCTGGTTCGGATCAGCATCCACTCCCGGTTCTTCATGCGGAAACGGTACATCACCGACAGGACCTGGCCCTTCAACTTCACCACCTGCAGAACGAGGGATTAATCACGATAATGCACCGTTGGGGAGAATAAACAAATAGCGTTGAATAAGTAAGAACTTTTCAGCTGTATCGTAGACGTTATATCATCTAGTCTGCATTAAACCGATCTGAAAGGGCAACCCCACTCTGAGTGAATTTACAAGCTGCTGAGCCATTTATTGCCATTCAGTTTTACAACTTGTTGACAAAGCCAATCATCATCCGGGTGTAGTAGGGGTGCAATCCGCAGCTATTTCAGCCATTCCAATAACACTGGTATTTGCAGTTTTGACTCAGGCTGCCATCGGCTCGAAGACAAATCAAACCCAGCGTTCTCAAAACAGGAAACAAAGTCCTAGGCTTTTTATATGTCGTCAATAACTGGAATATACGTGGTGATGTTCAGGATTTCCAGACACTTTCCACTCATAAATCTCCGCGAAAAATCCTCGTCTTTTTAAAATTGTAGAAGCCATAAGATTGTGTTGTGAGACTTTGTGAATCCAATTTTTTTTTTTCGCTCCTAAATGCATAATCATTGTCAGAGGCTGTGGCGACTTTTCCACATATGAATTTTGTTTTTCTTCGGATATTGCCGTGTGTGGGCTGACGTGTGGGACTTCTTCTAATCCGGTGAAGGATCTGTTTTATTGTCGGGTTCTGAATGTTGACTCAGAACACAGATGTAGGGAAATGTTGTTGATCGCTTCCTCAGAAAAAGTTAATTTCTCTTCCTTTAAGGTAGACTGAATGAATGTTTCGATTGCCCAGCATAAATATATATGAAGGAAATGGCTTTGGTGCCATTTGTTGATTTTTCTAGTGTTTGTTTGATGGGTTGAATCAAATTCCATCTAAAAACCTACAAATACATATTTAGTTTTAAATGAAAGAAAGGGTTATTTTTTTATTTGTTCATTTTTTTCTGGTTCTGAGACAGAGCTGTTTGGATTGAATAGGAAAATGCATTTAAGTGAGGGTTCTCAGAACTGTCACAACATTCTCAGATAGCGATGTACAAAGAGAGGTATGCTGGAGATGATGGTACATTTACCCAGCATGCTCCAATCAGTCCAGATAGGATGTTATCAGCAGCAGGCAGCATGCATAGCACATAAATATATGAAACTGTATGACGCGAGGACACAGCTCGTCGTGGGATTTCCATGGGTGATAGTAAAAGCAGAAAAATGTGGGATGTAAGCGGGCCCCGAGTGGGATCCAGGGCTGGGCCCCCTTGGGAGAACATTTTATAAGTAGTCCATTAAATAAAGATTCTGTTGACTTTTGTGGATATAAATGGATTATTATGCGCTAGTCTGACATGAGATGAAGCTTATATTATAGTAGCATCTTTGTGTAGAGCGTTCAGGACCTTGGGCCTGGTACTTTAGGCCTGTTCAGGAATCCATCCCTGCTTTTAACTAGTTACCTTCATACATGTTGCTTGTGCTGAGACTACAGATACTACAGCCATAACAAGAAAGGTCAGTAGGTGGCCACTTTATACACAAAGGTAACTAGGAATTCTTCCAAAGACGATCACTAAAGGACATTAAGAGATGAAGAGGGAGACATCCTTTTTTCTGAAAAATGTGCAGCAGTTATTTTAAATAGTGTTTGATATATATATATATACACACATATATCCATATACATATACACACATATATCCATATACACATATATATATATATATATATATATATATATATATATATATACATATACACACATATATACATATACATATATATACATATATATATACAAATACATACATATACATACATATATATATACATATACATATATATATATATACATATATACATATACACATATATATATATATATATATATATATATATATATATATATATATATATATATATATATATATACACACATATTTACATATACATACACATATACATACATATATATACACACACATACATATATATATATATACACACATACACACACACACACACATATATATATAATTTTATAATTTTAGTTCTATTATATAACTCTGTTTCATTACATGTTGGTCATTTAGAAAGGAAGTCTATCATGGCACCAGAGCCCTATCAGACCCATTAAAACCTCTACAATTACTAACACCATTTTAAATCATGAAAGAAACACTCAAACATCAGCAGGAGAGGATTTAGTGATTATGAGGCTGCAGGAAAATTATCTTGCTTTATTTCACCTTTTCTCTGAGTGAGAATGTTCTGATTAAAACCACCACCCAGAACTGCTATGAATGTGTGATGAACATATATTTATTTATGTCCTGTTTTCTATGATTGTTTTAACTCATCTAAAGAGTCTTTGAGCAACCTTTAATCGATGTTAAATTAATGGATCTATTAATATCTCAACATGTAAATGGATTAACTAGAAAACCAGATCAAATTAACCAGATAATCAAATTAAAAGCCACAAGATAACCAAATCGAATTAACATAAGGACCGGATCAAATTAACAAAATAATCTGATTAAATGAATAACCAGGTCAAAGTGTGTGTGTGTGTGTGTGTGTGTGTGTGTGTGTGTGTGTGTATCTCTGTTGCTTCTTTTTACAGAACAGATTTTAATCATGCTTTTAAACTGTGTCAAGCCAAGATTAGAAATGTCACTGAATTTCAAACAGAACTCAGGGTTTTAAACCCTCTGTTCCTAAATCGTCCTAAAATGGTTGAAGCATGGAGGATTAAGAAGCAAGTTTTATTTCAGAAATTAAAATCAGCTGCGAGTTGAGAATTTCAATTCAACCCACTTATGGTATATTTTTAAGAATTGAATCTAATCATGTGCCGTCCTCTGCAAACAGCATCATCGCTGAACCCAGTCGGGTCAATCTGCGGCCAGGCAGCTCCTCAGTCAGACCCAGCGGAGAGCTGCCTGTCTGCTCACAGAAGAGCTGCATGAGTGATGTGAGCGCTGATGGATCGCGTGTGCGTCCGTGTGCATGAGTCAACGAGCAGCATGAAACGTTTGGTTGAAATTTACCACCAGGCTGCCAAGAGTGACATGACGCGACGTTTTATTAAAAGGCCATGAGGATGAAGGGATCCATCTCTGCTGCAAACTCCTAGCATATGCTAAATGATGAAAATAAAAAAAATAAAATGGAGGGCCTCATTGGTCGTGATATTTTTCTGGAATTCTATAGGCTCTTTGTTGAGTTATCTTAAGTTCAAAGGCTTTATTACAGTGTTTTCTATAATTAGAGTGAAATGTTTTATTAAAGGACATTAATCCCAATCCATTCATCCCAACAGCAATAAGACTTTATAACTCACTGTAGTCACTTTTCCTCCACTCGTCACTTTTCTCTACACACACATCCTGCACCTTAAGTATGCATTGGCTATGTATGTGTACATGCGTGTATGCGCGTGGATATGTATGTATGTATATATGCTTTGCTTATGCATACTTTTTTCTTGCTGTTTATAAGTATTTTTTCTCCATTCTTATGTCCATAATGCATACTGTGTATGCTGATCAACAAATTCTACGAATTTTGTACATAGTGTTGTGTATTTTTATTTTTTATAGCTTTTATCTTCTTTAGCTTTTATTTTCTTTTCTTTTCTATACTCTGTACGCTGCAGTAACAGACACATTTCCCCGTTGTGGGATCCAATAAGTCTTACCTTATGTTAATACTGCCTTATGCTATGCTGTGTGAAAATAATAAACTATACATGAAGATGGACAAATGATGAAACGTTTATATGACGGAATATATGATATATTATATGACAGAAGACAAAAGTGGTTCTGTATCTTCGTTTTTGTTTCATGTTTGGACATGTGTCTTCAGGTGGAAATTTGCACGTGTGCCGTGATAAAAAATGGTGTTGATTTTTTTGTGGGGTTTTTTTTGTACATTTCTCGAAATTACTCCTCTATGGTTATTAGAGCTGCTAGAAAAGCTTGAAAATCCAACAGAGGGAAATAATCAGACATGTTTGTTTTCCCAGTACTGGTGCATGCACATGATGTAAACGTGTATGCAGAGCTTTTGCGTTTTTTGGGCAGAGTTGATAACTTTATGGTGGAGCATATTCACGTTTTTCCACTCTGGAGGTTGATTCCAGCTCTTTTCATTTTTAAGCCCCAAACACATTGTCGCCATCTAAAAGAAATTCTAAATTTCCAATAATATATATATTGTTGTAATGCCCAATGGGGTTCAAACCAATATCAGCTATGAGAAAAAGACATAGAATGTACATGAAGATGGACGATTGGTGAAATGTGATGCATTTTGCTCACTGTAATCGCTCCTTCTGGTCTCACTGGCTGTTAAAAAATACCCTTCAAATGTACTTTAAATGTAAATGATGGTCGACTAAATCCACAGCACGTTCACGCAGTCATTTAGCAGCAAATCTGAGGCTCATGGTTGTATTTACACAGGATCATCCTTTGCAGCATACCCCCACGGGGCTGTGTAAAGGTGTGTAGAGTTTGGGTATGTATGTATTTAAGTATTATTTATGCATTTCTTTCAATCGCTGGCTTTTTCACTAACAATGGATCGGCATCTTCATTCATTCATTCACTGTTCTCCGTCTCTTTTTCCTCTCATCTCTTTTTTTGTAATTGGTTGTTTTGCGAGCTCCGGGATTCTCTCCCCACGCCACTTGGAAAAGAGAAGAACGCGTTCACTTGGCTGCCCTCGTGGACTTGGAGGCCGTGGGACTTGGCAGACTCTGATTTCATCCTGGCCCGGCACGGCAGTTCTTCGGATTTCTTCGCAGTGAGCCTGTGACATCATCCTTGAAGCAACAACGGGGGTGGCAACTGTTGGACGGCGTCGCCGCGCATTCCTCGGGCCATTGTCCTCCCGTCATTCAAGATGGAACTCAGAAGTGGCCGTGAATCAGATGGGTGAAATGGAACATCCCATTACTACTCCCCTGCCAAGTTTCTGACAGTCTTTCTGCACAGCCCTGCAGGGAAGAGCAAATCTTCAAATCTGCTTTGCTGAAATGCAGGATCAAAAGTGTCTAAAATTTGCTTTTCCTTTAGGTGTAGTGCAATGTTTATTGTGATTGCTCACAGGTTCAGTCCATAGTCTATAGATGGTTAGAGCAGCAGACTCTGTGGACAATGCCATCTCTAGAATAAAGCACCAAGATTTCGTTGTAAGAACCCAACAATAAAGAAATGATCTGAGCCACAAAGAATCCAAAAGAGAATAAAAGAGTGTAATTTTTTGATGGGCATGACGGTTAGCCTGCTCAGGATGTTGTAAATCACCACCACCACCACATCCAGTGTGGCTGTAATGCCACGTTGGTCCATTGGGTCATTACAGGAATCACAGGAAAACAAGAAGCTCAAATGTCACCAGAGGCGACTTGTCTGGCCTTTTCCAGAATGAACAGTGTGTGCAGAACCACTCAGTCAGACCTCAGCAAACTCCACCGCCACGCTGAGACCTGACATCATCCTGTGGTCAGCAACTGAGGAGCGTTTTCTTCTAGTATCCTGGCATCCAGGAAGCATATGAAAGAAAAAAAAACGCTGTAGCTTCCAATGGAAGTCAGCTGCAGCTTCCCGAGCCTCTTGACCTGTATAAAAACTCCTCAAAGATCTTATTGAAGAAGCACAAAAAGGTAAGGTTCAGGCTCTGGCTGCAGAAGAAGGGACCATGAAGCGGAACAACCTAGACCCACGTGTAGGGAGCGTCAGGACGGGACGTCGCCGAACGCTGCCCCACCATCCTGACACGCTCTGGGATTAAAGGGGCGAAACATCTGTGGAGGATGGCTCCCAGATGAAGACCTGGCAGCTGGCATGCAGGCAGGAAGAAAGGCCTGCAGGTTTGAACGTCAAGCTGCCTCCAATCTGAGCCTTACAGCATGATTCACTTCATGAAGGGATAATTGTTAAAACCTTTAAAATCAGTTTTGACTTCAAACCTGTAAGTCTAAACGAAGAGCAGCATAACAGGGTCCTACAGGTCAGTGGCTACCCTTTATTTTTCCGTTAATCACAGAATCTTTGTTGTTCTTGTTCTTTTAGCGATCCTACCTGTTGGAAACTTTCTCTCAGGTGACTCTGGTCCTCAGGATGGCAAAACTCCAAAATATCTTTCCCCAGCAGGTCCTGTAGGACGGGATAACAGTTTGTTTTATCTTTACAGACTCGACTGTGCACAGACCTGTTTTAATTTGAATATTTAATCCGGTACAACAGGTATCACATCCATTGCTGCTCTGTTCGCAGCAGACATGAATAACGGCTGAATCGAGGAGCCACAAACTAATGTTGGTTACACATTGCATTACATTAGATCTGAGTGTCACTTTTTGATGAATGAACCGAGTTCCAAGTCAGTGTTTCTGTAATTTCCTCTTGATTTCAAAATAAAGTGAATCATTCATCAAGGTATGAGCTGAAGGTTAGCTGAGCCTAATACACGGGGCAAACCTTTTTCTTTAAAGATGACAGGTAATTGAAGATGTTATAAACGCAGGTGATATTATAAATCACATGCCAGATATTTAATTTAAAAAAGGAAGATAAATGCAGTGCGGCAAAAAGCGAATAAAAAAAAAGGGTCTGCAAAAATTTAAATCACATGTGTCTTCAAGCATGTATGCAATATGAATTATAATACAACACCATAAAACCGTTTGACCCAGTGTTTTTGTTGTTGAGTAAAACAGCGAAAACAGTCAGGAAAAAGGCAGAAGCCGACTGGCCACAAGAATGTGTTTACCATACCAGTCCAGGCAACAAATGTTTTTCATCCTGGCCTGCTTATTTCAAACTGTCAACACATTTACTCATGTGCCTAGCTGACAGTGCAAAGTACTGCTAAGTAAGAGAATGTCTGCAAAACACGAGGAGTTCCTCTGAGAACATAGCGTGACTGGATTATTGCAACAGAGCCTCAGCTCGAGGATTTTATACTGGAAGTAATACAGTATATCATCTTAAGTAGGGCTCAGAGCTCTGGAACAGAGCAGGAAACATGAATGATTATTATAATGTGTTACTTTATATGTTATATTGTGCATAATCGAGGTTCGGTGAATATCAGGCTGCAATTGTCTGCACTTGGAGAGCACTGGTTTCTGCACTCTCACTTTCTCTTTTTACCAAGTGGCTTCTACTTTTTTTATTTTACTAGTAGTTGGTAATTGTGTCATGCACATACACATTCCCTGCACACGTGGACTTATACCACATGAATAACACCATCACAGTGGTGTAAAAACATTTGTCGTAACCTCTTACGTATACCAACACGTTGCAAACAAAGAACATTATTTTCTCCCGCCCAAGGCTCAACAAAAAAAAATGTTCCCTCCCTCAAGTCTTTTTAAGTCTTGATTTACTCAAGTGAAAAGCCCTGAAATCATCATACAATAATCAAGAAAACAAAACATGGACCTCATTTTCAGTCGCTCAAAAATCACATCTTTCCTCTTCTTGGAGACCATTCAAAGTTATTTGGCTTCTGGTTAAATTCTGCTTCACATATGTGGCTCCTCTTTCAGACAATAGCTTAATCATTTAGGTTTATATCAGACATAGGAGAAATTATATCATGAAATTTGTTTGAAACATAAAATACATAAAACCAGGTATCTTCATGCAAAATATCTTGAATAATAATCTTTATATTAAGTGCTGTGTAATACATTTTATTACAATTCTCATGGGCTGTTTGTGGTTTAAAAAAACAGAAGCAATGAGTTAGTGAAAACTGTGCATGTTTAATGTGAATTTACATTCTATTGAATTTAACAAGATACTTAACCGATGTAATAAACCTGCAAAGGATGAACTAATTCCTCTTTCTAATATAAGCCTGTTGCAAATGCATATGAACTTAGAGTAAAAGTTTGGTACCACGTTGATCTAAATTAGAAAAATCTAAAACTCATAAATGGTTAACTGCATCAACTTAGGACAAATTAGGTTTGTATAAAACTTATAAATGTTGATAAGAATCCTGAGTCGCAGCTCACCTGAGGCTGATAACCAATGACGTTGATGCAGCGCGGGTCGACGAAAGTGATGACGCCGTCAGAGTTGTGACGCGACAAAAACTCCGTGGGCACGGACAGGCCGTTCATATCCATAGAGACTGGAGAGCTGGTCACCTGGTTGGGGGGAGGGGACGAAAAGTTAAATACAAACACGTGTTTTTCCCACAAAAAGCTACTGCTGAGTCTGTTAACTGGCGTCATTAAAACTACACAACAGCGTGTTGGCTGTAGCAGTCAAACTCACTGAGTCTGCAAACTGTATGAGCAGACAATAGAATTAGGAGCAAAACATTTACGATTGAATAGTCGAAAACACGGCATCCATAATCATTTGTTGCCGCTGCGGCTCGGTTCACAGTGTGCAATCATGACGCTTGGCGGAGGGAAAAGGTAAATGAACAAACACAACAACCCATCGATAAAATAAATGAATGAATATACAAGTGCCTGCAGAAAATTGATGAGACTCCTTAAAAGCACTGCAAAGCCAATCCGTTTCTCCTGAAAAGGTTTTTTTAATATACTGGACACACTCACACCTGGTCGAGCTTGACGCTCAGCAGCTTCAACAGAAGTGAAATATTTAAGCCATAAGTTGTTGAAATGATGAGTGTATGGAACATGCTGAGCTGTATAATACTTACATTGTCTATAGACTAGAAAAGTCCCTCGTCTCTCTGTTTGTTAGCAGAATACCTCAAAAGGTTTTGACCCTATTTTTGTCAAATTCTAAACGAATGTTGGGAGTGGTACTGTGAACGGATAATTTCATTTTGGTAATGATCCATAAAGAAATCCTGGTGTCTGTTTTTATTCGTTAACATTGCAGTAAATTGACCTACAAACAGGCTCCGTTTGAGGCCACTAGAATGCTTTTTTTAATTGCAGCATGTGAGGGTAGCACAAATCTAACATAACCAATAACAAAAGAATATCAGAAGTATTATCGCCCACATAGACCACCCCCATTAAGACTGTTCTCTATCTATGTTCTGCTTGTTTTATAAAATTAGGTTAGATTGTCTCAGTATGTCACATCTTTCAGAAAACAATCCCTTAAAGTCTTTGGAAATGTCTTTTTATGCCTTTTAATCACATCCCTGGTCAGACTGTTTACTCACTTAATTAGATTTCCCCAAAAACTAAAAGAAAAATCAGTGGTCCAATTAAATTCCTCCCATTGTTTTTTTCCTGCCTGTATAAACTGTTTAAAGGAGATGTCACAATACTTTAATTTAATTGTTAACACCCAAAGGAAATATTTGATGGAGCATACTGAGCATATTTTCTACACTATGAAAACAACTAGAATCTGTGTGACCATAGAGAGAAAAGCTGCTTTTGTCAGTCCAAGAAAAGAACTAAAAATGCAACTCAAGTTCATGGATTGTGGCTTGTATCATGTGAATGATGATCAATCGTGACGTTTGTAAAGTCTCTACATCTCCACTGTGTTGTTACTTAACTACTTTACTTCATCTGAGAGGCAGTTTGCAGTGTTTCTGCTGGTGTAAAGTATTTTTACTGACCTCATTTGACTTCTTTTTCCTCCCCCCTGCATCAGCAACAGTTTCATTATTTCACAAAGTAAATACTCTGCTCCCTTCGGTGGAATTTGTTTGCATTTCCATCTTATCAGATGAACTGTAAAGATTAGGCAAATAAAAAAAATAAAAATAAACACGACGGTGGCCTTTCAGACGCGTTTTCACGGAAGTTGTTTGCATTTTCAGCTGCGTGACTGATGTCTGTGTTAGATGTAATGAATGAATGAGGGGGAGAAACTCAGCGAACTGCGACAAACTTAATTTGCTGATCGTTTCATGGTGATTGCATTCTGAAGCAGAAGTAAATAAGCAACCAAAACAACTCTCCACAAAAGACGATAAGTTGCTTTTGCTGCAGAATATAACCGATGCGAAGCTTTTCAGTAGCAGAGAAGCCAATCGCCTAATTAGTTTTTTCGACTTGAACGACTGTAACTCTACACACACACACCTGCAGTCTTCCAATGGCCACTAGGCAGTATTTCCCAGTCTGACCTGCCTCTGTGTCTTCTTCTGGTATCGTCATACCTGAGGACAGAGAGAGAACCAAGTTAAAAACACTTGAATGAGCCACTTCACCGACTGAACCCGGAGAAAAGTGGCACCTGATTCACACTCAAGAGAAAAAAAGGTGTTGATTCTTATTTAATAGACTATTCTCATAAATTCTAAACACTTGCAACGGCAGCGAAACTGAATCTGCTGCCGGACCCGACCACTGCTCCTCCTAAAGGATTTATTAGTCATTCTTTTAGCGTGGGTGACACGGTGGTGCAGCGGGTAGCGCTGTTGCCTCACAGCAAGAAGGGCAAGAAGGGTCGCACGTTCAAGGACTTGAGCTGTGACCTTTCTGTGTTTGCAGGGGTTCTGTCGATGAGTTGTAAACAGACGTGTTTGGGATGCATTCCTGCCTCCTGTCCCAGTACGGCGGGCCTTTCTCCAGGAAGACCCATTGCAATGCAAATTTGATTTCAACCATGATACCAGACTCAAGGTGTGATGGCTGAAATGTTTTATTTAAACTTGTCCTGTCTCTGTAGTTGTGACAGTCCTCTTCATTTCCTGTTAGACTGCCTTGCACATGCACAGATTTGGTGGGGTTCGTGTGCAGGGGATACCTCCCCTACGATATTTAAGACATGCATTTATTAGTAGAAAAAGAGTTTATCTGCAGCAACTTTTGGAAGCAATGCAGTGTGCACGAGAGACTGACTGTATTATACAGTATCTCATAATCTGGATTTTCTGGTATCCTTTACATAAATAAAAGACATTTCTGCCACAAATGAATGCAGAACATGCACAAATTAATTTATAAACTTCACCGAAATGCATAAAATGTTTGACGCTCTAAATTTGACCCTCCGCTTAATGTGTCACCTTCAATTATTCATCAGAAACATGCAGCCAATCTGTCGTCCTCTCAAAGAGCATCAGTGGCTGTCAGTGATTATCACTCTCACCTGTTCCTATATGAACGAATGGACACTCATCACATTATTTACTTGATTTACATATTTGATGTTCTCATTGGTAAACTTTTTGTTATATATTTTAAGTTAAAAGTCATGTTGTCCTCCCTGCAGCCTGACTGGGAAACGACACAAAATGAAAATCTCTTCTTCCACAGATACGATTCTACTGCTTGTTCCATAAATCACACACGTTTCCTCTGGTCTGTCGAACATCTGAACATCAAAACCGAAGCCCGGTGAGTCCAGATATCGACTTATATATGACATATTTATAGTGGAACATGATTGATTTGAAAAGTCCAGAAAGATGGACAAACCCAGGATGTTGAAGATCAGGATGTTGAAAATCAGACGTTTTACTCAAACATTTCTTCACACCGTTTGCGTTTCTGACGCGTGCAGCGAACTGGCCACGAATCAACACAGAATACATCAAACTACTCTGTTCACATCTGGTCCGATAGACCAGAAAACACTGACTAAGACCACATAAATATTAGATCAATGTTGGCCTTTTATGAAAAACAAATGCTTTTGTTAGAATACAGATATAACTTATGTTTGCTGTATGTAAGCAGTATTTTTGTATTACTATTATTCACTGCTGTGCTCACAGTAAAAAATGTTAATTATAAAAGTGAGGTATGCTGGGTTTGTGTCAATCAGATGTTAACAGGTGTCAGTATCTGATGATTTTAGAATGGGATGCATGTTCACAGATGATCTAAATATAGTTTTTTTCTCTCATAAGTCCAACAACTCAACACCGAAATGACTGGATATAATAGTATTCACTAAATATGTCTGAAATATAACTGTGTTTTGCTGTGACGCTGCTGTCTGGAACTGTTTCTGACTAGAAAATGTTCATAAAGAACGGATAATAATACATAAATATATATATATATATGTTAAAATGCTTTAAGAGTCACTGCTGTACACGTCACTATAGAGGAAACCCTCAGCGCTATCTTCACAGAACCATCTTCAGGATTTCCGTGTTTCTGAGAATCATCCAAACTTGAGAATAGAAAGAGCCATCTCGTTCTACTTCGTGCATCCTCATCCATCAGCTCAGAGGTAGTTTGCTCCTCAGTTGTGGCCAGAGTCCACTCTCTGAACGCTGCTGAGTCAGGGGGACTGCGCGGCGGCTGCACGGCGTGCAGCGTATCTGTGTGTGTGTGTGTGTGTGTGTGCAGCACGTGTGTGTGTTATCCAGCTTCGCTTTATGCACAAGTCTTTGTTTTCCAGCTGCACTTAATGACCGTGTGTTCGCGTGTCGGGGGGTTGTTTGCCAGCAAGTTTTGTGTCCAGAACATTCCGAAAAAAGGGTATTTTTAGAGCGAGGAAGTGAAGCATGTGTCAATGATTTCAACACGCATATGGTGTGTGTCTATGTCTGTGTGTGTGTGTGTGAGGATTTAGTTCTGATTGCTGCTTGGTTCCATTACCCACCATCTGACATCTACACACCTGGTTTGAGAACGAGGGGGTCCATACCAACCCCTGCCTCTCTAAACACTGCAGTGTGTTGAGGTTAGGGAGTACATCTGAGGCCTGTTGTTTGTTCCCTATCTGATGTGCCTCATGTCATCCACACGCTAGGGTATACCGATACTGGTATTTGACCTATAATAAGCAGATATATGATCATTACAGCTATAATTAACCCATAGGGACCCACTGTGACACCGGTGTAACTCTTCCTTATGCAGCTTCATGCCTGAACTTAACTCGTTGAGTCTCAAAGTGACAGATATTAATCATCCTAATATGGAACATGTTCACCACTAATGCCCAATGTTACATATATGTCAGAATACAGATCTTTGAGAATTAAAAGTATTATTCTGAAAAAAGGAACTTTCGAAATGTGGCCCTATGGTATAACCCATGTAATTGTATTTTAAGGATGAATGGGTCTGGGTTACAGAGAAACTATGGAACAGATTTTGGACAAATCGTGCAGCAAAGGTTCAACTTAAAGATGCAGTTTCGCCCCCCCCCCCCATCTGTACATGTGTCTGCTCCCCTCCACATGGAGACTACTCTGCAGATGACCACTATTGTTGACTGGATTACAGTCCGTGAGAACTCCTGAGAACGCAGGAAATGAACAATCTTGCAGCGTGGTACATAGACAACAGCCCACTACTAAATATCAACAAATCCATAGAGGTCAAGTCACACAGCCCGTCTGCGTCAGTGGAGCTTATGTTGAGCGGGTGAACTCCTGGGAATGGGCATCACAGAGGAAATGTAATGAACATCACATACATTATATATGCTGTGCTTCTTAAGGAAGATACAGAAGACAAATTCCTGATAATTCTTAAAGAAGGACCAATAAAAAAGTCACCCTGGCTGAAAACATAGGAAACTGACATAGACCAGGACTGTAAGGTTTTGCAGAGGTTGCACCCAAAGCCTCACTGGTGCCCATCTACTGAGCAACATGGATGAAGTTCCACGGCCACAGCGTTTTTACCGTGTTTCCATCTGACAGAACTACGTGCTGCTGCAAAACCACACAAACAGTAACTGCTTTCCTCTGAACGTTATCTATATATCACACCGCATCTTTGAAATTCACATGGAAAATAATCTGTTTGCCGTTTTTAATGCACATTACATACATTATCTCCCACTACAACCTCAAGCTAGTTAGCACCAATAGATGCATGTCAGTTTTATTGTATATTTAATGTATTGTAAATAATTGACAATGCCAGAAATGGCATGTGGCGTGACCCTAAACACTTTAACTCCCATAAAAAGGTTTAAAAAATTAAAAACACATTCTATCAACTAGTTTTATGTTCTAGGAGAATTAAATATTTAACATTTATCACACTTTTTAGGTTACACATTTTGTTTTACAAATCACACAAAATGGAGATTTTTGTAAAAAGAAAAATTATACAAGAAACTTGAAATGCACTTGTTCTGAATTTATTTTGAGAAGCCCAATGAATGAATTGAATAATTGTCATGTTGGTGTGGTTCAGAGGCCAAATGTTTGTGGGGAAAAAAAAATCAAGATTCATGGAGTTCTTAAATTATTTCCTTTAAAGCTGTTTACTGCAGTTTTCAGGTAACTTGATTTACATAGGAGGAGTGTGTGTGTGTGTGTGTGTGTGTGTGTGTGTGTGTGTGTGTGTGTGTGTGTGTGTGTGTGTGTGTGTGTGTGTGTGTGTGTGTGTGTGGTTGATGCTCCCCAAAAGGCCCATTCTTACAACTGTAAGTGATATTCAGCGGCGGCATGAATGCAAAAACGCTGCAAGATGAAAACATTTCAACTTGCTATGCAGAGCTGTGCGATTCCTTCCTGAGACAGAAGTCGAAAAAAGGAGAGAATCCGAGGAGCACTCGGAGTTCCTGGGAACCTCCCGGTAGCGGAGACACGCTTCACATAAACACTTGTTGTTAAGCAACCGGCCGTACCGTCAGTTGGGAAAATAATGTGCCAGAAAACGGACTGCGAAAAACACCCGAGCAGTCAGATTCACACGAAAGACGAAAGAGCTGAAATGTTTGCTCTGCGCCGTGTGAGAACACACACTCACATCCTGCGAGCGCCGTCTTTAAACAACTGGTTGTGCATCTGTGGTCGAACCCCTGCTCACACAGCTGGCCTGGATTATACCAGGCAGAATTTACAGTGGGTACACGCCAGCGGTGAGGTGAAGTTTGGATTAAGTAATATAAACCAGAGCACAGAGGTGAGGATACGGATGAGTGTGTGTGTCAGTGTGTGTGTTTACCTGCAGGGGGCCAGGCTTTGATGTAGCCAGTGCAGTGCACCACAGAGTACTGAGCCTCTCCTTCTTTTGATGGTCCAAGTCCATTCCTGTCCCACACACACACACACACACACACACACACACACACACACACACACACACACACACACACACACACACACACACACACACAGAAAGAGATCTGTAACATCGCTGGCCTCATCCAGCATCTGCTATTTTGGCTGAGGCCCTGTGCACACCTGTATTAGGGACAAGGGTCCAAATCGTCAAAAGTTTGTACGAGATAGTTTCACTTTCTTAAAATGGTTTTAAAATAAAATAAAAGAATATGCTATCAACTAGTATTATATCACAGAGGGATCAAATGTTTAAAATTGATTGTTCTTTTTTCGATTACCCCCCTTTTAAATATTGTAATAATAAAAAAAAGCATTTTTGCAAAATAAAAAAGATTCAAATAGCCTTATATCTCACATTAAACCAACAGGAACACAAACTTTGAGACATCACATGAATGCTTCTTAAAACTGTATTTTAAAAGTTTTTTTGTTTTAATTATCATTATTAGTCACTGACCCATTACCATGCATCATGAGCGATGTGATCTCTTAGTGCTTAGAAGTAAAATGCACTGAGGATGCACTAATATCTGATCATTTGTCTGTTTGGCTCCAGTTTTTTTTTAGCAGTGTGACCATGAATGTGTTTAGGGCCATATTAAAAAGGACCATCTACTCAAGTGACATCCAGCAATCCAGCTTATTTGCATGTAGAGCAGGGAAGCATGATCCCATCACAAGTGGTCACTCATTCTGATGCCAGGTGAACACGCATTAAGCCGAGCTGTGACCAGCAGGTGTGCACACGGCCTCAGAAACACTTCAGCATGTTCCAGAGTGTCTCTACTCAAACACGCCACGTTCATTAAGGAATGTGATGCAGGAGGGAGGGTGAGCTGGAAAATAAATTATTAATTGGCAGATTTTTACAGATTATTTTAAAGTTATAGTAGACCATCTCTGAATCATTAATCATCTTATCAATGTCATCAAATAATTAAATAATTGACTTTTCAAAGTACAACGTTTATTGCATCCGGTTGTAAATGACATTTATGATGAAGGCTTTAAAAATGCTACACTAGATATTAGCAAACTTCACCAGAATTACGAAACAAACTGTAAACTACAAACCGTAAAAGGCAAATATCAATATATCTTCACATCATTACTGCCACATTCAGTCTGTGAATGATGTTATTTTATGGCTATAAACTGGTTGTGTTGTTGCAGCAGGAGCTGACTCCTTCCTGCACTAATCATTTGCTGCAGTCTATATTAATCTGTAAAGCCTCTTCCTGTGTGTGTTACACAATAAATGTGCGATAAAAATTGAAGACGTGCGCCGCAGAGAAGACGTTTCTGTACCTGTATCTCTTCCTCATGTTAGACAGGCGGTTTAAGGAGATGTGATCCAGAGGGGCACTGCCACACCTACACACACACACACACACACACACACACACACACACACACATAGACATATATTACCATGAAAGCAGAACATGATGTCCACTCATCATCATAGTCACATGAATTAGTCTTTATTTAATGCTTTCAGTGTGTCATTAGGTGTATTATGAACACATTTTGTATAAACCGTTATACATTGGGTAACCAAGGTAATATTCCTCATTCAGACTGAAGGGACAGTGCTATACCATCTCCTGTTTAACTGTACTGTGATTATGATATATTTTTAATATACAATCGTGAGTCTGCACAGGGTGTTTTATCTCATTACCTTTGGCTGTGAAAACCAGAATATTGTATTGTGGCAACCCATAACTGCACAAACAATTCTGGTTTTCCAATTGTGCACAGTTATTGTGTTCTCCATGCAAGCAGCTAATCATTTAAATTGTCTCTAATAGGGGACGGAGCTATTCCTGTAGAAGTTAAGGAAAGGCTGGACTAAATGACTGATCACCTATTTGGAAAAATGTAATAATTAGGTGTCTAGCACCTGTTAAAGTCACTCCACACCGTTCTACTTCACCATAAACTTCAGACCCATTAAGAGTGAAATACACCCTCTCCATCTGAGAGCTGAATCAGCAGAGGTGAAGTGAAGGTCTGACCACACTGCACTGCAGTGGTCCTCCTCACGTCTCCTCATTATGCGTCATCCCCGCTTCAAAGTACGGATGAACCCCGAGTCAAACAGGCTGGATGCGGGCCCGGGCTCCAGTCGGTTTTCCTGGTGGTTTAGTTCTTACATAAACCTTTCTGGATCACGTAACGGATTCCTCCCTGGCGTGCTCTCCTGCAGATCAGGCCGTGCTCTTCCCGGCCGTGTTTGTGTATTTGTCACAGGAGTGACTGCGATCCGCTCTTTTCAGACAGCACCCGGCAGCATGTTGTTCGAATTATGTACCGTCTTAGAATAGCAACAGAACCGAACAACACGCCGGTCCAACGCATTCCTGACAACACAACGCACCGTGGATCTCGTGCGACTGTGACAAATCCAGACATAACAAGCCGAAACCAGCACCTGATGCTCCTGAACTCTCTGTTGGCAAAACTTTTTTTTTTTTTTTTTTTTTTTTTTAAAAAGGTGTGTGACATTGTTAAGTTTACCATCAGTTCAAGATAATGAGGCAGTCAAAGCCGCTTTGATGCAGTTTATAGTCAGTGACTAATGAGGCTCATGGTGCAAACCATGTGACACAGAACAGATAGAAACAGGGTTTGTTAGGGGTCAGAAGCTATTGAGTGGAAACGGAGAGACGTCGAACAGATGGCAATAATTATTAGAATATAGCAGGCAAATTGTCATCTCTCATTATCTGCGAAGTATGGAAACATTAGTCATTTGACCAACAACCTCTAGAGAGGAGAAATATTAACGCCATTACGTCAGGATGAGAAGGCACATGGCTGCAGGCTCATACGGTGTGAAATAGGTTATGGGTCTTTGAACATCTCAATTTAAAAAGCAGACACATGTCATATATTATTATATATACACACACTATTGCCGTGTGGTGTTAAGGTGGCTGGAGTGTGCAGAGTGTCACAACTTTCTCTAATCGACAGAACAACAGCCGCTATTTATCAAAGATGTAATACAGGTAACTTTAATACTAATCTGAGACAACTAAACATGAGATAATGTTGTCAAGGATGGTGAAAAAAAAAGTTTCCTGAACAGATTCAGTCGCTCAGTCTAATACATAATATCTAACATTTAGGACTGAATCTATTTTTGTCCTAAGAAAGTGGTAAAGCTATCTCATCACAACGACCATAAGTAGATAAGTAGATTCTCACACATCTAATGGTTGGAAATTCCCAATATGACTCAACAGACAATGACTATTTCATTCTGTGGAAACACTTTATAGCTTCAAGACAGAGCATGAGAGACAGAGAGAGAGAATCCACCAGTTTATATTGGTATAGATGAGTGTGATAATCACTGATCGTCACCAGTGCCCTTCATACTTCCTGTAATGAGATAGATTGGGCATACAGCGCCTTGCAAAACTATTTGGTCCCCTTTAACTTTTTGACCTTTTGCCTCATTTCAGGCTTCAAACATGAAGATATATAAATAGGATTTTTTTGTTGGACACAATCATAAAGTGAAATGAAATTTATATAGTATTTTTTTTTTTGAAATGTGGGACATGGGAAATTAATCGCCCCCTACTGACTTCATACTTCCTTCTGCTGCGTTTACAGCTGCAAAGACTTCTAGGGTATGTCTATCAGTTTTGCACATCTAGAGGCTGAAATTTTTGCCCATTCTTCCTTCCAAGCTCAGGAAGGTTACGTGTAGAACGGTTGTGAACAACAGTTTTCAGATCTTTCCACAGATTCTCGATTGGCTTCAGGTCTGGACTTGAACTTGGCTTTCTAACACCTGGATATGTTTAGTTCCATTGTAGGTTTTGCTTTATGTTAAGGATCACTGATTTGTTGGAAGGTAAACGTCCATCACACTCCCAGGTCTTCTGCAGACTCCAACAGTTTTTTTTTCCAAAATGGTCCTGTATTTGGCTCCATTGACTTCCCATCCAATCTTACCTGTCAGCTCCAGACAATGATGCTCCTGCCACCATGTTTGACGGTGTTACTTTTACACAAAAAAGCATTTTTCCCCAAAAAAGTTTAATTTTGGACCAAATTTGTTCAACATGTTTGGTGTGTCTTCCAGGTGGATTATTGCAGACTTCATTGGACTCTTTCTTTGAGAAATGGCATTCTTCTTGCCAACCTTCCATAAAAGCTAAATTTGTGCAGTGTCTTACTAATAGTTTTTCCTATGGACAGATTCAAGCAGTTCAAGTTCATCCAGAGTGATCAGGGGCCTCTTGGCTGCATCTGATCAGTCTCTCCTTATTTGGGCTGAAAGTTTAGAGACAACTGTGTATCGGTAGTTTTGCAGTGGTCTGATACTCTTTGCATTGCAGTAGGACTGCTTGAACAGTGCTCTGCAGGATGTGTAAAACTTGTGAAAATGTATATCATAATCCTGCTTTAAACCTCTCCACAACTGATGTGTTTCTTGGTCTTCATGATGCTTTAAACTTCTGAGTTTATCACAGAGCCGGTGCATTTATATTGAGACCTGATTACACACTATTTATCATCAGCAATTATTAAACTCAACTTGGATCATTCACTGCCAGAATAATATCGCACGTCCCACTTTTTCGTTGTTATTTCTTAAAAAAATAAAGGTTGAAATATCATATTATTTAGTCCACTTTATGATTGTAACCTACTTGGTGGTGATTCCTCACAAAAAAAATATTCAACTTTATATCTTTATGATGATTGTAGCCAGAAATGTGGTAAAAGGTCAAAAAGTTTTGCAAGGCTCTGCGGGATGTTTTTGAATAATGGAAGGGGACACATGAAGCGGAGGGTCTGTGCATCCATTTGTGCATTTTCTGTATCAATGTATATGTGGAAATGTCTATATTTTTGTACAAGGAACACACCTGCAAAATCCAAAATATGAAATATAATTACGTAATATTAAAGCACAGCTCCAATAAATGAATGGATGGGGAAATAAATAGGAAACCCTGCTAGTAGTATATAGTCTTTGACTGCCCCAGAATCAATATGATGGTTCTACACAGGCCTGCAGATTATAACTAACTTTAGGAAAAACAGCTATTGTTAGAGTATATGTAGAGTGTTTGGTAACAGCTCAACAGGAGCTTGAGTGTTCTGTGTAGGCAGGAGCAGAAAGTGCCGTTCTTTGTCTTTGTAAGTGTGTAATGTTTCTACTGTTTCCCATTATATCTATCAATCAATCTGTAAAGTTTTATATGTCACACAAACATATTGGGTACAATCTCATTGAAACGTAATCCAGGCAGTTCCGTCAATTATCACAGATAATAATTACCTAGTCATCCCAGTGGCCTGAGGGTCTAAGGTTGATCCTACACTTGACACAACATGCATTATCTATAAATTCCTGTCTGGCTACAAAGCAGAGGCCTTCATATCAGCAGTTCCATTTCATTCCAATGTTTGATTGAAGGCACAGTTAATTACATTTTCCTGAATCATTATCTAAAACTATTAAGTACACAATGAGACATAATTAGCACTGCTGCAAAAATCTCTACGGTACTCAAACATTCTGCAGTCTCCAGTAATACACATAACCAATTACATTATTTCTTTTTTTTGCCACTGAAGAGGGCCTTTGAAGGCCAACACACGTTGGCATTTATAATCTGCTCAATGTGAACCGAGCCTTGTAATTAAAGCTTTTTTTAACCGTTAGAGTGCCTTAGACCACTTGTTTTCATCTCCTTTAGTTTGTTTCCTTGCATGAGAACTTCAAATCTCCACGAGAAACAGACTGCCTTTTCCTTAAGTTTGTTTTTTTCGGGTTTCTTTATTTTTGTCAATCCAGTTTATTCCTATTATAATGTAAAATGTCTGTCCAAGTCTGTATTATTATTTTTATTAAGAGCACCTGCGGCTTTTAACAAACTTTGAAAGCCACTGCGCCTCTTCCTGAGTTTTTGAGTTATTTCTATGTTCACTAAGACAAAATGTAATGAGTGAGAATAAATTTACATCTATCAAACTTATTTTGTGTGACTGGACTAATTCTTGGTCTAAAAGTTGCAGGATTTGTTGTGTCAATTTACGTTGTAAAAACTTTAAAAAGGTACAGTGAATACAAAGAGTACCTATAACAAATAGTGTATAGGTGGATGGAGTTAATACAACACACACACACACACACACACACACACACACACACACACCTCATGCGGCAGATGAAGGAGCGTCGGGAACCCATACACATCCTCATGGAGGACTGCTGTCCCTCCTTCTTCACCGTTCCTGTCTTCAGGTCCAGAATCCGTCCTGTTAACATACAAAACAGCACAGAGAAGTTTGAATGGTTCCACTTCTCATCGACTTCATTTGTGGCCATTATATATAAATTGAGGGTAAAGTGTACCTATATTATACTATAACACTCAACACTCATATGAGAAGTGCTGTTCAATTGAACTCATTGACCCAATTTATCAGACTGCAAGCAACATCCAAGTGCCATGTGCATGGTGTAATACATTTCCACAGAAGATTCTGAATTTACTGGCATTGTGAATAAGATGAAGAGAGACATTTCTGTGAAATCCCAAAGAGGCAGCTGTGGCTGCCAGAGAAAACTGCTGCAGAGCCTCAACAATACACTCAGACTGACCCTGAGAGACTTGAACTGATGTTCCGCTTTTGTGAAGGAGGCAGTGATGAAACCCATTATGATATTAATGCGGTTTATCATTTGGTGAAATTCAATTAGAGTCAAACTATTTCTTATTTTGCCAGGTGACTCGGTAGAAGTTCTCTTAAGAAAATTAATTCACCTCAAAGGGCTTTGTGTTCTTTGTCCACATGGTTTGGTGTAGAATTGTGGTACAAGTTAAGGTTAAGGTTAGAACTGCTAAGGTCGAGTTTGTGCAGGGTGGAAGAACAAAGGGAGACGGAACCACACAGCTTTGTTTTGTTACTATAACCTGCACAATCAGGCTCCATCACCATTAACCAGGACTTATCTACTCCAGATGGAGAAGGAATTCGCAGCATCTTACAAATATGACGGGGTGGGGGTGGGGGGTTAACACATGACCATGACGGTTTTCCTCCGAGCAGATGCAGATAGAGGAAAATAAACTGCTGACAACAGTAAGCACAAACAGACTGGAATACATCATCGACTGCTTACCCAGAGAAAACAATTACATCTCTCTCACATAACCATGCACGCTGAGTCATTGTAGTTTCTTCTCAGTTGCTTCAGTCGTTGAAGGAAATGACTGAATGATGACTAACCATTTCATTTTCTCTCTCACATTGCATGCAATTAATTTTTAACCCTGTGATGCATTGACATTGCCTTAGTCGCCTAAATAGATTACAGTGTTTTTTCCCCCTAATCGGTTCTATTTGTAAATTACACAATATTACATCCAACCATCATATTTCTCCATAATATTTGACATTTGCAACATGTGTTTCAGCATCTGGCATCTTAACTAAGGTGTAGCTTTTGAAAAATGTATTTGAGAGACAGGCAGCTTTTATCAGTCAGGGACAGCTAATAAAAGCCGTGCGGGAAGTGTAGGATTAAGGGTTTTGGGCTCTTGACTCCAGCATGTATGATATATGATGCCTCTGCTCCACAGATTTTAACCAGTCTTTATTTCATCTGTCTCGTGTTAGTTCTCCAACATCAGAGTATCTGCCCAGCTAAAGGCAGTACATGATATCTGAGCATAAACCTCTGTGAAGTACGAACCTTCTATTACATGCATCCTGCCCGAGAGCAGAGAGGTGAGAAATTTGTACATTTCAGCTCAGTAGAGAGTCTACTGCGATTTGCTCTATTTTATGCTCACACGTGGTGTGGTGTGGCAAGCGACAGACGAGCTCCGCCGCTGTCACTTCTCGTGGTTATTTCACCTCTTATCAAACAAGTTGAGCACAGCTGTGTCAGAGGACACGCGGAACTGACGCTCCTTTTCGGTGTGGCCCGGATCACATTTGCTGAAAGAATGCGGCTACACGGACCACCTCCGAATGTGGTTGGAGTGATCAGAACTCAACGCGTCCTGGGTGCATTCACACTCGGAACGTAGAGCTGTCCGCTTGTGAGCGGATGAATCAGGATGCATGTTAACATCAGATGTGCACAGGGCCATGAAGCCCAAACTGCTCCAATAAACTTCAACATCAAACAAAAAAAAAAAAAAACGGTCTTGTCTTTGAGAATAAATGTAAGGCAGCTGACAGTTTGGATTCAGCAGCGGTTTTAGTGTGTCACAGCAGCCTTAAATGTACTTCACAGATTTCCCCCCAAAGCTAAGAGCAGCATTTATCTACTTATCTAGGAGCCTCGGTAGAAAACACTGCCGCTACTTAACAGCCAACAAACTCAACAACGATGCCCGTGACTACAAATTTGACACGGCCCTTAATGTCTCTGAGGTGAAATGAAAAAGATTCCAAAACACTCAATGGATCACTTAAGTGTTATTCCCACCACAATGAAGGAGTACGGACAGCAACAACTGGTGTGCAGGAAACAATCACTTGTTCCACTCCTCAGCAGCTTAATGTTGTTCCGTGCCTCCACGTCAGCGAGCTGGAAAAACAGGCAGTTCTGCTACGAGCAGCCACACAGCAAAGTTCAAACAGTGAGCAGCAATAGAAAGAGACCTCCAAAACATACTGCTTTAGTTCCACTGGCTTCACTGAATGAAATCTAACTCTGAGAAATGCTGGGACTTCAAAGGCTGTGTGTGTATGTGTGTGTGTGTGCATGTGTGCATGTGTGCATGTGTGTGTGTGTATTTTCATTTTCAAGGAGATTACTGAGCTATGTGGATTACATAGCCCTGCTGGGTATTCAGCATGGTTCAGAGGCCAGGCTGCAGACACAAATACAAACGGAGTACTGTGAAACATTGTCGAACGGAAAAGATTTAACAGGGTAATGTTGCCCTCTAGTGATCACGCTTATATCACAATGTTCTGTGCACCTGGCATTTTCATAGGAGAATAAAACTGATAGAGAACATCTTTGGACCAACCTGGAATATTGCTATATATTGTTGTATATGTCACATTCCATTCAGTTTTACTATAGCTGGACCTCAGTTTGCTCAAATGCAGTGGACAAAACTTACATTTCAAAAAATAGTATCCTATGTCTCCTGAATTCTTTTTTGTTTTATTGCAACCATATTTGATGGATATGTGTTAGATATGATGACTGAGTGGGGCGACACGGTGGAGCAGTGGGTAGCACTGTTGCCTCACAGCAAGAAGGTCGCAGGTTCAAGACCCGCCTTGGGGCCTGGGTCTGGGACCTTTCTGTGTGGAGTTTGCATGTTCTCCCCGTGTCTGCGTGGGTTTTCACCGGGTACTCCGGCTTCCTCCCACAATACAAAACATGCTCAGGTTAATTGGCAAATCTAAATTGCCCATAGGTGTGAGTGTGTGTGTGAATGGTGTGTGAATGGTGTGTGTGCCCCACGATTGGCTGGCGACCATCTGGGGTGTATCCCCCTGCCTCTCGCCATAAAATGCGCTGGGATAGGCTCCAGCAGACCCCTGCGACCCCGAAAGGGAATAAGCGGGATAGAAAATGGATGGATGGATGGATGATGACTGAGTGGCAAAGTTGGTTGTATAGCTGTTCTTCACATATCTGAAACGCCTTTCACCTGATCAACTTCAATCTCCATATAGTAAATTATAATTAATAATTACAGAGTGTGAAGAGGATTGATTGGCCAGTTCGTACAAGCAGCAATTACTGGGAGCTAATTCAGTCAAATCATAAAAAAGTACAATGTGTAGTTTTCTGGCCGCATCTAGTGGTCAGGGTTGCAGACCGCAAACAAATGAAATACCCCATTCTGTTGTAGAACAAACTTTGGCTGCAAAATAATACAAAAAGAAAGAAAGACCATCTTTTTTTGGTTACTATAGAAACACAGTGGGCTTAATGGAAGAGTGCACTCTGCCCATCCAGATAACAATAACAACATTAAAAAAATGACAATTCTTATTCTGATTATTCTGTTTCTGCTGATTCTTTTCTGCTAGATGCTACTAAATTCCATTTTTTTTTAACACACCGTATGTATGTAAGTGATAATTATATATAAAAGGAGGTGAAGATTCTGCTTCTCTGCTTCTATTAGTGAAGATTTCTCTCCTGAGTAGTGCCTTGTGTTGTATTAAATCTCAGAAATTTGCTACCTTGGATAAAAGCATCTGCTAAATGAAAATTGCAATTTATCAATGGCTATGGGAAATAATGAAAAAGTTTTGGATTTCTTTTCTGTCTTTTTAATTTTTAGTTTAAAACCATGAGAGAAGTTAGAGGAGAACAAATATTTGGTGGAGCTGTTAACAACACAGAGAGATTAAAGATCAAGTTCCATCTTTAACATGTGTAGTATTTCAAAAGCTTGTTATATTATCCATTATTTAGGATGTTCATCTGAAACGTAACTATAATGTTCCTAGTTCTTTTTCACCACTAGAACTGACTGTCAATCATTCACTCATGTGCACCTTTTTTGTGAAAGGTCTTTCACAGGTTGTTTTCCCTTCTCATATGTCAGATTCTGGAACGAACAAGTTTATATTTTGCATTAATAAAGAAAAAAACAAGCGACATACTGCTGCATCTTTTCTTGAACTAACCATCTACTAATGTAGATTAGATCTGCAGAAAAATGTGAATTACTGACAGGCAGAGCTACAGTAAAACACTGATCATTTTATAGGGAGTAATGTTGATTATAGTAGCAATAATGTAAGATTAATAGATGCCGGTAATTTATTATAATGCTACAGGTAAATAAAAACACAAGGCCCCTTCAAAAGTTCAGTGTTGGTTATTGTATTTGATAGAAAATGTAGTTTTTCCCTATTTGTGAGTGATAGCTCGGCCTGACTAGTAACAGCAGCTGCTGCTCTTTTCACTTCTCTTGCCATAACAAGGCAAAAAGAGAACAACACAAAGCACTTCTGTCTACCTGTCATGGAGTTTTCTGAAGTGCTGAGCTGCTCCCTCAGCTTGTCCACGTCGTCGGGGTGAACCTGTTCGTACAGGGTGCTGCCGAACCACTCGGACTGGATGTGGTTCAGCACGGGCGTCACCGAGTCCGACACGTAGATCACCCGGCCCGTCTCCGCCGCCACGACGAACAGAAAGCCGTCCGCCGCCTCCAGGATCAGGTGCTTCAGTTCCTACAGCCGGCGGAGAAACACATTACACACCAAGACAGTGTGAGATCAGAGGTCAAGATGTACGGAGCCCTTAATAAATCCTCTTTATACTGTATTACATTCAGTAATGAGCCACAATCACATACGAGTGTAAGACTCAGAATTATTACGGCCTATAAATCATTTGACAAGTGCACGCTGGCCGTGGCCTTCCTTCTATTGTTAATGCATATGATCATGGGGCTCTGGGTGTGTCTTAAACCACTCTCCAGATTAGTAGGTAGTAAAGTGCCCAGGGAGTCATTTTCGGGGTTTCTCAATGTCAAAACTGTTTCCCGATTCTTGGAAAAGAGCCCAGATTGCATTGTAAAAAAGCACCGAGCAACTTTCTATGACAATGCCCATTAATGTTAGGGTGAATGAGTAGTGGTGTGTGGTGAGTAAGTAGGAGAGTCATTGATGATACCAGGAACACGTTTCTGACACGATTAGATATTTTCAACCAGAAGTGCTCAGAGCAGACACTCAAAAAAGAAGCTATGAAAAGAAATGAGTACAGGCAGTGATCCTTTCTCCTTACTGGGAACAATTAAAAAAAGCAAAAAAGAAAAGCTCAGTGTTTCACATACATAGACTAATCTGTGGCTCAGCGCCACAGAATGAAAACCTAGTGCCAAAATTTTTTCTCCTCACAGCAATTCTGTCAATCTCTGGAAAACATTGCTCTACGGACACAATTAAGGAAATTGCTGCTGTACTTTTGTTGTTTTGCAATATTTTCATAAGAATACTAGAACACGTTTTACCATCGCCTTTCAGAGGTGTTCCCCATGTGGAGAATACATATAAATATGATAAATGAAGCATCTTCTCTTCATTTTTAAGCTAAATCAGGTGACGGACTAAATAATAAATTCGATCAATTATTAAAATAATACGCCAATAGGCAGTGGATGTGTGAGCAGCACCTGTTCGGTCAGAAACGAGGGCTTATAGGCCCCGTCGGTGGATGTGTTGCCGGTGCCCCTCATGGACTTCATGTGGGAGACGGCCATGCGCAGGATGGTCAGCTTGTCTGGTTTCCGGGCCAGGGCGCTGCAGGTCGGTACCATGTCCGACAGCTCGGTGATGTACTGTGTCATTTTGTTGCGTCGGCGCCGCTCGATCTCACTGTGGTTCTCTCTGGAACAGAGAGAAACATTTAGGCACTTTGCTTGAACGGATGAAAGCGTCTCAACGACATGGACACATCTGTCCGTTCCTCTCCTGGACTATTGATGCACTTACGCTGCAGCCTAAGATCTGGTTTTGTATTCTGTTTTCCTCTGAGGCGATACAAATAAATTGCTTTCAACAAAGCAGGTCAGCCAGCGGGGTCTTGTGCGAGAAACTGTAGTTGGATTTAGGGATTTTTCCTCTGGATAGCAGGGAGCACACACAAGGCTGTGCCAGAGAAGGCTGTTACAGGCTTCTCGGATTTATGTTTGCTGTATTTGGCAAAGATTGAAACTGTTTGTCTGGGAGATGAAATGCCCTGCAGACCCAGAACCTTTACTTTGTTAATAGAACTGACACTTTCACCGGGGACTGAAGCTTTTAATTAATGATTTGTTCCAACATTTATGTCAAAATTTAACAAATATAAATGTAAAATCTTGCAGCTCTTTATTGTGAGATATTTATACTCTGTTTGATTTTCTTACAGGTGTTTTACCAGATGAAAAGACCATGTCTAATGATTTTATTCAGTTGTGTAGAAGTATTTGTTCATTTACTGGTGATAGGACACAGAGCTAAAACAGAGCAGATAATAATGTCTTATTTGACTTTTTACAACAAAATGTTTAAACACGTGCACACTCGCTAAAAACAGCCGATCGCCTCCTTTCACATCACACCAGTAGATGAGTTTGCCTTTCTGGAGTCTTTTTTTATGATGTGTCCGAACACGCTGAAAAACAGGGTTAGTAAACAGGAGAAAGCATTATACCAGGGTTCGCGTGGGAAGCCTAGCCATGCTGTGTGCTGTGTTTAATACTAGAACACACACAGTTTCTGGTTTAACAGCACTGTGCTGAGCAGGTGGCCGGCGTGGTTTAAGTTTGTGTCATTAGAAATAGGTCATAGTGCAAAACTAGTCACATGATGGAATTTTAGCATAGCATCTGCTACTGTACATTTATTGATAGATATCCAAACCTGGGTATCATGTTAACATCAAACTAATCATTGGTAGATCTATAAATGCCTATGAAACAAAATCCAGATGCTAGTGTGGGTGTTAGTATTTTTTTTCAATGCAAAAGGCGCTTGAATGTTTTAACTGTGTTTTATTGGTAAAGCTACACATGATAACTATATGAGTATGTGGTATATCCCAGCCTTAGTCAACAACAAAAAAAAAACAATTTTTGGCAGCCTGCAGAACAGGTGTAGTCTGCTAAAAGGTGTACAGCCTGTTGACATTTGTAGTCTGCTAAAAGGTTAACAGCCTGTTGATGAACAGGTGTAGTCTGCTAAAAGGTGTACAGCCTGTTAATGAACAGTAGTAGTCTGCTAAAAGGTGTACAGCCTGTTAATGAACAGTAGTAGTCTGCTAAAAGGTGTACAGCCTGTTGAAGATGTGTAGTCTGCTAAAAGGTGTACAGCCTGTTGAAGATGTGTAGTCTGCTAAAAGGTGTACAGCCTGTTGAACAGGTGTAGTCTGCTAAAAGGTGTACAGCCTGTTGAACAGGTGTAGTCTGCTAAAAGGTGTACAGCCTGTTGAACAGGTGTAGTCTGCTAAAAGGTGTACAGCCTGTTGAACAGGTGTAGTCTGCTAAAAGGTGTACAGCCTGTTGACATTTGTAGTCTGCTAAAAGGTTAACAGCCTGTTGATGAACAGGTGTAGTCTGCTAAAAGGTGTACAGCCTGTTAATGAACAGTAGTAGTCTGCTAAAAGGTGTACAGCCTGTTAATGAACAGTAGTAGTCTGCTAAAAGGTGTACAGCCTGTTGAAGATGTGTAGTCTGCTAAAAGGTGTACAGCCTGTTGAACAGGTGTAGTCTGCTAAAAGGTGTACAGCCTGTTGAACAGGTGTAGTCTGCTAAAAGGTGTACAGCCTGTTGAACAGGTGTAGTCTGCTAAAAGGTGTACAGCCTGTTGAAGAGGTGTAGTCTGCTAAAAGGTTTACAGCCTGTTGAGGGGGTGTAGTCTTCTAAAAGGTGTACAACCTGTTAATGAACAGATGTAGTCTGCTAAAAGGTGTACAGCCTGTTGAACAGGTGTAGTCTTCTAAAAGGTGTACAGCCTGTTAATGAACAGTAGTAGTCTGATAAAAGGTGTACAGCCTGTTGAACAGATGTAGTCCTGTAAAAGGTGTAGAGCCTGTTGATGAACAGATGTAGTCTGCTAAAAGGTGTACAGCCTGTTGAACAGGTGCAGTCTGTGTGAAGGTGTACAGCCTGTTGAACAGGTGCAGTCTGTGTGAAGGTGTACAGCCTGTTGAACAGGTGTAGTCTGTGTGAAGGTGTACAGCCTGTTGATGAACAGGTGTAGTCTGCTAAAAGGTGTACAGCCTGTTGAACAGGTGTAGTCTGTGTGAAGGTGTACAGCCTGTTGATGAACAGGTGTAGTCTGCTAAAAGGTGTACAGCCTGTTGATGAACAGGTGTAGTCTGCTAAAAGGTGTACAGCCTGTTGACATTTGTAGTCTGCTAAAAGGTGTACAGCCTGTTGAACAGATGTAGTCCTCTAAAAGGTGTACAGCCTGTTGATGAACAGGTGTAGTCTGCTAAAAGGTGTACAGCCTGTTGATGAACAGGTGTAGTCTGCTAAAAGGTGTACAGCCTGTTGAACAGATGTAGTCCTCTAAAAGGTGTACAGCCTGTTGATGAACAGGTGTAGTCTGCTAAAAGGTGTACAGCCTGTTGATGAACAGATGTAGTCTTCTAAAAGGTGTACAGCCTGTTGATGAACAGGCGTAGTCCGCTAAAAGGTGTACAGCCTGTTGACATTTGTAGTCTGCTAAAAGGTGTACAGCCTGTTGAAGAGGCGTAGTCTGCTAAAAGGTGTACAGCCTGTTGAACAGGTGTAGTCTGCTAAAAGGTGTACAGCCTGTTGAACCGCTGTAGTCTTCTAAAAGGTGTACAGCCTGTTGAACCGGTGTAGTCTTCTAAAAGGTGTACAGCCTGTTGAACCGGTGTAGTCTTCTAAAAGGTGTACAGCCTGTTGAACAGGTGTAGTCTTCTAAAAGGTGTACAGCCTGTTGAACAGGTGTAGTCTGCTAAAAGGTGTACAGCCTGTTGAACAGGCGTAGTCTGCTAAAAGGTGTACAGCCTGTTGAACAGGTGTAGTCTGCTAAAAGGTGTACAGCCTGTTGAACAGGTGTAGTCTGCTAAAAGGTGTTCAGCCTGCTGAAGATGTGTAGTCTTCTAAAAGGTGTACAGCCTGTTGAACAGATGTAGTCTTCTAAAAGGTGTACAGCCTGTTGAACAAGTGTAGTCTTTGTGAAGGTGTACAGCCTGTTGAACAAGTGTAGTCTTTGTGAAGGTGTACAGCCTGTTGAACAGGTGTAGTCTGCTAAAAGGTGTACATCCTGTTGAACAGGTATAGTCTTCTAAAAGGTGTACATCCTGTTGAACAGGTGTAGTCGTCTAAAAGGTGTACAGCCTGTTGAACAGGTGTAGTCTTCTAAAAGGTGTACAGCCTGTTAAACAGATGTAGTCTTCTAAAAGGTGTACAGCCTGCTGAAGAAGAGTCTTCTAAAATGTGTAGTCTGTTCAACAGGCTGTACATTGCTGATTGGAAGATCCTGTGTGGCCTCAGCTGGCTCGGCCTACCTGGCGTATCTCTCCTTATCCCCACCAGGAATCTGATCATCATCATACCTACAGACAGAGAGAGGAGACAGCATGTAACACATCATGCATGTCTGCGAGAAAGATGCATCAGTATTCCTGACGTGTAGTTGTCACACATAAATTCATGAGAGCAGATGGTTCGATATGTGATGGTAATGACATGGGAACAAGCAACTGCAGATGGTTGGTGTAATGAATAAGGAAAGGTAACAAAACTAAAACAGCTGGGCACTGCTGTATTGTATCAAAGTACATTCAAATTCAGAGAATTATTAATGATGTCCTGTTGGTGCACAGCCTGTAGACTGGTTATAACAGTGTGCATTTGCCTAAAATTCAAAACACTGCATTACTGCCAGAGAACCACATGTCCCCGCTACAGAACACATCAGTGATTGTGTGTGGCAAACCCCTTTGACGGAATGAACACATGTAATGCTACTGTCCATTGCTAAGAGTGCAGTTCCTCCTGTGTTCAGCAGAGAGCAGCTCCTCCTCTCCGCTGCCACCACTCAACCTAACAGAAAGCAAATCCGGTGCGGAGCAGTCGGCTCGGGAATAAAATTAAATCCTACAGATTCGCACGCTACACAATGTGAGAAGGAAAGACAAATGAAAACAGGTTGAGATAAATTAAATGTGGGAAGACGGTTGAGATGCAGTGACAGAGGATGTCTTAAAAAAAAAAAAAAAGAACACAGAAAAATTTATTTTGTGCTTTTAATGTAAAAACAAAAAACAGTGAGTCATGAAGTAACCACACAACAGTCATAATAAGAGGATATCTGCGGGTTTCTTAAAGGCTCATTAAGTCTTTTTAATGCATCCTAAAAATGAATATGCAACCACTTTAAAAACAAAAGTCAAAATATGTACATGAATAAACGTTTTTTTCGTATTTTAACCAATCGTGCCTGCAGATACCCTCAAAGAGGAGCGGCGTGCTCCTAATGAACTACTTCTAAAAACACAAGTCTGCTTTTGGTTCTCTCACCTTGAAAATTTGCTCGGCCCCTCTCCGTCCTCGTCATCAAAGTCCATTCTGAGAAACAAGCACATAAATCACCGTTACTACTTCTATTTGGATCGGGAGCTCATTTTGCTTTCTTAAGGCTCACTGTGTTTTTTTGTTTTGTTTTTTTTGTTGCTCATTAGGTTCCTGCTGCTGCACAGGGACAAACCGCCCGCTGACAAATAAAACCACACTTGACACCAGTTAGCCATTGCGTCTTGAGGGGAGAAGCCGACGTTAATGCATTCGAGACAATCCGTTCAGGAGCAGGAATGCAGCACAATGTGACAGCATACAAACATACGGGTTTGGTTTAGAGTATTTAGAAATAAACATACCAAACTATTCATCCGAAATGAGTGAACCAAGACTGAAACTGTTGAAACAATTAAAGAATAAACACATTATCTGCATTGTAGTGAAGAGGTATTTATAGCATAAACTAAACCAAAGCCACATTGCACATTAGCTGCTGTGTTCTTACTTTCAACCAGGTAGCTAAAAACTTTTTAACTTTTGCCTTATTTCACTGTTTTCTGACTTATTGAAGTTGTGTGTGTGCGTGTGTGTGTAACACAACCAACTATATAACTTCAATAAGCCTTTGCAGATCATAAAGTCAGTGATCTCTGGTAAGTACTGCACCATGCGGCGTGGGCACTGCAGCGCTATGAAAACTAAAATAACACTTGGCGATATGTACACTACCAGATATTATTTGCAGACTAAAAGCACACGCTGCTCCACAACGGATCCTCTCTGTTCTCTGGGTGAGGTGATCAAATGTTGAACAGACAGCAAAAAAATGAGGCTCCTGACTGGAAAAAGACCCTGAATAATAAAATATTTTATTATAATACTGATAAATCTTGCATATGTTTGAATCCTAATCCACAACTCTTATTGGATTATGCCCAGCATTGAAACACATAGCCTCAGATCACTGAGTAATCCCAGATAGCATGACACAATAGCATATTTATTAATTAAGTTAAATGCCCCCACTGCTCCCAGCAGCTACACTGGGAGCGAATAAACCTCCTGCCCCTCCCCCAGCACGAGGCCGCCCTGTCACTACTGCATCTGCACGCATGATCTACCTGACAGCTTCATGCTCGAGAGCCCTGGAGAGGATTATAGTGTGTCTATTGTTGTTGGGAGCCGGCTCTGCCACATCCACACAAAGACAGGTGAATAAATAAAAGCAGCAGCCGGGAAGAGTCGCCATGTTTGTTTGCCATATTGCCCTGATCCTGGTCTGTATTATTTATTCATGTTTGTGTATGAGTCAAGTGTGTTGCTTTGGCCTCTGAGGATTACATTTACATGGTACTAAACTCATGTATAGCACCACATGCACACACACACACACACACACACACACTGCACCTCTGTCCTTTATGGATGCTCCCGCTGCATTCATGCAGAATGTGAAAATCCCATTTGCATGTCAAATATGGCAACAGTCACAAAAGAGCTTTGAAATCACTGTCCAACTGAAATACCGAACGTGGACATCGGTATTCAAGCTCCAACCCACGTTACGTTTATTTGCATGCAGGCAGAACAGAGGAAAAACAGAAGTTAATGCACACGTCGATGGTGTTGTTTGTGTGTCTATGTGCAATGATTTCAACAGAAAGTACTGCACTAGGAGACCTGTGGAGAACAGTTTCACCTGGAGATAAAAGCGGTTTATAATGTTCAATACTTCAAGCGTCCTTATGTCCTCTCACTGGGCTGTCACTGTACATAAGAATATCTGCCTAGTTAAATAAAATCCCTGCAAATTGGAACAGCAGAATTTCCATCAAGTGCTCTTGGACCAGAAACATGACAGCACCTGCTCTTTTGCCCCCGCGCAGCCTTTTTAAATACTGTTAATTGATTTTTGGATAGCTTTTGCATAGTGTTTCACATTTACTGGACAAACCCCCAGAAGACAGAAAGAGGTGAAGAGCTTGTCATTAAACAGATGTTACGGTAATAATTTACGTCACATGACACCGATACAATGAGAATTACAACAAAACAGTCTGTTCATTTAAATGATACCCAGGAAAATCTAATTGTTGTGTTAATCTGACGATGGTTGGCCTCCTGAAATGCATGTATACCCCTTTAGTGGGGATGAAATTGAACAGAGTTAGACTTCTCATGGTCAACACACCTAGATAACATGATTGGAAAGATTTTCCCTGGCATGTCAACGCCTTAGCCAGACTAAAGCCGGATAGTAGAGGAACAGACAAGTGATTTTTTCCCCAGGGCTGTGACCTGAATGTGGAAGGGGACGGTTGGTATTTCATGTTATTCTTGCCAGGAGGAGCAAAACAAACAATGACGCCGTTGTACATCCTAATTGTGTAATTATTAATAAGTACACCGTGCAAGACATGTACAAAGACGCAGCTTCGTGCTGTTCTCCGTGCTCCATCTTTAAAAAAATCTGTTGTTACTCCTGCTGATGTGAACTGGAGATGGCTCCTCTGCCACCAGTTGAAGTCGGGATAGTGCCAGCTATCCTACAGGGGGACGCTGCGTTGCAGCCAATAATTTGATTTTCATTCTGGCAGATGTACTCCGACAGTCGACTGAGCTATGGCTATAATCCAATTTAAAATAGCACATAAACATACTGAGTGTCCACCAAAGGCCAAGCGATGTTTAAGACTCATTATTATCTAAATTATCACAATATATATTTTGTACCACTTAAAAAGAGCCCAGTGGGGTTGTGTATTAGCCCAATGGCACAATGCTTTTGTGATTTAAGTTGGTCACGGATGAGCGTATAACACAGACATGCACACAGGACATCACACACACACACACACACACACACACAAACTAGTGCACGTACACACACAAACTCACAAGTAACTTCTTGCAGGTTAACACGGGTGTAAATAATTTTAAAAACTGCATACATTTAATGAGGACAGAAATTCAAACCCCATTTTTTAGACATCAAAAATGCACATTAACACAGTTACGCTGAATGTGATTAACTTTTGTTCGTCTAAAGAAAATTACCCACAGCATTTTTTTGTTTTTGGACGCTTTCTTCTCTTATTTATGAGAAAGCCCAAACACGCACGCTCGACGCTGAATTGCTGCTCCACACACATCATTAACACCAACACTGTAATAAAACTGCAAAAAAAGAATGTGAGAATGAAAGACTGTAGAACTGAGGCTCCACAATTTATGGCAACAAACTATATGTCGTAAAATTGTGAAATGACAGAAGCACTCACTATTCATCTTATTTCTGTTTGTACAGTCAAGTGATGTAATTTTTGGGAATTTAGCAGACTGTTGGAACTCCTAATATTAGCCTTTCCCACGTCATTATTATATCCACATGACTGATGATTATTCATCAGAAATCTCACTGTGTAAACTACACTACAATACACTACAATATTGCTGCAATACCCATGTGATTAATCCCGCAGGTCAGCCGTGGAGCTACTCACCCTGCCGATCTCCTCTTGCCCCCACGGCCCGGCACAGTTCCTCCCATCCTCACCTGGCCGGCTCCGACCGCCCCCGGCATCGCGACCGTCCCCGGCAACTCGCTGCCCATCTCTGCGGAAACAACAGAAGCGGCATCGTGTGCAGAGAGTGAGAGGCTGTGGCTCCAAACACCATTAAACATGAAGTATTTCCTGTGTGAAGAATTCATCCGGGCAGCCGTCGGTTTCTCCTGCTCTCGTACAGAGGGCCGTCAGTCTGTACGCGTATACAGGCTCTCTTCATCCCGGCATAAACAAAACACTGTTTGAGTTCAAATGCGTGTTTAGACGAGCCGCAGTTTTCTCTTTACATAATACCCTGTAATTATCGAAACGGACGTCAAAACACTTGACTGAAAAACACTTCTTGAATAGACGCAGACGCAGACACAAGAAATCATTCCTGCCTGGCGATGATTTAATTTTATTACTACATAATAAAAAGCCTAACACACTGATAGCAATATAATGCTGGGACAGCTGCACAGTCTCCAACACTAAACATACACACACATTTGGGACATCATAGAACTGGGGCGAACGGTTCCGAAAAGTCTGTTCATGCATCATATTCCACAACCAGGCCTCCTATAGTAGATCCATCTGACGATGTTTTAGAATTACACACATTTCCGGGGCCCTTCAGGACGCTTTCATTCAGTAATAAAGCCAGTGAGGGATGTGCTGGCAGTTTTCATTCACTATGAAACCGCTGTGCTGTGGGACATTGTCATTATGGCTGAGAGGAAATAGACCGCGTGCCAATTCGGCCTCCATCGCTCGCCCATAAAATCCCTTCTATTTGCCTCACCGTTTTCCCTACATCTCTCCGCTCCATGCACTTGCTCACTCATTCAGCCATATGCAATGGATAGGCCAAACAAACCCTCCTGTATAGCCCAATGCACAGAGTATCATAGTTAATATTTGATTCAGCGTACATCTTTCCTTCTGGAGAAACACACACACACACACACACGCAAACGCACTAACACACTTCACTTCGGGGCCTTCCATCATTCATTCATGAAGTGGGGATGAGTAACACACGGCTCTAGACTAGCGTGATGTGATGAAGAGACGTCTTCATCTAACAATCAGTGTCGCGGGTCATTCAACCTGACAGGAAAAGCACACACACACACACACACACACACACACACCTTTCTCCTAGCAAACTATAACATGATAAATCATGTTAAAAAAAAAAGTTAAAAAAAATCTATTGACTTTAGGTCCTGCAAATGTCTTGTGCTCTACTGCTCTGGAGACAACATGCTCATGAACAGATAAAACACATGAGGAAGTTGATCACTTCCCCACCCACCTATCCTGGAGGTGAAGTGGCTTTATTAAGCAATACTGCAGCACTGGCCATAGTATAATGTGATTGTCTGCCTGGGGTTGTAATGAAACTTTAAGAAACTGCCAAACTAAAACTCAAAGCAGCTAGAGTGATAACTACAGTCTATTTATCCACCATAATTGTACATTAAAAATTTTGCACTGGAAAATCCCACCCATGAATCCCACCCAGTATGCAAGGCTTTATATCCAGGGGTGGCACGAGTTACACTGAGTTTGATCTGATCAGGGTAATACAACAGCGGCAGCAATCCTACGACAAACACCACATTATGTATCAGTACTCAAGTCAATATAAGGCTGTGCAATTAATTAAATTTTGTTCGGGATTTCTATTAGTGTATCAAAGGATCTCCAAATTTATATAATTGAGTTTGAATGTATTTATTTGACATTTTTCTTTGCACAATATGTAAAAACGGAGATTAGTCTGGATATACTCATTCTTTAATGCACGCAAATTCACTTTGCTGTGAACACCAAGGACTTAATTTTCCCCTCATCTTGGGAACCAATCACAGAACGGGGAAACACAAGCAATTTTGTTGATAACTGTGGATCCAACATAGTGCCATATGGTAATTTACCTTTCAAGCATTCTAAGTAACTTAAGCCACAAGTGTATTGTAGAGCAACTTTTATCACTAAACTATTTAATCGTCATCAGGTGTGTGTGGTGTGATTGACTAGAAGCTACGTACAGAAGCATTTGAATTCCCAGACCTCCTATCAATGTACATTGATTACTTTTGATAGCGAGGGTAGAAGAGATGTGAACGCGTAGTAAAAATTCGTACAGTGCGCGAGTGAGGGAGGACAGACTTGTTTGGTCCAGAAGAAGCATCAGAAAAGTGAGTTTTGGTAACACAAGAAAACCTGTGCAACCATCTCAAATAAAAGCACTAAGTCACTCCTGCTGAATAAACGCATTGTATAACTAAAAAATAATGAATAATCGTGATTTTAACAATGACCAAAATGTTCATGATAATGATTTTTTCCATAACTGTGCAGCCCCGAGGTTAATATCAGACAATGATTTCGGGTATGAAAATTAATACAGGTTGTAAATGTAATGATGTAATAAAAATGTTGAAAATTTCACATAAGTGTAGATTTTTTTTTGGGGGGGGTCCTCAAAGTCATCATAATTCATTATTCTGGAATTGTTGTCAGGGAAACAAGCACTTAATGCACAAACCTGTAAAAGCACAGTTTAAAACACTACGCAGAGTCTTCCTAACCTGCTTTATATTGTGTTTCTGTCCTTGCAATAGAAAATACAACAGCCTGCAGTGAGTTGTAACTGCAGTGGATGTAGTTACATTTCTGAGGAGTATAAATCCAGTTTAGCACCCACTTGATAGGATAAGGATCTCTGCATTGCTAAAAAAAAATGGGTTAGGGGTTGGATTACGGTTTCCCACACTCCAGCATCTTAAAGTTTTTATATATTGAGATTTATTAGACATTGTGAAGTACCAATACTCATCTCAATAAAGTTTTTCCTTGAAAATCTGGTTTTGTGTCCATTGCATTAATATTAATGAGCTCCTTTGATTGTTTGAATGACTTGAATGGGGGGAGGGGCGGTGGCTGTACCATTGTGACATCACAACTTCACAGAGTTCATACAGTTATGTGCATTTCTCTGCAGATTGATGGTAATGAAACATCGGACAATAGTTACACAGCCTGTCACCTAGACCTTATAATCAAAAAGCAATTAAAATCTCACTTTCTACCATATGTGACCTTTACAAAAAGGAACACATTGTCTACAGTGGATCAGAAGCCCGGTTTTAACTCGGTCAAATCTTCAAGAAACACGTCTGCAGCAGATTAGAGGCCTGGTTTTAGCTCAGTCACATCTTCAGGGCGTTGAAAGCTAAAAAAGCCCCGAGGTCAAACGCATTAATGAGTCAGCGAGGAGACCGGATCAATCACTGCTCCCCATCCTACAAGGTTGCCTCGCTCCTCGCTCGCTCTCACACCGCCCTATCTTTCTTCCCCCGAAGACAGCTCCTCTCCTCCTGGCCTCAAGACGTTTGCTATTCAAAAAAAGAACAATTAATAGACTACTCCAAATTCATATAAGTTACTGTTTAACTTCAGCAACATACCAGACTGCTCCTGAATGCAAATTGGCATAACCTGAGGCAGAATTACTTGAATATGTAACTGAAAGGTCTGTTTAAGCTTCTCTTACAATGTTCCTGTTGTTCATATTTATAAACCGACAGAATTAGCTTCTTTTTAATACTGTGCTGCAGAGTTTCTTGGCCAAGTTTCCCTTGAAAAAAAAAAAAAAAAAAAGAACAAAGGCGTGTTTCATCTTGCTTGGATCACACTGTCTGACACATTCAGCACCGACATTCAAATCAATCATTAATCGCTTCAGCAAAAAAAACAGAGGACGGCAGCTGGTTCAAGTCAGTTGAATATTTGGGTCCAGACCAAATGAAAAGCCTGAAGACGCCGCTTTAAGCTCTGGCAACTTTAGCAGAAGTTTTACGTTAATCGGGAAAATAATTCCTCAAAAACAATCACTCCTCAGGGCAGAACAGAAAGAGCTACACCAACAAAAGAGAAATGTCATGATTCCTTATCAACAGATTGGTTTGCAACCTGCCGCTTTCAATTACATCAGCATCAGATGAGACTAGTCTGACGGAAGAGAAATAAAACAGTATTTGTTAACTATAATAAGTGGTGATCAATTGTGTTGAGTCACTTGTTTCTGAGAGCAGTAAGCTTGAGACGATTTTTGTCCCAAATTCAGAATACCTGAATTGTTTAACAGTTGCAGTGTGTGGTGTGTGCTAATACAAAACCTAATGAGAAAGCAAGATTCTGGTTTTATGCTCCACGTCTGCAGGTTTTCCGCTCTTTTTTTCCCCCTTTTTAAATCAAAGCAGCAGAGAAAATAATTGAAACATAAAGTATAACAATATAATTATATTGTGTAAAAAAATTAAAAATGTTTGCTATAATTCAGCAGAACAATATTGTAATACTGAATTTTGAATATTATCCCAAGCCTTGTGAGCAAAATTTGATTAAATGAGCTGATTAAAATGATTGTCATACAACAGTAATACAACAGAAATAGAGCTTTAGTTTTCAGTTAATTCATTATTTTTTCATTAATTATTCTGTTAGGCTCTGGGAAACTGTGACGTGTGACTGTGACATTTCTGAAATCTGTTAGTCGAACATCCAAACGTCTTCAAAATATGACCCAACAACCTTATTTATCATCTGTTTAAAACCACACTATTATCCAAATCAGCCTTTCCTGTTCGTTTTCAGCACTTGACAGTTTCCGATACCTAATCTGTACGTTACTTTTTTCATCTTTGTCCCCTGTGAACACGCAAACGGTCATATATCATTTCACTTGTCATGTCTCACATGCTCTTACACCAATTGGATCTGGGCGGCAGCCAGCTGGAGATAATCCTACAGTGACAGCGTTCCCTGCTCGCCCCAGCGATCTGGTCTGAGGTCATCGCACCTGACCGTCCCACCGTGTCGGGGGCGATAGCAGAGCTGGTCCCGGACCAGCGGGCTAACTTCGTCCCTCCGCTGGCTGCCACCACAGCGGCAGCAGCAGCATTAGGCCTGGCTTAGTTCTAACTGGGTGTTCATCACCGGATAGAAGAGCTGCACGTAGCCTCTCGCTGCACGCTTGCACGTTTGAGTACATTACAACTAGCATAACATGTGGTCAAACCAATGGTTGCAACGGGCCTGTTTTTTTTTTTTGCAGCTGCTTCCATACAATATGATTTTTATCTGAAACAGACATGACAGGCGGTTGTTTAAACGAATAAGAGGAGGCAGGATCAGGTTTTGTCTTCTCACAGGGTGATTTTTCTCCACCATTCATTGCCCATTCCAACCAGCCCCTCATCGCAAAACACTCTGCATGCAGCCAAGGTGCCAAAAAACAGGCAATTCTTTATTTATATTCCTTTTTTCATTTGCTTCACCATATGACATGGAATGTGAGTTAGATTATGTTTGACCTGCTTTGACATGGAGGACTGATAAAGTTCTTAGACTGTGTAGCTTGCCCGTCTTTCCCAATTGGAACAGATCCTGTTGGAGTCATTTTCTTTACAAAATACACATTAAGCCTAAGAAAACTGTAAGCAACAGATGCTATGTTATGTCATTTACACCATGATTTGTTCAATTATAACACTGCATACAATAACTTTATGTCATGTTAACAGTCACATGCAATTGTTTCAGTACATTTTGTACAATTAAATAATTCAACTGGATTAAAGTGAGGAGATTGTTTGAAAACTGCTTCATTAACATAGTGGACTTATTCAAATTCACCATAACAAGATTGTTCAAGTATTTGTTTAATTCATTTACTGAAGTTACTTTGCCTACTCTGGTTAAGAGAAATGTGCATATATTCAAATTCAACCGAGAGTCAAACTTTTCATTGTGCACATTTATTTTTAGCAAATCCACATGAGCAAAACCACCCAGAGCAACTCCGCATTTGGAGAACATCACGTCAGACTCCGTTCAATAACTTGACAATTTACCAATTCTTAGCTTCCCAAGAAAAAACACACAGCACGTCCAGATCCAAACAACAGTTATTACACCTTACACCGAATTCACAGGAAATCGGCAGACATGTCATTCACCAAAGATCAAATATTCCAATGAAATTTGAACTTTTATTACTGATTTAAGCCATTCCGTGCTTCGCGTGTCTGATGGATCGAGTGAAAAGCATAGATTCTAAAAAAGTTAAGACACACGAAAACAGGTCACTTGGTCGCCTGGTGGCAATATGCCGAATTGTACAACTACATTAAAAGATTCATTAAATGTCTTCGGTTCTGTTCTCTCTGTTACGTGCATATAGGTTAAATGGAAAGATGTTAAATCGCTTATTTTTTAAACGGGGTTCGGCACGAGCGAGAAGCACCAGGACTAACATCTCTAAAGCGTTTCTACACAATAAAGAATCAACAGGCGAGCGACAGAGAAACACAAATACACTGTCAGAGCTATCAACAGGCTTGTTTTTTGACTCCAGGTGGTAAATAAAAGCAGTCGAAGGAACGGACGGGAGCACCGCTGCGGAACGGCAACGATATGCAAAATAACCTTTTGTATCGTCGCAAGTGAGGACGGCGAAAGCGCCGCAGAAATTACGCATTAAGACGCCTTAATGATAACAAAAGGGGGACCGTGCGTGTGCGAATTACACAACGTGCGGGTCCGGGTGTTTTCACCGCCGGTTTGGCCGCAAATGTGCGAAGAATAGCGGTTGTTGTGGCCGCGGCTCCGGTGGGGGAAGGGGGGGATGGATGCTGGGAGCCTGGCTGCGGCGGCCTTGGCGGCGGCTTCGAGCCTCAATTCCGGCGACAACAGTCGGAACAAAACGCGGCTCCTTTTTTTTTTTTTTTTTTTTTTCCCTTACACACACAACGACAGCAAAAACGGCGATAAAAGAGAAGCTGGCGGCCGACTTACCGGACGGGTTCACCGCGGCGGGAGTTGCCATGTTTCTTCAACAAGGGGGGGGGAGATTAAAAAAAAAAAATAACAAAACGGCAGCAATGGAGATGACGCACAATACGGCTGGAGAAGCCCCGTGAGAGACCGTCTAAACTCCGCGGGATTGGCACGCAAGGCTCGGCCAGCCTCACATCCGTTAACGCGGAGGACAAATAACGTGGATGCGACACAACCGATGAGGAGGAGAGAGAAGAAAAAAAAAAGAAAAACAGCCCGTCGTCTGTGCGGAAATGAATGCAACTTAGTGTATATTTGAGGCTATTTCCTCCAAGAACAGACTTAATAAAAATGCAAGATGTCTGAATGGTAGCACCGCGAGATTTTAGCGCTGCTTGAATAAATTAATGTTATAGTCAAGTGTGACTGACTGACTGCTGCAGGGATGAGAGCGAAGATGTGGGGCCTCCATCAAGGTGGATGAAGCACTTTTATAAAAGTGCAAATGATGCAATCTTTAAGTAAAAGCACAAGTATTGGCATCATAGTGTACTTTATGCAGTAAAAGCAAAAAGTTCACATTCTGCAGCCTTTTTCATGTTTTACTTTATCATTTAGATGCTTTAGATTTGCAGTAATAGTACTCTACGACAATATGTGACACTTCACATGAAGTGCATTTGCATCTATTTATTAGAATATTAAAGCATATTAGCGTAATATTTGAAAAAAAATCCATCTGAAAAGTAACTAAAGCTGTCATATAAATATAGTCAGGTAGAAAGTACTAATAATATTTTCCTCTGAAATGTAGTAAAGTGTTAGTACAAAGTGGATTTAGATGGAAAAACTTAAATAAGTAAAATAAAGTTAGCTCAAAAGTGTACTGGACAGCATTATATTAAATGTACTTAGTAGTTTTCTATTACTAGGCATTTGAAATTGGTAGTTTGGTTGTTCTGAGACTTAAAGTTGAAAAGTTAAAGGTCATAGCACAGAGATGAGGGCAGTCAGGAGGTGTGTGTTTAATAATATAAAAGATAGGCAGGTCCTACCCCCACCCCCACCAGACAAAGACTGAGCTCAAAAAAAGGGCTTAAATGCACATGGGTGAAACACATCAGACAGTCGAGGAAGTAAAAGGGGACTGAAAGTAGAAGGAGAAGCGATTTCAAAATAAAACAGGAACTTGATGCAGAAGAAAACTGAAAAACAACCAAAACACCAGAAAAGCAGACAACACAGTGACAGATTGTGACGAAAGGTCAAAAGGTTAAAGTTGCTGTAATCCCGCAAATTGCACCAAATTCAACACTGTGTTTCCTCAGTTGTCCAGCAGTAGTAGATCGGAAGAATGATTGAAAAAAAAGAAAAACAGCCCGTCGTCTGTGCGGAAATGAATGCAACTTAGTGTATATTTGAGGCTATTTCCTCCAAGAACAGACTTAATAAAAATGCAAGATGTCTGAATGGTAGCACCGCGAGATTTTAGCGCTGCTTGAATAAATTAATGTTATAGTCAAGTGTGTGACTGACTGCTGCAGGGATGAGAGCGAAGATGTGAGGCGTCCATCAAGGTGGATGAAGCACTTTTATAAAAGTGCAAATGATGCAATCTTTAAGTAAAAGCACAAGTATTGGCATCATAGTGTACTTTATGCAATAAAAGCAAAAGTTCACATTCTGCAGCCTTTTTCATGTTTTACCTTATCATTTAGATGCTTTAGATTTACAGTAATAGTACTCTACGATAATATGTGACACTTCACATGAAGTGCATTTGCATCTATTTATTAGAATATTAAAGCATATTAGCCTAATATTTAAAAAAAAATCCATCTGAAAAGTAACTAAAGCTGTCATAAATATAGTCAGGTAGAAAGTACTAATAATATTTTCCTCTGAAATGTAGTAAAGTGTTAGTACAAAGTGGATTTAGATGGAAAAACTTAAATAAGTAAAATAAAGTTAGCTCAAAAGTGTACTGAACAGCATTATATTAAATGTACTTAGTAGTTTTCTATTACTAGGCATTTGAAATTGGTAGTTTGGTTGTTCTGAGGCTTAAAGTTGAAAAGTTGAAAAGGTCATAGGACAGAGATGAGGGCAGTCAGGAGGTGTGTGTTTAATAATATAAAAGATAGGCAGGTCCTACCCCCACCCCCACCAGACAAAGACTGAGCTCAAAAAAGGGCTTAAATGCACATGGGTGAAACACATCAGACAGTCAAGGAAGTAAAAAGGGACTGAAAGTAGAAGGAGAAACGACTTCAAAATAAAACAGGAACTAGATGCAGAAGAAAACTGAAAAAAACACCAGAAAAGCAGACAACACAGTGACAGATTGTGACAAAAGGTCAAAAGGTTAAAGTTGCTGTAATCCAGCCAAATTGCACCAAATTCAACACTGTGTTTCCTCAGTTGTCCAGCAGTAGTAGATCGGAAGAATGATTGAAAAAGAAGAAAAACAGCCTGTCGTCTGTGCGGAAATGAATGCAACTTAGTGTATATTTGAGGCTATTTCCTCCAAGAACAGACTTAATAAAAATGCAAGATGTCTGAATGGTAGCACCGCGAGATTTTAGCGCTGCTTGAATAAATTAATGTTATAGTCAAGTGTGTGACTGACTGACTGCTGCAGGGATGAGAGCGAAGATGTGAGGCGTCCATCAAGGTGGATGAAGCACTTTTATAAAAGTGCAAATGATGCAATCTTTAAGTAAAAGCACAAGTATTGGCATCATAGTGTACTTTATGCAGTAAAAGCAAAAAGTTTACATTCTGCAGCCTTTTTCATGTTTACTTTATCATTTAGATGCTTTAGATTTGCAGTAATAGTACTCTACAATAATATGTGACACTTCACATAAAGTGCATTTGCATCTATTTATTAGAATATTAAAGCATATTAGCCTAATATTAAAAAAAACCTTCATCTGAAAAGTAACTTAAGCTGTCATAAATATAGTCAGGTAGAAAGTACTAATAATATTTTCCTCTGAAATGTAGTAAAGTGGAAGTACAAAGTGGATTTAGATGGAAAAACTTAAATAAGTAAAATACAGTTAGCTCAAAAGTGTACTAGACAGCATTATATTAAATGTACTTAGTAGTTTTCTATTACTAGGCATTTGAAATTGGTAGTTTGGTTGGTCTGAGACTTAAAGTTGAAAAGTTAAAGGTCATAGGACAGAGATGAGGGCAGTGAGGAGGTGTGTGTTTAATAATATAAAAGATAGGCAGGTCCTACCCCCACCCCCCACCAGACAAAGACTGAGCTCAAAAAAAGGGCTTAAATGCACATGGCTGAAACACATCAGACAGTCAAGGAAGTAAAAAGGGACTGAAAGTAGAAGGAGAAACGATTTCAAAATAAAACAGGAACTTGATGAACTTTTTGAACAACCAAAACACCAGAAAAGCAGACAACACAGTGACAGATCGTGACAAAAGGTCAAAAGGTTAAAGTTCCTGTAATCTGGCTAAATTGCACCAAATTCAACACTGTGTTTCCTGAGTTGCGCAGCAGTGGTAGATCGGAAGAATGATTGACCGGATATGTAATGTACATACTGTACATACAGAGTCCTTAGATTATACAGAAATATGATGATTTATTCTGTCTGTTGACACATAAAGTTGATTCTGATAATGAATAATAAAACTCTTTTCTTGCTCATTATGAGATTAGATAAAGTTATATTAGTATTTGCTAGTATGTTTATAAAACATTTCAGTTATCCAGCCCCAAAACCTCATGACCCTGTTCCAGGATGCACTGGGAGGGCTGAGTGGCTGATATGACATCACATTTTTAATTAGAGTAATAATTAGTTTAATTAGGTATTTTAATTAGTTTTTCCAATTTAATAAGGCTAAAACTGGCTCCATAAGCCAACAGAAGTCATTAGTCCTATCAGATCTACAACCAAAACTTTGTATAATATTAGAGGGGCAAAAAAAAAAACCTGAAAAGCAGATCCTTATCGTCTTAGTGATTTTAATGGTTTGGATGTTCAGCTACGTCACCAGCAGTGGTCAGACGATAGTGGGCTTATCAGCGCGTTCACACTGAAACAGCCGCCCGCTGTGAGTGAAGGATGCACTGATGTGAGCTGCGCGGCTGAATCATGAAGTAAATGGGCTCATCAGAGCAGGTAGCTCTGTCTGAAGAGTGAAGCCAATGCAGAAGTGACTTAAACCTGCATTATTATACGTTACATACTCTACATTAGAATATCAGCTGATGTAAAGTTTTCAATAAAGTTTCATGTAACATTTAAATCTTGATAAACCCTTACGTGCAAATCAGAAACAACTTTTATCAAACATAACCTGGCAGAGGCATCACATGGCATTATATTGCATGATATAGCATGACATGACATGGCTACATAGACTAAACAAGACAAGATGAACTGATGCAGGACAAAGGCTATGTATACACAGGGTAACCGGAAACGGGTGGAAACATTCAGGGCGAGGCAGACAATCAGAATCAAAGGGAGCACACAAGAGGAAGGAGCCATTTACCTGAAATGAGACGAGGGGAAAATAAAAACCTGGAAATACAAGACAGACAAGACTAAAAGAACAAACTTCCAGACTTTTTGGATGTGACATTGCAGCCTCTCCTACTACAACTACACTTTTCACCTTTATTTACTCTCATCCAGTTGATGGAAAGGCAGCAAATATGCATTTTCTTTCATTGCAAAGTTTGCTTAAAATTCACTTGACAAGTAGATGCAAACAACTAGTGTCAGTAGTTTCCTTAAAATAGCTGCCCAGAGACACAGAGGAATAAAAGACAGGTAATAATAGTAAACAGATCAATTCATTGTTTTATCTCTGCTCACAAACAATAGAACTATACTTTTTTTATTAGTTTAATGTAGGCCTAGGGAGTGCTGCAATTTTAAATTCTATGTGTGCAACCTGTACATCATTAGCTGACTTTGACTTAAACTGTTGCTCAAAATATAGTGAAGATGCATAACAGTACATGTATTTATCTTCCTATTCTATGAGGACATTTGTTTTTCCAGTGTGTAAGAGGACACACACACACACACACATATATATACACGTGTCTGACTGAAGTGTGTGTCTCTCACCCCCCGTTGGCAGATTTCACATCTGATGCTGCATCCTCGCTGCGAACACGGGCTGTGTGAGTGAGGAGAAGGATGTCTGGAGCTGAGCTCTGCTCCGTTCGTGGGGCTCAGGAAACAGCGAGGGGGGATGCAGCAGCCTCCACTGACTCCTCTGCCCCGCTCTCTCCATCCATATGCCGCCTTCTCCCCATCTGCACTCCCCCTATCCAGCCCTTCCGTTTAAATTGCCACCCTCCCTCCAGTCCTCACCTCCCTCCCACCCCGTCGTTCAGAGCGGGGCTCCTCAGTGCAGACGGGGAGCTGTCCTACCTCCAGCAGCCGGACAAAATGTGAGGGAAGCAGGTAAGAAGCTCTCAGATTTGTCCTTCTGTCCGCTGGGCTCTTTCTCTTTCTTTTCTTCTTTATTTCTTTCTTTCTCTCTTTCTCGGCACAGGCAACAGTTCTCCATGCGTTAGTGCAGACTGTGATACAGACAACATCGTTCTGAAGTGTCCATTTATTGGTAGATTTGTACAGAGGAGTGTGGAATTAACATATATAACTACTGAATGGTAGTGTAATTGTCCATTTTGGGCAGTTTAGTTTGTTAATTCTACATTTTGGGGCTTGTTTTAGAGTGCTGTCTTCAGGCAACTTTCTCCTGATTGCTCCACTGCTTCATCAGAAATGCATCACGTACTAAAACTTAGATGAGAGGTCTGCTTAGTGATAATAAAAGATGTCATAACTGCAGCAAATGATTATTCTCTGCTAGTTTATCCGTGGATTATTTTCATGAGGATTTATTTTATGTCCATATATATAAAATTTGGCACTTATTATGCTTTATGCAAATGAATGCATGTATTGTTTGAAATTAATTAACGCAAAACAATGGCATGGATTGTAAGTAAATCTCACAATAGGGCTGGGTGATGCAAGTACATTAAAATATTATGATATTTATGACCAAATATCTCAATATCAAGATTGTGATGCCTATTTGTGCTTTCACAATATATTAACACAATGGGACTTTTGATAAATAGTCTCTAATAATGTAGATAATGTGGGTAAAAACAGTACAATAATATAGATGAATATCAAACATACATATATACATGCATATGTATACACACAATGTTATTTTATCCTGAGGTTTACCAGATAGAACAGTAAACTCCGAAAATGACATCACTTCACTGCAATGCAGCCTTTATCACAATATCCAAAATCAAAGATGATATGTAGTCTCATATCACGAGACGGATAACAAGCAACAGATGGGAGCATTGGCAGCTCAATGTTTCATTACTTCAGTACTGGTGAAATATCGTTCCCGGATCCCTCACTTCAAAAGCAAGTTACACAACGTAGATGTGTCCAACTTCACAAGAGGAAAAATAAGTGCTCACTGTGAGATAAAAAACAGGATAGTGCAAAATAAAGCCCACAAATAAATAACGTGAACAGGAAACAGTGGAGAGAGTATGAAATAGAAAGCGAATTTACTACAGATTGAGTTTTGGATGAAGTAATGGCTCTCGATTGTTGGATGGGATCTGAATTATTTAAAAACAGACTCTCTTCCTTCACAGTGTTAAGTGGACTGCGTCATTTATCACTGATCACTGGTCGCACTGAGACTCTGAACATCAACCTACGTTCACTTTCCTCATCTGAGTCACTGTTTAGATGTAAGCATGTTTAGTTATCGGCTGCTATCAAACGATTATTTCTGACTGGAAAAAAATGTTTCAGTTCAATTAGACTTAGGATTCTTCAAGATTCAAGTCGGTTTTGTTGCTTGTCACTTGTAAGGGTTTAAACAAGGGAGCAAAAGAGTAAAAAGAAACTATAGCCCTCTGGTGTGGTTGAACAATACGATGCACAAACTGGTTCTTTTCTGGCTTAACGAACTGACTGGACATCCTGTCAGAGAGCCTCCTCCATCTGGCTGATGAGCTCTTAAATGTGATGATAAAACCATCAGAGAAACCGGATATAGGTTCAAGCATTTCATATTTAGAGGAAGTCACCACACATAGAGAGACACATATCACTCTGGAGTTATTTGCATAGCATCCATTTCCCGGAGACTTACTCTAACCTTGCACATGATAACTATTCGCCTACCACTCAAAAGTGCTTTACACAGCAAGCGTTCAGTCGCTCACATTCATAGAGTGATGGCACTGGCGTCTGTACAAGCTGCCAACTGCACTTCAGGATGTAATTTAAACATTTACACACCAGGAGTTTGGCTTTAAGCATCTTGTCCAAGGCCGCTTCAAAACACACACTGGAGAAGCTGGGATCGAGCCACCGAGCTGTGGACAACGGACGCCCCCTAACCACCGATCTGAAATACAGTGTTTTACCAACTGGAGACATGGCTTTTGTCCTAAACCAACTGGTTATTAAAGGGAATTAAGTCGTACCACACACACACACACATGCACAAACAGTAACTCATAAGCAAATATGCGGTTCAGTCATTGTATGTACGAACCACATGTAAGTTATGTTGAGCAAATCACGTTGCAGGCCTTGGTCAGCCAAGGTCTGCAATTCACATTTTAGAGTTTACATTATACTACATCACATTTAGAATTGCCGCCAACAAATGGCTGTAGGCAATAAAAGTTTTAATAACTTGGTTGAGGGGGCAGGCAGCGAGATCAACGAGGTACTGTCCTGTAGTAAAGTATGTGTGGAGAAAACCTTACAGTGAAATTTAATTTTATATATTCGCCATCTATCATCATGCCAGCGGAGGTAAAGGCATCATTTCGAGCTTAATTTTAATCGAATGTAAAAGGTGGGTTTGCATGCTGGGATGCAGATAATAGAAGTCATCACTTACTAGCAGTGAGCCAATGGAGGAAATGAGGTTTTAAGAACAATGTTTTGCCTTCTTGATACTCGTTCACCTGGTTTAAGTGGTGAAAAGAAACAAAACCAAAAGTATGGAGTCAGACCAAAGAAAACCAGCTATACAGGTTTGAAACACGTGTACATTTGAAACTAGTCTGAACTGAAACCTGGTCTACAGATATATCTTAAAGGGCTGCTTCTATAATGACCAATAAACCATACTTTGTTTGGTAGTTTCATGTTTTGAGGTTCTGAGATCAACTACTGACACTTCTGCTTCTAATCCATCCAGATAGCTGCAAAGGAAATTTCACCCAATTCTGCTCAAAGCACCGAAATATTACAGAAGCACAGAATCAATGTGTGTGTGTGTGTGTGTGTGTGACTGAGAAACAAACAGAGGATGCCAGTGCGTGGGAGTAAAATAAATATATGCATCCATCACTGGGAGGTTATAGGTACCTTATACCAGAGTCGGAGATCAACCGGAACCAATGAAAAAAAAATAGCAGCGATGGAATAAAGTGTCAAGGCCAAATTATCTTGCTGCAATCTAATAAAGATTTTATTTCCTCAGCTTACCCGGACATTGACATACAAAGAACACATTATGCAAACTTGAAAAATAACGATTATCTTGGATTTGTGTTACTGACCTTTTCTGCCCCAATTTGTTCTAATGTGCATAAAATCTTCCAGGGCTCATTTAGGGCTCATTTGTCTGCTCCTGGAAGTGCAGTTTGCATTGTTGTTGAAAACCTAGGCGTCGCTGCACGCACCATCATTGTGAACCTCTAATCCGATCAACTTCAGACGGGGCATTGCAATCCCAGCAAACACCCACCGAGTGTGAAATGGATTGGTTGTGGAGAAATAGGTAACAGAGGGAGTGTGGTAGCAGGAGCATGCTACAGTTGCAGTGTGTATAATGTAGCGTGGTATAGAAGTTAATGTAGCTGTCACATTAGCTTCCCGGTGTGAGGTTAATGCAACGACGACGTGAATGTGTTGTGTTGTTTGTGGGGATGTCCCCGCGCTCTGTGAGTGACTTCCATAACCTGCAGCGAGGCAGCCTGTTACCTGTTGGAGGGATTCCTCGTGGCCTGTGGTGAGGCCGGTTGTCCGTGTGCGTAGGTGATTAGTGCGATTTTCGGCGAGCCACTCTGTCGAGAGTTCTAGAAGAAAACTTGGAGGAAAAAAAAAATGAATGAATGCATGAATCCTCATGGCTTCAGGGAAATTACATACGTATAATATATGTCATATGCTGCATGCAGGGGGAAAAAGGGTGAAGATCACTAAATTAATACAAACCAGAATTTCTATGTTACCAATATGGGGTTTTACATGATTTTATTCAATCTCTGCACTTTCATCAAACTTTTGATTTGGTTTACAGCAGCTGCAGCAGCTGTTTTCACTAAGGAAGTTCTGAAAAAAAAAAAAACACTTAAGGAACTAGCTGGTGAACATTGTGGAGCCGTTTAGCAGCGACACAAACTCAACCAGTGCTAAAAGAAAAGTGAATAGCAAATGTCATACTTATAATTCATCAGGAGGACACAGTCACATATTCCAAATGAACTCTAATTATGTGTGTGTCACCGATCTGCTCCTTTGGGTTTTCTGTACTAAGCCCAGCACCAGCACTAAGCTTATTTCAGTAATTTAAAAAAAAAAATGGAAGCTTGAAAGCAGAAAGTGTTAAATGGTAATTTCATGCTGTAATTCCCTGCTGCCTTCGATTCACCCCTTTCCTTGAAATGTATGTAAATATATGATTTAATAGAAAAAAAAAAGAAAATGATAAGATACTGATTATTAATTAATAGGCACAGTGCACATACGTACAGGTAAAGAAGCATACCAATGAGAAATCCTGAATCCTGATGAGAATCTCAATGACTAAGGCCAGACACGAGCGGCACTGTTTGTTCTCTTTGGCTGCCAACAAATGTTTATCAAATAAATTGAAGTCATATGGGAGCAAATGACCCTTCGACCAAAGATGCATCCATTTACCTGGAACAAAACGGAATGTGATGAAAATTTTAACCTCTGCGTTTCTAACCCGGGGCATCAGCTGCAGAGGAGACACGGAAAATCACGCTGGACACTTCGAATGCAGAAGTCCGTCTGACTCTTTGCATTGACTCAAGACGTCGTTCACTGGAGCACAGAAATGATTACATCCCTGTAAATATTTTATGATGTTTTTTAGGAGGGCGTTACATTCGCCGCTTGTATTGACTCATATATAATCATAGAGTGGAGCGTCTCATGACATTTTGATATGATTTTCAATAACTAACTGCTACAACCTGGGTTTCGTCTGACTTTAGAGGAGGATGAACAGTTTCTGCAGTGTGGACTTGACCTGATGAAGTTTGTTTACGTGTGTGTGTGTGTTCTCTAGAGACTTCTATTTCACTTTCATTTATTCAGTGTGTGATGTGGAATTTAACTTCTGTATTCACCATCAAACCTAGACTCCAATGGGAAGATTGATATCAGTTTTATGTAGTGCAGCATCCAGCAGAGAAATGGGTTCAGAAATCCAGAAAAAAACATATTACAACAAAGATATCCTTTAGGAAGAAAATAAATACTTTCCAACTCAAAAGCTGCTTTAGTTGATATTGTTGGAGTGCAAGCTAGTCACCACATCAGGATTCATCTGGGTTACGTTCAGAGTTAATGTGCTGCTCAAACCTGCAACCCCACTATGGCCCATCGGAGACTGCCCTCCCGAGAAGAAACCTCAGCATCGGCTGTTAACTCAAGTGCAGTGGAATGACATTCATTAATTTTTTAGCATGAGTATTAACGTCGATGAGGGAAAAATCAGTTGATGTTATTACAGTCAGCAAAACATCAGACTTTTAAAAGGGCCTGTATTCTGGATTTTCTTTGAAGATTTTCTATCAAGATTTTTTTTTTGGCCGCAAGTACAGCCACAGATAAATCTTACATGCCCTCTCTCTGGAGAAAGAACAGGTCGTATTGTTTGCCTTTCCCCCTGATTGGTTGTGAATGCGGGTTGTGCGGTGACTATAAAATCTAGGAGCCCTGTTCTGTTTAAGGGCCAGTTTCTGAATATGTGTACATTTATGTGGTTGAAATGCACACAGGGCAGTTTTTATACTGTACATCTAGAATTTTCTTATTATCAAATTGCTATATACAGTAAATACCATAAAAACCTGCCTCAGGGCTCAATGCTTGGTCCACTTCTTTTTTACAATTTTTACTAATAAACTAAGCTTGATTTGTTGTGAATATGATGATCATATTTATGCAGATGATACAGTAATGTACATCTAAAATTTTTTCTTTAATTAAAAAAAAAAATCCCAAACATTTATTTTCAGTATAGTGGTGTCTGGCTCCAGTCTGCATCCAGTGTATTCACTCACTCACCTTTTATAATCAGAATGTGTGTGTATGGCGCTACCTGCAGCAGTGTGAGCGCATGATTGGCAGCCTCTGGTTTTCAGACAGCTCAGACCTCTGTCCTGGTCCTGCTGGACTGGAGAACTGCAGCCTGCTCTCTGGGAATTACAGGACTCGGCATTGTCATTTTCTTCCACCGATACCACTTCAGCTCTGTACAGCCTAAGGAGAGGAAAAAAAAAAGAGACCAGGGAGAGTGAAAAGGACAATTCCTGTAGTGCAGAGCAAACAAGGGCCAGAGGGGAAGGGGGGGCAGATGGGAAATGACACCGGTCCTGCTTCAGGATTTTCTCTTTCCCCCCATCTGGCTCTGCTCAACACAATGAAGAATCATTGAATGTGGCAGATACAGCAGATGTGCGCTCTGTGTCACCATATGTCGTCTTATTCACAAATTCACATGTTTTCATTTGTGCCCGGAATGTAGTTAAATTATGAGAAACAGATTTATTATATCACCCTGAGATTCAGACCATTCATTCGATAGGGTCATTATATAGTATTATAAACTCAGTATATTTTAATTAGTTGACTCTTAATTAACAAAATTAAATAATTAATAATTCAACATTTATAAATAGGATACAAGTAGATGTTTTTAGATGAATTGTAGACAGATAAACAAGGACAGAACTTAAAATACACAAATTAAATATACTTTAATTGCACACAGACCATTCAGGCAAAACACTGTCCCTTAGCATGTGTATAGGCAATTACATGATTTTGGAGTGTTGTCCTAGTCTTAACAATGTGTTGCATCTTAACCCTTATATAAATAAATAAAACCACTGTATACAACTTCTAAATCAATCACTAAAACAATACAAATCAAATCTGAATTTCTATTGTTGGGACACACTTATTTATTATAGCACTAGTGAATGTGTGTTTGAAAAAAAAAAAAAAAAGATGTGTGTTCATGGTGATGAACCATTTCTGGACAAAGAGTTCTACATCACAGAGGAATAAGATCCATCAGGCCGTGGATACAGACACAATACCAGTAGTAGATCAGTTCATTGTTGGTTGGGATCCAGACCAGAGACGTGTTGATAGGACAAATTAAGAATAACAGCAACATCTTCTGGTAAACTTCCCTCCTTTTCTCGTCAGTATTCCAAACCAGAGCTGATGTATTACCATTTCCCTCACCACTTTTCATTTATTTTTCAATCTTTTCTCTCCTAAGTCTCTCTTTCCGGTGCCTCTCCCTTCACTCCCTGACCCCCCCCCCCTTACATCCCTTTATTTCTTTTCCTTTCCTCGGGCTGGCAGATGGGCTGTGATGAATGGGTTCGCCGGCTACAAACTTTCACCTCCATCACAAGAGAACAAGAGGAGTGGCAGGGCTCTTTGAGAAGGAAGCTGAAGTGGTCGACTTCAAACCACATTACAAGTAAAAAAAAAAATATATATATATATATATATATATATATATATATATATATATATATATATATATATATATATATATATATATATATATATATATATATATATACACACATATATATGTGTACATATATATATATATATATATATATATATACACACATACATATACACATATATATACACATATATATATATGAATTTGTATATATATATATATATGTATGTACACATATATATGTATGTTTATATATATGTATATACACACATATATATATATATATATATATATATATATATATATATATATATATATATATATACACATACATACATACATACATACATATATATACACACACATACATACATACATATATATATATAGCTATATATATAGCATTTATCCAAGTCCATTCTAAGACTATAAGAATAACTAAAGTATTACATTTTTATGTATTATACTGTAGGTGTGCTGCATTGAGTAAATAATTTAGTGCATTTGCTATATTTTTGTAATTAACATTTTTGTACTTTGCATAGCCACATGTTTTTCTGTAATTTTCAACTCATCCATCTAAGAGATAAACTGTCCTATATATTAAGATTATAATAAAATCGTATACTCTTAGGAGCATTGATTGCATTTTGCTGAGGATAGGCCTTAGCTTTAATTTTAAACATCTTTGGAAATTGAAGAATTAGGGTCATTGCACAAGGTATTTTCTTTTGTACTAAATAATTCCATTTAATGTCAGTCTCTTTAAATGTGACTTGTTTTAATAGCTTAAAACCTGCATTGTTTATTTGGGCTATGCAGCACTAAAGACTTTCTGATTCTCACTAGATCAGTAAAAAAGTGTTTTGTGTGTCATACATAGGTATTTTTTCATGCAAACTTTTAACTGGAAAATAAAACCTGTTGAGACTGAAGCCTGTTTTTTTCAAAGACGATCCGGCCAAGAAAGTTGAGCACAGTTCATATCATAGAGAAACACAAAAAGCAGCGAAACCCCACCTTTCAGGGACATTCTGAATGCAGGAATTGTGCTGAACTATTTTTACACTGACCAGATTAAGCTAGACTGAGTGAGAACATAAGCTCCACACTCCCAGCTCTGCCTTTTCCAAAATTGGCCTTTATATCCGAACAATGCACGTTCCCAATCGCCCGCTGCTGGGATTTTTTCATGGTGTGTGTGTTTGTTGCATGTGTGTGTGTGTGTGTGAGTTTGAGGTAAAGTATTCGGTGTGATTGCCGCCTGTTAATCACTGCGGGTTGGGTGTCTCGGTATATTAAAGCTGCAGTGATAACGCAGACACACGGCATTTATCTCCGTCCACAGCGTTCAACTTCCCCACTTCATCCTCGTCCGCTCTCCTCTCCAGCTTTTACCAACAAATTGACTCCCTACACTCCAATTTCACCTCGGCGCGAGTTCATGCATCATCAGCAAATTTTCAAGGCTGACAATCACATACATTAAAGCTGGGAGAAAAGAAACACGTGTTGCATTTAGATTTTCCGTTCAGGGAAGATGGCCATAATAAAGATTCCACATGAACTGGCTAATTAAACTAATGTTTGTATCGCCGTTACATCGAAATACTTGTTAGACGCTTTTCTGCAGTGTCAACAAAGAGGTTGATGAGACTGAACCAAAACAGTAAAACTGTGGGCCATAAAAGCAAAATGATGAAAGACAGTAAAATTCTCCGTATAACTGAGGACATGATTGTTTGTCGAATCTTCACTTCGTGCGATACGCCGGATCCATTGTTCGGATGATGATCTTTTAAAGGTTTGCTCAGTGAAGCTGGCTGGAGCTGGCTGGAAACCCGGGATAGGGAGAATAATCATTTTCTCGTCCGGCCAAAAGCGTTTTTTTCCTGCCAAACCTATAAGACATCTCTCATGTGTCCCTGCCCGGTGATTTGCAGAATCACTGCATCATGAAGGCCATTCGTCAGTTTAATTAGAAGTCCAGAAGCGCCGTTACCATTGATCAACAACATCGCACCACAGTTGCTCCATCACTCTTCAGACTTTTATTTTTCCTGTGCTTACCATACATTCCTACCTCTGTCTTCTGCAGACTACACCAACAACCTTTCTCAATAGTAACTGATTAATATCATCCTTTATCTTCCTTATCTGAACTGTATTCACTACACAGAGCTTCTTCTAATGTTAAGTAGAAGAATGCAGAAAAATGCCTGTGTCTTTACTGGCAGTGGTGGCAGTCTATCCTAATTCTTGTCCCTGTCAACCCTGGGTTTTCACATCCAGTGATGAGCGTATTCAAGTGGAAGAGGCACACCTTATGTGAAACAGACAGTCAGAGTCAAACGTTAAAAACCTTACATCTATAAACGAAAGTACTGATTTATGGGGGGGGAATTAAATTGTTTCGGTGGCAAAATGAATAAATACTCAATGGAGGGAGCAAGCTATAGAATATAAATATGCAACAATATATATATATATATATATATACAGTGGGGAACATAAGTATTTGAACACCCTGCTATTTTGCTATTTCTCCCACTTAGAAATCATGGAGGGGTCTGAAATTTTCATCGTAGGTGCATGTCCACTGTGAGAGAGATAACCTAAAAAAAAAAATCCAGAAATCACAATGCATGATTTTTTAATGATTTATTTGTGTGATATAGCGGCAAATAAGTATTTGAACACCTGAGAAAATGAATGTTAATATTTGGTACAGTAGCCTTTGTTTGCTATTACAGAGGTCAAACGTTTCCTGTAGTTTTTCACCAGGTTTGCACATACTGCAGGAGGGATCCTGGCCCACTCCTCCACACAGATCTTCTCTAGATCAGTCAGGTTTCTGGGCTGTCGCTGAGAAACACGGAGTTTGAGCTCCCTCCAAAGATTTTCGATTGGGTTCAGGTCTGGAGACTGGCTGGGCCATGCTAGAACCTTGATATGCTTCTTACGGAGCCAGTCCTTGGTTTTCCTGGCTGTGTGCTTTGGGTCGTTGTTGTGTTGGAAGACCCAGCCACGACCCATCTTCAATGCTTTGACTAAGGGGAGGAGGTTTTTCTCCAAAATCTCACAATACACGGCCCCAGTCATCCTCTCTTTAATGCAGTGCACTCGTCCTGTCCCATGTGCAGAAAAACACCCCCAAAGCATGATGCTACCACCCCCATGCTTCACAGTAGGGATGGTGTTCTTCGGATTGTACTCTTCATTCTTCTTCCTCCAAACACGCTTAGTGGAATTATGACCAAAAAGTTCTATTTTGGTCTCATTTGACCACAAAACTTTCTCCCATGACTCCTCTGTATCATCCAAATGGTCATATGCAAACTTAAGACGGGCCTTGACATGTGCTGATTTAAGCAGGGAAACCTTTCGTGCCATGCATGATTTCAAATCATGACGTCTTAGTGTATTACCTACAGTAACCTTGAAAACGTTGGTCCCAGTTCTTTTCAGGTCATTGACCAACTCCTGTCGTGTAGTTCAGGGCTGATTCCTCACCTTTCTTAGAATCATTGAGACCCCACGAGGTGATATCTTGCATGGGGCTCCACTCCGATTGAGATTGACCATCATGTTTAGCTTCTTCCATTTTCTAATGATTGCTCCAACAGTGGACCTTTTAGATTAGATAGAGATTAGATAGCTCCTTTATTGTCCCACAGTGGGGAAATTTACAGTGCTACAGCAGCAGTTAGAAAAGTTACAAAAATGTTTTTAAAAATTTAAAAAGGAAAATAAAAAATAAAAAATTAAATTAAAAAACAATATATACATATATATACAGGTATATACAGGTATATATAAATATGAATTAAAAAAGTATTGCACTGGTATATACAGGTATATATAAATATGAATTATGAATGTATTTGTACTGTCCATTTTTTCTGTTGGGGGGGGGGGGGTTACTGCGAGCTGTACTTGTTGTACAGTCTGACAGCTGTAGGAAGGAAGGACTTCCGATATCGCTCCCTCAGACACTTTGGATGGATAAGTCTGTTGCTGAGGGAGCTCGTCAGTCCAGACAGTGTGTCCTGCATGGGGTGGAGGTGGTTTTCCATCATTGATGATATCTTCCTTATCATCCTTTCCTCTCCCACCACCTCCACTGGGTCAAGGGAGCACCCCAGGACAGAGCTGGCCTTCCTGATAATCTTGTTCAGTCTCTTCCTGTCTGCAGCTGTTATGCTGCCTCCCCAGCAGACCACCCCATAATGTATGACTGATGCTACAACTGAGTCATAGAATGTCTTAAGGAGTGTCCCCTGCACTCTAAAAGACCTCAACCGCCTGAGCAGGTAGAGCCTGCTCTGGCCCCTCTTGTATAGCGCAGTTGTATTATCAGTCCAGTCCAATTTTTTGTTCAGATGAACACCCAGGTACTTGTAAGATGTCACCATCTCAATGTCCATTCCCTGGATGTTCACTGGTGCCGGGGGATTGCATACCCGCCTACGGAAGTCCACCACCAGTTCCTTGGTTTTCCCCGTGTTGATCTGGAGATGGTTCCGCTGGCACCAGTTGACAAAATCCTGCGTGAGTTCTCTGTATTCCCTGTCGTCATCATCCTCAATGAGGCCAACGATGGCAGAGTCATCGGAGAACTTCTGCAGGTGGCAGGTTGGTGACTTGTAGGTGAAGTCTGCAGTGTAGAGGGTGAAGAGGAACGGAGCCAGGACCGTTCCCTGTGGGGCCCCCGTACTGCAGACGACTGTGTTGGATACACAGTCCCGTGTCCTCACATACTGTGGACGGTTGGTGAGGTAGTCCAGAATCCAGGATGTGAGGTGACGATCCACCCCAGTGTTCTCCAGCTTGTTCCCCAGGAGTGCTGGTTGAATCGTATTGAAGGCACTGGAGAAATCAAGGAACATTTTTTCACCAAGCCTCTTGGCAATTGCTCCGTAGCCCTTTCCAGCCTTGTGGAGGTGTATAATTTTCACTCTTGTGTCGTTGGACAGCTCTTTGGTCTTCGCCATATTACAAGTTAAAGTCTTGCTGTTTGTATGGGGTGGACAGGTGTCTTTATGCAGCTAACGACTTCAAACAGGTGCATCTGATTAAGGATGATACATGGAGTGCAGGTGGACTTCTAATGGGCGGACTAACAGGTCCTTCAGGGTCAGAATTCTAGATGACACACAGGTGTTCAAATACTTATTTGAGGCTACATGACACAAATAAATCATTAAAAAATCGTGCATTGTGATTTCTGGATTTTTCTTTTTAGTTTATCTCTCTCACAGTGGACATGCACCCACGATGAAAATTTCAGACCCCTCCATGATTCTAAGTGGGAGAAATAGCAAAATAGCAGGCCTGCCCAATATGCTATAGCAATAGAATAAATTGTGTTAGTAGAGCTCTTTGTGGGGGGTCCCACAAATGAAGGATTGATTATTTAAAGAGGTCACGAGATGATGGGACACACACACACACACACACACACACACACACACACACACGCACACACACAGACTCTAAAAGTTATTTGTATATGTGGCTGTGAATCAAATATCTCGAGGACAGAGAACTGAACGCTGGGTTTACAACTCTGGGCCTGGGCCAGGGTCCCGTGCAGCAACCGCACACACACACACACACACACACACACACACACACACACACACACACACACACACACACACACACACACACACACAGTAGCTCAATCATTAGACAATGCGTTATGTGACGTGGGGTCCCAGTTATGGTTTTGCTTCATTTCAAGGGGGCGTAGGCTAAAAGGGTCGGGCACTTTGTGACTGAACATATCCATCTTGCTCCCCTCTGTCTGTATCTCCAGTTGGATTTCCAGGATGACAGCATGGTGTGTGGACGTGGCTGAGGACAGCAGCAGCAGCAGCAGCAGCAGCAGCAGACAGCAGCAGCCATGGAGGTGAAGGGCACCGCGGAGCCGGCCTTCGTGGACGTGGACCACGGTCTGACTCTGGCCTGCATCGCCTTCCTGTGCCTGCTGCTGGTGGCCATGATCATCCGCTGTGCCAAGGTCATCATGGACCCGTACAGCGCCATCCCCACCTCCACCTGGGAGGAGCAGCACCTGGACGACTGACGGCGTACTCCTGTCTCTCCACGCAATCGTTCATAAGCAAGGAGACCATGAAGGAGGAGGATTCTCCAAAAGTCCCATGATCGCTTCTTTTATAAAATTTTGAAAATATTAGCAAGAAAACAATCTGACAAATGAGTAGATATGGAACTGGCACTGTTAAAAGAACCTTTTATTCTTTTATCAGTGTCAGTTTTGATCATAGCAGTTATTCTAAATTACTTAAGTACTTGTGAGTAATACACAACCTTAAGAAAAAGCATTAAGTTTAAGCATTTTGAAAAGGATCTTTATAGTATCATATAGAATGTAACAGTATTTAAGAGGAAAAACCCCATGTTGGCACTATACAGAACGTGTAATACGTACAATAGCCTTGACTATTAAGGTTAATACAAAGATTGCTTTGTCCATGCACGGAGCGAGGAGGAAGAGGAGTAACGCATGCAGCTGCTGGGAACCCGGCTGCCAACAAAGCCATTAATGGGTTGACACTCTTACCACCACAGAATAAAGCACATAAACCTGGCTTTTTGTATCTACCTAGAGATGTCTTCAGTAGCCCCCCGGGGGCTGCCTTACATTCCTGATGGACACACACACACTCAGCAACGGCTGACTGTCGAGTGGGCACAAACGGGCCGTATCTTCCCTTTATTCCTATGTCCGTAAAAACTGGAAACGACTGAACCGCAGAGGAAGACGGAGGAAATAACATGCAAGTCTTGTAATGTTCTGGGGCGAAATCTATAGCTCATCTCAGTGTGAAGTATTCCACCAGTTTGAATTTAATGCAGCCATTGCTGAACACCAAAGCTTGAGTTTGACAGGACAGGATGAGTTTAAAGGGGCACGCCACTGATTGTTAATGCAGCAGAAATCCAATGTCACATCTGAGCTAGCAGAGGTTCCCCCAGCTTCTGTAAATCAGTACAACGACTGTCTAAGTATTTGATTTATTAGTTTTTCAGGAAAAAAATGGGTTTTCTATCTATAATATACAGTAGTTGATAAAGAAAATCTATAGAAGCACATTGACTTAAACTTAGTTTGGTTTCCTCCATTTTTATCCAAACATTTCCTTGTTAAAATGACTTTTCAGTTGTAATTTCAGATAAAAACATCTCTACATTATGCAGCCTCCTCTATCCTACTCTCATTACAGACTTCTGATTTATCTGGCCCCCTGTCGAGCGATAGAAAATATAGAGAAGTTGTATATTAAAATCTCATTATTATATAATATGCCATTTTTTTCATTACCTTCTCTGTCTAGACAAACCATCTAAAACCACCATGTACTAGAAGGTTTAACAGTCAGTCAGTCTGCTGTTCTTGGACATTATTTTGTTAATTTGTCTCTTGCACATTCCCCGATATAAAATGTGCAAATCCACAATCGCTGGCGTGTCCCTTTCAGTCATGCCAACACATGGATGAAACGCAGCTGAGTAACTTCATTGTGAGCCACGCAGGCAGGTTTTGTATGTTTTATAAAGACTTTCCTATAGCACTTGATTGACTTGTGTTCACTTGAGTAGACAATCTGTGGCCATTTAGCCTTTACAGTAGCAGCCATGCTTGATCAGCCTATGTGCTTCTGCCACAGCATGCAATCTCCTGTTACTGAATAAAACACACACACAAATGCACAACAGGCAGGTTCCATGCCGTCTGTTGCATTGCAGCTCATGGCAGCATGAGCCATTGCACACGGCGGATCTGTTGCTTCTACTCATAAATCGGCCTCGCTTGCCTTGTCGGCCGCTACCATTAGATTAGGAGAAGGAATCGAATCTGTCTCTGACTTGTATATCGGCACAGATGACATTCATCATGTTTGCAATGAGTGTCAGTTTGCATGTTATGAAGTGCCTACGCTTACATTTAAAGTACAGAAGAGCCATTAAGCACAATGCTGAGTTTCATATCAGACCCTCCGGGGCCTTTTACCCCTTCTTTGGTCAAATTACACTTTTTTTGTGAAAGAGGAATGGAACATGTGTCTTCTAAGGCGGGTTACGTTGTTTTTTGTGTCTGTAAAAGTCAGCTGTTTATGGATATACTTAACTTAGAAATTAAGTGTAGGTTATGAAATGACCTTGCTATAGGCTATATATATATATAGCAATTATATTAAAAAGGTGCAATGTGTAGGATTCTGTCATAGTTGTTTTAAACAACTATGATCAAGAGAAACAGTATGACATTCTGTAAATAACATTATTCCAAAGCCCTATGTGTTACAGAGGTATAGAAGAAGTAAGCATGCCAACCATTATACAAGAGATCTGGGTAATGGACTAAAATTGGCTTCTATTCAGACCAATAAGAATTGCTCACTGGTATAGATGCCAAACACCTTCCAGGTTGTGGGCTGCTGAATTTTGCAGTAGAGTTTCTCCCGCTTATGTCCACAGACATTGTGATCATGTGTTTTTAAAAGGAAAGGTTTACAACTATAATACCTTCATGGATCAAAAGTTCATAATTGACCTTGGTTCCAGTCCATGGTGTCCAGTCAACCATTTTACAAAAATCCCTTTTATAGTGGTGGTTTATGGGAGAAAAAAAATAGTTTTTGGGGTCACAGGGGTGGTTCCACTGATAAGGCACCATTTCTACATCTAAATTCTACATTCATGACCCTGATCCAACCAGCAGCAATAGCAGAGCCAGGCTGAAAGCTGGGCTAATTTTCCCAGTAGGACTGTCAGTATGTCGCTTTATTAGGTTTTAGGAGAAAAATCACCATTTAGATTCTCAGTGTGTGGTCAGTTTAGCCAAACAACATGTTTTTTTTTTTGTTGAAAGTTACACATTGTACCTTCAGGCATCATCTCAGCTGAATTTAAAACGTACACGCTGAAGAAAAACACTTCTAGTGGGCTTTGGAACACAGACACATAAAGCATCAGCCTTTAAGGCATAAAGGAAACTGAATTCATTCATTGCTGTAACTCTAGACTTTGTTAGGTCTGACAGTCTGAGCTAGATAGTGCATGAATGGATGAAAGAATAGCCGTATGAATGCATATATGATTGAAGATGTGATATTTTGGATCATTGAGGTGCTTTGTATCTTTAAAAAAAAAAGACTAAATTTACAGTGTCATGACAATAAAAACGATTGGGAATTAACATGCAGAACTGCCACGAGTACCTGTCTTCTTGTGCGCGTTGGAATTGACCAGGAATGAAAAGGAAAGCTAATCTAACATTATTTTGTATAGGTAATTAGGTCACAGCAAAAGCCCTAATGAAAATTTCATTCAGTGCTTATCCACGGGGAACCATCTGCCAGCCCCAAGGCCTTTCTCATCAGCTTCTGTCTCACATAATAGACTAAATTGTACAGAGATGAAAATCTCCAGTCGCTCTCTCCGAGTCAAGGGCATTTTCTGCACATTCAAGCATCCAGAGCTTTGAAGGTCAAGTTGAAGGTACATATGGTATATGATGACGACGATAAGGCCGCTTCTACGCCGTGAGAATGTAAAACGCCGATTTAATTTGCCTCGACAGTTGAATTGTGTCGTGTTTCTCGCCCGCCTTTCACCTTGGCTCCGAGCCTCCTGTCTGCTTAAGGGTGGCCTGACTCTCATGTTCAGCATGCTTCTGGGGGCACGGGGCACGGCGTGCGGCGTTTAGTATGCAGCCGTGTGCGTGCACCTCCTGCTAACATCTCTATGGTATTTACATCTTGCTGCAAATTCTGCATATTTCACACCTAGCCCTGTGCGCGCGCGTGCGTGCGTGTGTGTGTCACCAGGAAGCCATGGAGCTTGTAAAAGGTCCCGCCTGAGCCGATCCTTTTAAAAACGCGCCCTCTGAATCTCACATTAGCGACAAGTTGTGCTGCCAGTGTAATGAGAAATTCTCTTCATCTTAGGATGTCATCGCTCCTGGCGGCTCACCCTGCCCGGGCTAGGTGTCACAGCCGGAGTTACTGCATCATTTACATCGACCTGTCAATCAAAGCGAGGGTAGAACGTGAGATTAGCATTGGCCTTGTGGACATGTGATTGATCCGTGCTGCACATGCATATTTCAGTGGTCCAGTCAAAACATTTTTAACTCTGCTGTATATGCCGTTAGATATTCACAAAACGCCCTTTTCAGATTATTAATGTATTGTTCGTGGTTCTGTTTTATTAATGAGAACCACAAGTTAGTTTTGTAGTGAGATGGATCAGGTCCAAATAGTGTCCCACGCAGCAAACACTAATTCCATTTTCGGAAAATCAAGGCTGTGTGCATCGTATTTTTTCCGTGAAAGCGTATCCCTCCGCAGAAATGCACAGGTGTCCCCCCCCCCTCCCCCGACAGCTGGACTACAGCGAGGGAGAGGTTAAGTCTTAAATCCCCGCGGCTCTCCGAGTGCAGAAAAGTGCCTGACTAATTATTCTGAGGTGGTTGCTTTGAAGCTCCGGAGCAGCCAAGAACGTGACTCGCAGCCGGGATGGAGGGAGGGACGGGGGGTTGGGGGTTGGGGGTTGGGGGGGGGATGGGTGATGTGGTTGGAGGGTATTCAGGCCGAGGTGGTAAGAGGACCAAAATATCCCACTCATGTCGAGTATATACTGCTGTTCCGCTAAGAAACTCCAACATTGTGGAAAAAATATAAACCAAAAAGCCATTTTAACACATTTTGATATAAGGATAATTATCAATTTCATCACATTACAGGTAACTAATGGAGGTGAGCCCAGTGTGTTGTGTTTGTTTTATCGGAATGACATCCTCATCCTATTCCGGAACTTGGGATACCACACCCAGCATGTGGCGTCTGTGACATTAGCGTTGGCATCCTTCCCCGACTCTCCTGGCTCGTGGTTACATGCTGACACCTGTCTTCCATTAAGTTCATCATCCTGCAGCATATCTATTTAATCTCTTCATTAGGGTTTAATCCCAGGATCTGGAATTATGATCAAAACTATTTCTTGATTCCCGGGGAAACTGGGAAAACTGCCTAAATGGTGTGTGTCCAATACAGAAATGTGTGTGTGTCCAGTTTTGCATGGGTCCATTTTGAAAATTTGGAGACTACAAATGCAAAGTGTAAGAAAAATCGCCAAGAAAGCACATTGAAAGGCTCAAAATATCAAAATAGGATGCTAGGCTGCTACTTTAGAAAACTTATCAATTCCATAGCAATGGCTCGTCTTATCCTGGGATCTGATTTATGTCATTTTCTAAAAATAATATTAAACCCTAAACTTCACCTACTCTTCCTTCACATCATGGCGACAGTGGTAAAGTCTTCCTATTCAAAGCAGTGAAGAACGATCTGAATCCCCTTGAGTCAACTTATATCGAACAGGGTGGTGTATTTGTGTGAGGACATTTTGTGCCACAATTTTAACACAAATCCATGTTCTTTTCCTCATCACGTGTTTTAATGCCAAAATAAAGTCTAAAAACAGTATTTGTGCAAGTTCCAGCCTCTCCAATGATGACTAAAAGGGGTCCTGACCATATTCCTCACAAACACGTTGGGTGCAGTAGTTAATTCCTCAGGCCGCTCGTGTTATAGTGATTAGGTTTTGAGTTTCTCTCTCGCCGGTATCTCTCCGTCCAGGTCTCCAGGACCATGATTCAACGCGCCTGCCCCCCTGCTCGCCGCCATCTGCCAGCCCACAGCGTCGTCCCTCATTCATCACCAGCCTGCAGACCTCTGCCTCACCCTGCTCGGCCCAAACTAATTCTACCTCCATCCCCCGCTGCTTTTGGCAATAAATCCTTCTCATTCATTCCATCATTGTATGTGTGCGTGTCTGGGTGCACATTACAAAAAGAACAGAGCAAAACAAGAATTTCTCTTAGAATGGTGTAAATCCAGTTCCGCCCTCTTGGACGATCAATAGCACTGAAGCTGGAACAAATGTTTTCATCGGCTGTGATGAAAACTCGGAAGGGGGTGTGGGGAAATGTCCTAAAGTTAAAACATTTTCTAACAAATTATATTGAAGGAAGAGGTCAAGAAAATAAACCATATCAAATACAAAGTAATGTAATATTTTACTTTGTCAAAAAATACTTGTGTGACCTAGGTCCTATGAAAAAAAATAACTTTTTGACCTTTTTTACAGCATTGTGCATTTTAAGATTATTTTTATAGAGATTTAGACTATTACTGCAATAAATGTAACATAGTTTGTTTAAATTAAAATCATTAAAACTATTAATAAGTTACAACATGTTTCTATGGTTTGTAAAAACAACACGGATAGACGTTCATTCAGAAAAAAAGAATATGAACTTGTTGCAACCGGACCCATTAAACATAATAGATTGGAAAGTTCTCATTGAAACCAGATTAGAAAACGAGGCTTCATTCTGCGAAAGCCTCATTTTCACCCGTCAGCTTGTTTCCGCTGGTTAATAACTGGCCAACGGTTTTCCAGGGAATGGTTGGTTTCCCCTCGCGCGGCCTAAACTAATCATGCAGAGCACAGCTTCCATTTGCACTTTCGCTCATTTCTCTGCAGCAGCCCGGCGTTTTGTTGGCAGGCCGCGGATCACATGTTACTCTGCTCAAGCTGTGAAACTCTGTTTGGACTTAAAATATCAGTCAGGACTTGATGTTCTTAAAAAAAAAAAAAAATCAATTCCAGCATTCCTCATTTCCTCTTTATAAAAATATGATGCACTCTGGACTGAACACATGCATTTTGTTTTTTCAAAGTAAAGGTCAGCTTCAGGTGAAGAATCACGATTCATATTTATGAGGGTGGATAAAAAAATTTCACAAAGTAAAGGACAGGAAATGTCTACAGGACTGGAAGAGGAGCACTCATATCTTAGAGGAGTAAAAAAGGGATTAGAAAGGTATGAGTCTGTTTTTTTTAGGTCCAATTTGTATATTATATTGACTTATATTGCCTTGACTCACACATGGCATCCCATTCATAGTCTGTGGGGTTCGATATGACGTTGGTCCACTCTTTGCAGCTATAACAGCTTCAACTCATCTGGGAGGGTTTTCCACAATGTTAAGGAGTGTGTTCAGATAAGATAAGATAAGATAACTTTATTGATCCCACAACGGGGAAATGTGTCTGTTACTGCAGCGAACAGAATAAAGAAAAGAAAATAAAAGCTGAAGAAGATAAAAAACTATAAAAAAAATAAATAAATAAAAAAATACACAACACTATGTACAAATTTGTAAAATCCGCATACACAGTATGCATTATGGACATAGATGGAGAGAAAATACTAATAAATAGTAAGAAAAGAGTATGCATAAGCAAAGCATATATACATACATACACATACACACACATTTGCATATATATATATATATATATATATATATATGGACATACATATCCACGCACATACACATAACAAACATAAACCTCACTTTGTCACTTTTTCTCTACACACACATCCTGCACCTTAAGTATGCATTAGCTATGTATGTGTACATGTGTGTATGTGCGTGGATATGTATGTCCATATATATATATATGCAAATATGTGTGTATGTGTATGTATGTAGGTATGTACGTGCATGTATGTATGTATACATGCTTTGCTTATGCATACTTTTTTCTTGCTATTTATTAGTATTTTTTCTCCATTCTATGTCCATAATGCATACTGTGTATGCAGATTAACAAATTCTATGAATTTGTACATAGTGTTGTGTATTTTTATTTTTTTAATAGTTTTTATCTTCTTCAGTTTTTATTTTCTTGTCCTTATTCTGTACGCTGCAGTAACAGACAAATTTCCCCGCTGTGGGATCAATAAAGTTAAGTTATCTTATCTTATCTTAATTTTAAGGAGTGTGTTCATGGGAATTCTTGACCATTGAAGCTATTTGTGAGGTGATACACTGATATTGGATGAGAAGTCCTGGCTCTCAGTCTCTGGTCTAATTCATCCCAATGGTTGAGGTCAGCGTGTGCACACCAGACTGTCATCTATGTCTTAATGGATCTTGCTTTGTGCACTTGATGTGTTCCTCAAAGTTCCTCAAAGTCAATTTTATTGTCAATTTCTTTACATGTACTTGACATACAAAGGAATCGAAATTGCGTTTCTCACTATCCTATGCATTTTACATGTACAACAACATTAAAGTGCAGGTGTGCAAGACGAGACAATCCTAAGCTACAATGGTAAAGTGCAGTAGCTTAAGGCTACTTTTGCCTGGTATTGCTAAACTAGAAACAAACAAACACGTATGACAGGACAAGACATGAGTAGCAGGGAGTGGAAGGACAAATTCAACAAGACAAAACAAGACAGTACTGATTGTCCCAGCTATGTGCATTATGAGGTAGTTGTTGTGATGTAATGACTAGTGCAATAACAATATATATAAATATTAATATAAATATACCAGCAGCAAGTGTGTGCAAATATTTGCATGTGCAGAGTGTGATACTATTTTAAGAGCATAGACAGTTCCCAATCTACAAACACAATAAGTTCCTTATGGCTGTTTGTAAGCTGAATTGTCTTGAAAAGTCTTCATATATATATATATATATATATATATATATATATATATATATATATATAAATATATATATATATATATATATATAATTTTGGCAGTCTTCATTTTCATGGAGATTGCCTGGTGGTTCTCAGCATTACCACCACTTGCCTTACCACTAGCCTTTTCTTTATCAGCCATGATAAATAGGATGAACTTGCACAGAAACGGTAAAAGTATGAAAGGCTCTGCAGCCTGACACGCTGGATTCCACACAGACACACGAAAGAGCAAGAACGAACGAGGGGAGCATGAGTGTTGTAGGTGATGTATGGAGCACTACCTGGATGGGGAACAAGGGTTTTCTTCTTCTGGGGTTTTTCCCAGACAATGTGAGGGTCTAAGGACAGAGGATGTTGTGCTGCTTTTGTACAAACTGCATCAATTGGCGTAAATCAGTGATTTTAAACTATTCCAAAGTTTACTTGATGTTGCACGTGGTTCAGAATATGAACTTGTGACTGTAATATTGTATATTAATGTTCATAAGTTGGACGTTAGTTATCTTAGGGCTGTATTTCAATAGGTGTGTCACAGTCCACAGTCCAGTGACCACAGGCCTCTGCACCGTTATATTACAGTAATGATAATCAATACTTGGTAATGAGTTTCTTTAGACGCCCCTGCATCAGCAGTTCTACCTTCGCTATCAAACAACAATTCATTTATTAGGAGGACGGACCAAAGCGGTTTCCCACAGGGGTTTCTACAAGTTCTCGTAAATAGAGGAAAAGAGAGAGAGAGAGTTTGAACATGCTGTCACTCACCAAAGTGGAGAGCTCACTCGAAGAGAAAGGCGGCGTGGCACTTCTTCCTCCAGGCAAAACTTCTCGATGACTTTGGGGACGGAGTCCCGCCGCTGCTGCGTCAGCTGCCTCCTCGATGGACAGCGCGGCCAATGCGTTGAGTCACGGCTGCAAGGTAAGAGCGAGGGATCGTGAGAGGTTTTATCCTCTTAAAGGTGGAAGCAGTCCTCTATGACTTGGATGTCGACGTAGGAGTTATGATCGTTCTGAGCAGAGCGGCGGCCTCAGCAAAAAAAAAAAAAAAAAAAAAACCCTGTAAGTTGGGCTAAACATTAAAATGCTTTTGCTGGACTCAGAGAGTCTGCTGACTCCCTGTGACCCTGCATTGCTTTTTAAAATCTCCAATGTATCCTCCAAATTTAGGATGTGCTCGAGTATGAAATCGTGCAGAAACCACAGACAGGTCATCTGAAAAATAAAATAACACTGTTGTGGGACTATAAGCAATCAGTGTCACATTTTGGAGTAGCAATGGACCCAAGTGCAAGTAAAGATGTCGTGAAAGTACTTTGAAAATCAATACTGAGCAGGAACACAGCCTGCAGACAACTGTACAAATGCTGAAGTCAAAACAGGTATTAAATACACAAAGAACTGATCACTTACCACTGACAGGTGCGGAATGAAACACAGGTGAAACACGTCAGACATTTTAAGGAAGTAAAAGAGTTCTAGAAACACAAGGAGAAACTATTTCAAAATAAAACAGATAATAGACATGGAAGGAAATAGTGCAGAATCATGACATTTATCAATTTTTTTAGGGACAGTAAGTTAAAGTATGATCTTAGTGTCCGGTAGAGTGGTAGGTTTATAATGTTGAACTATGCAGAAACAATTCATCCTTTCCTGCAGAAATAATATATGTAGTTTTAAGCACAGACTGTGGGTGGGTGGTTTACAGTTTTAGGAAAAGATCCAGTGCGAAGGCTCATTTATCATCAGCGCTGCAGGTCTTAGAAATGCACTCAACAAATTTTGATTAAAAAAGAATTAGCAGATGCCAAAACTTTTATCAGAATAGTGCACAAGGGACTCATTTATTTGCAAATATCATAAAAAAATAACATTAGGATCTTTCTCTCACTTTTTATGATAAGTCATCATTGAGTCATCATATGTGAAACAAATTGTCAAACCACACGCAATGGTCCATCAACTGAAACTTTTTTTTTAAAGTCTTTATTCTAGAAAATGAACCTTCTACAAACCATCTACAAATTCATTACAAGTCCGTGATTGGGGAAAAAGACTTACTGTTACCATGCTGTTTGCAAAGCTCTGTGCAGGATACATTACAGATACATGTCCAGGGATCACAGAGCTAAACTGTTGCAGTAATAGTACAAAGTAAACTACCAGGAATGTGATGCATGCTTGCATGTATTTGACGAATGACATGCAAGAAAAGATGAGACAGATTCATCGCACTTGCTGGTTGATGCTGTATTTGTTTCATGAAAACAGAAAAAAAAAAATACGTGCAGCAGCATGTCTGCAGCGGAATGTTCTCAGATGTTCCTCTTACGTTGCATGGCTACAGTAGGAACTGTTTTAATACCATTAGGTTTCAGGGAGCGTTGAACACATTGTTAACATCCACAACATCTGGCAGCACGCTGACATCAAAGCGGCCCTCTGTGCCGTGAAACAGGATTTCTGCAGAGGAGAACGTGTGAAGACGCTCATTCAGGGGGAGAGGGAAGCTCACGCGGTTCATCTCATCCAGACGTGCTGATCATCCATCAGACTTTCTGTGTGTGCGTGCAAATAAATTGCAAACTGTACTGCTGTGTCTTTTTGTGTGTGTGTGTGTGTGTGTGTGCATAATAGCCTAGCCTTTGCATATTTAATGAGAAGTACAACACATTTTAGAGAATTCACCTGTAACAAAGTGAGTCGATTATTCACTATTCTGTACTTTTGGTGAGAGGAGGGGGTATACACACACACACCATTCACTCACACACTCATACCTAACACATACAGGCAATTTAAAGTCTCTCTCCTTTTCTAAAGAGAGAGAGAAATGATGGAGAGACAGGCAACCCACAGCAGAGAGGTCATGATCTACTGCCGCTGTGTGAGGTGTCATAAAGTCCGGTGATTATGGGGACAAAGAGTCTCCTGAACCATTCAGTCCGTCAAGTCGAGTGAAATGAGGCTGCCTCATGCCTGCCGGGGTTGATGGAGGGGGATGACTGACGTGGTCCAGGATGAACGGCACCCTACTCTGCAGAGTGCACCCTGCCGCCACAGTCCTCAGGGAGTCCAGCCTTTTTTCTTACCATAGCACTAATGCTATGCTCCATAAAGCATAAAAATAAAAAAAAAAATAAAACTAGCAACAAAATCCAAGAGAAAATCTCCAGCTATCTAAAAATACAGCATGCATTTATTTTATTTTCCCTGAAGTTTCCATATGTGGTGGTAGGTTACATGTTAGCATTTTCTACCTGCTACTTCACTATTTTCTTTAATCTACTTAGAATATTACAATTAGCACATTTCCTCCTCTTTGCCTGGTCATCCTCTGCTTTTCTTGTTGGAAAAATGCTTTAACTTTGATGGATGATGCAGCCTTTTACGTTGCATCCTCCGATTCATTTAAATGCTTCTTTCTAAAAATAGACCCGCAATCAGCAATAAAGTCGCGAGCGTATAGTTTCGCTTCTAACGAGTCAAATATATGAGCATTCCACTTCACATAAAAACCACGGTCGATGTCATGATAAGTCGGTGGGCTTTATGGATTTGGGTTTTTCGGCTTTTTTTTTTTACTTGCGTAAATGCATGCGAAATATAAGGGGGAAAAATACTGAGGTTATGACCTCAGTGTCCTCACTGGTGGCTGTGTACGGCCCTGCTGTATATGGCCCTGCTGTACATGGTCCTGTGATTTGTTTTGCTGAGTAAGCAGCCAGTAAAACAGCAAGCTCGACATCCCTCAGCCTCTGCTGTTCTACCGCCATCAAACACAGACGCCGTGACCATGTGTTTTGAGGTCAAACGTTTCTATTTTCACATGCCGCCTCTTATCTGGGAATGGAGATGTGGGTTCAGAATCTCAGCGGTTCCAGTGGTTGTGACGCTCGGTGAAAGGACGCTCTCTGTGTTCCTGTGTTTGTGGTGTGCAGATCAAAGCCACGGACGGGGAGCCGTGACAGCATGCACTCAAGTTCCACAGACGCTCAGCAATGCATGCAGAAACAGCTGCACCAATGGATTAGGACCCACACAGCTGTGTGCGCGCTGAGTTAATGCGGCAATAAAATTCACATTTGGAGGCTCTGATTACTTTGAGTGAGTTCATCCAAGTTGATCAGAGCACAATGCGGAGAGCCAGAAACACTGTGTGAAAGCTGCTGTGGAAGGAACAGCCTCATCTATCGGTACTGGCAGCAGAGCTGTTTTATATCTTCACCCATTATTTATTCATCACCTCTCATCTTTCTTTTTTTTTTTTTGAAGAATTGACTTTTTAGGACCTTTATATATATATAGAGAGAGAGAGTTGATGATAAGAAATGAAGGGGCTAGAGAGATGGGGGGTGACATGCAACAAAAGTCCACCACGGATGCTGTGGTTACATTCTCAGCCTTTCTAGAAGAAAATCTGTCTGATTTGCATATGCATAATTACAACAGCCTTCCACTAATTAAAATATGCACTACAGTTTCCTCATAGTTAGTTTTTTTGAAACTTGACTTGAAAAAGAAACTTTATTTAATTCTATATTTGTCCTAATGACAGAAACAAAAAAAAGTTGTTTAGATCATGTTTAGATCAGCTTTAATTATAGTTTCCTAAATGCTGAACAGCTGGGTTTTAAACCAACATTTGGCTGAAGCTCCTCTAAACTGCAGCTAAGGTTGTGAAACGCTAAGTGATGCAGCACCTTTTGCTGCACGCTGTATAAACAGGACGATGGAACTACAAGCGCATCTGTTGTCTATTTTCAGCGGTGGATTAATCTACATTTGTCGCTCTACTGAGTATGTATTTGTATCAGCAGGATGGTGTGTGTGTGTGTGTGTGTGTGTGTGTGTGTGTGTGTGTGTGTGTGTGTGTGTGTGTGCCTTCATGGTAATGAAGGAACATGTGACCCGGTGCCACAGTGTGACTCATTGATTTGCTTTTAATAGTTTTTGGATAACAGAAAGATCTTTGGCACAGAGGAATAAGAAAGATCTGGCTTTGCAACATACACATTCGTTGTTGTAGAAACAAAAATAAAAGTTTGGACGTTTCATGGGATTTAGTGACTAAGAAGAAAAATATAGAATAACCTGTAAAGTAACCATTGATATATCTCTATGTGATCTAAGGCTGCAGCCGTCTAATGGATAGTGTTCGGCAACAGGAAAACAAAAAACCACAAACACAATGAGATTAAAATTGAATGATTTCATTACAAATCAGGGGCCGACACACATAAAACATCATAACACTGATCCTGGAAACGGCAGCGACGCCGACATGACGCCGGGTGAATATTGCAGAGGATTTCAGTAACAAGGTCACTGTGCAACTCAGCAGAGCTCTGAGAAACGCACATCAATTATTAACCAAAACTTATATCACGTCGTTTTCACAGAGGAATGTTTGTGTGTGTGAGTGTGTGTTCATGGACAGTGAAGGTGAACCTAGGGATAGATACTGTAGTCTTCAGTATTTATGCTCCACAAGAAAATGCCCACATAAATAACAGTATATGTGTTTGGGTGTTACAGGGCGGGGAGGACGGTTCCCCTGCAGAGTCCGAAGCCCACCCTGTATCCATCACCGCCGCAGTAACCTGCAGGAGATAAGAGGAAGCCATTTTTTATTTTGTCATTAGGAACGGACATTATGATTATATAGCCTGGTTCTAGACCTCTGAATAGGGACTGTAATACGCTTCTGCACTTGGTTAGGGTTAGAATAATCGCTTCAGACATGGTTAACCCGTGGTAATGTTCAGTTAAAATGAAGAAAAAAAAAATATCTGAAGGGCAGTAAAATGTGGGAAAATGTCCCAAAGTTACAGTAAAAATATCCCGAAGTTTTCCAGTGAACATGTCCCACCATTACGATGTCAACAGCTTCATTCTGACCTGAGATGGTGACTTCATCCCCGTCCTTTAGGAAAGTTCGGTTTTCCCCTCCCCCCACGTCGATGCTCTTCGATCCCCTCCAAGAAAGCTCCAACATGGAGCCGAAACTCTCCGGATCCTGTCGGGACACAGCACACACACACACACACACACACACACACACACACACAGGCATTTAAAACAGGTAGTCGGTTCCTTGTGTCACGCCCGCTCCTCCGTGGAGGTTTTTTGGTTTCCCCTTCATCTGTTGCCCTCTGGCTCTGTCTTCCTGCTCATTATCACCAATCACCGAGCTGTTCCTGCCTGCAATGAGCTACAGTCTGACGCTCGGCAAAAAGGCCGCATGGAGAGCCCGTCCTTGCCGGATCTTCATCATACTATTACGCTGTGTCATTAAACACGCTCTAGCCTTCTGTTTGTCCTGATAGATGTTTGTCTGCCTCACTCCTCCTCCGCCTGTGTTCAGGATTACCTTGCTCCAAATCTTCTGCTCGTCCCATCTGCTCCCATCTCTGGTCCCTCGTCTCCTCAGCCCTCGTTTTATTCTGCTTCTCTTTTGAATGGATATCTTCCTCCTACCATTTTCCCTGTCTCACCTGAGTCATTATACTGATGGCATACGTTTTTCTGTCTGTGAAAAAAGTTCATTTCTCTGGGTGTTGAAACTTTTAAAACTGAAATTTCTTATGAAATGTAAGACGTAGAACATAGCAACAAAGGGATAAAGTGTAAAAACTTTCAAATAAAGCCAAAAGATATGTTAAATACATTTTTTTTTTCAAATTTCTCACAGTAGGAGCTTTAATTCAACACTTTCAAAGTAAGCATTAATTTAACACTGTAAACGTGAAATATCAGATGTCATGGTTTTCTGTCTGATTCTCCCTTGAATAAAGCGTATCTGTAATGGAATTTGTATTAAATCTTTAAATCTTTTGCATGACTTGCTGCTTTTTCAGCTCTTTCATGTTTTTACCACACACACACACACTCACACACACACACACACTCCGGGACACTCACAGGTCCACTGATGGTGCCAGAGGCCAGCAGGTCTCCTGGTCTGACGTTGCAGCCGTTGACCGTGTGATGGGCGAGCTGCTGCTTCATGGTCCAGTACATGTACTACGGACGGGTGGGGTTGGACGGACGAGGACACAGACAAACATGAGGAGGGACAGACTGTGACATCACACCGGACCAGACCTGCCTCTGCAGGCTGCTAATGACTGACAGCGATGGCATCTGTGATAAAACTGCACAAGATGATCAAAAGAATGGTCAACAGGTGGCAGCAGGGAGCGCTGTAGCTTATTGACCAGGTCACACAGATGTGGCTTAGGTGGTTGCAGCTCCACCAAAGAGACTCACATATATAATAATAATAATAATATTTTAAATATACAATAAATAATTGCTTGGAAAGAAAATTTAAAATGATACTTTACATCGTTGAGCTGTGAAATGAAAATTGAATATCTGCGTGTTCTGGACTATTTATCGAACATCACCTTGTATTAAGGGCTACATAACACAGGATGTTATAGTGGACGTGATCTTTACCTTGAAGTTGGACTTGCAGATGGTTGCTGGCTGGGCCATGCTCTCCCCTAGAGGAGCAAACAGACATACAGTAAAACTTACACTGTATTGACAAAAGTATTCACTCAGCCGTCCAAAAGATCCGAATCAGGCGTCATGTCAACCACTTCCATGTCCTCCAACCTCCATGTGGCCTTGCAAAGCATTGGATGCAGTGGTGTAAAGCACGCTGCCACTGGACTCTAGAGCAGCGGAGGCCCATTTTGTGGGATACTTTGAATGGATTATCACTTAAATTCATATGCCAGTCCATATTACATGACTCCAGCCGGGTTTATTTAAGTCATGTACTTTAGGTACATGCATTGTCTTTGTTGTAGTATCTTTGGGCTACATCTCTTGTATGAAAGCTGCTATACAGAAAACATGTATTATTTAAATCAGAAGAGGATAGTGGAGCTGGATGGGAGAGGTGCAGCACCTTTTAGTGACACAAACAAGTTGATGTTGAAGGTGAAAGCATCTGGGTGCTGCAGGTAGGGGAGGGGCTCTGGATCCTGCAGGACAGGGGGGAGACAGAAGCTAGATGAGATGTGTCAATCAAGAAACACTCTTTCTCGTGACTTTCTTGTCACCCTGGTACCAACCTGGACCGCGTTGGCCTCTGCAAAGGGTAGCAGTGCCTCCATGGGGACAACCCATGGTGAGATGGTTGTACCGAAGTTCTTCCCCAAGAACGGACCCAGAGGAACGTACTCCCAAGCCTGGATGTCCCGGGCTGAAATCACACACACACAGATGAATGGATAAGTGGACACCAGGAACTTGAGCCCTTCTGTAAATTAAGGAAATAAAGAATTCATTTGATGATCTACCATCACACGTTACCACTAGAGGTTGCTGTCTCTTCAGTTTAAATATGTGTAGTTTTCAGGCACCTGTTGAAGCATCTCCATCTACGTTTTCCTTTAAATGTCCTGAATATTTTGGCACGAGTACTTTGCTCACAGTTGACCGGCCTCATAACGACTTAAAGTGAAGTTTAAGCTGAAAAAACCCACATTGGGAGCGACTCTGCACCTCTGTGTTCCCACAGGTCTCCTTCACTGTGAGAATAATGAAGCAACACTGACATAATCTTCTATTGTAGGAGCTTTAATGCCGAAACCGGCTCTGCGAATCTCTACCCCTCTCTCTCACGGACACGGATCGTTGGACGGGCCTGTCCCCCCCCCCCTCCCCTCCTACTGTGAGCCTTTGAGAAATTACTTTTCAATTAAACCACAGTGCACCAGACGAGGAGGGGAGAGGACGAGGAGGCGGAGGGGCATTTATCTCGGGGCGGTGTTCCCTGTTAGAACTTTGGGATGGCAACGATGATAGAGAGTGGTGAACTCAGCACAGACTGGTCCCCCCCCCGAGGGCTTCGGCAGTCAAGTACAAAATGAAAGCAGTTCACTTTCGGGGCTGCGCATTCAGCAGAAATGTCACACACTGAAAAATCTTTAACACAGAGAAAAACAGACCGGGGGCTTTCTGCATAGGAGCATCAACGTACCAGTATTAGCCTCTACAGGAAATATTGAGGGTTTATCTAGCACGGCATGTTCAAGAAAAAAAACAACCTATTTTTGAAATATACGGGTTAAATTCACAGATACCGCCTGCTGCAGACACTTGCAGAATCTGGATGTGGTAAACCAGCTGTTTACAACAAGGAACTTCTGTGTTGAGACAATTTGGAAGAGAGAGGTGATAATAAAAAATAAAAGAGAGAAACAGCACCGTAGAGACCTCCCGGCTGAATCAATGAAACATACAGTGTTCCCCCCGAGGTTTTAATGGCGGCTGACTGAAACCATTTCAATATGACAATATAAAGTGAATGCATCAACATCTGAGCTGAATTAAGTAATGAGTTTGTTTCTAAATGAAATGTAGCTGCTCGTTAATTGTGCTGATTTGGCAGAATGCTGCAACATTTAGCATCATACAGTCGAAACATATATTGTGAAGTGGCTGTCACACAGTCTCCATATTGTGAGGAATTCACAACTGCACAGACGACAGATTCAGTGAAGGCGGCACAACAATTAAACACTTTAAAAAACCTCTGTCTGGATTTGTTGGAGTGCACGAGTTGCAGGTTTCTGCAAACAACAAAGTGGGTTCCTCTTGGCTGTAAAATTGTCAATTCATAAGCTGTTGCTCCTTGTACACTTTCACTCATGCAGTTAACTTTTATTGGATACACTAGTTTTATCGGCGGGTCTTTTGTTTGGGGTTATGGTTTTCTTATTATTTATTTTACCCTGACATGTTCCCAGAACCTCTGTGTTGTTATCTTACAGCCTGTATTATGCGTTTTTGGGGACTTTAAAGAGCCATCTTTACCCTGAACCTGACCACAGAGTCACAGTTAAATAATAAAGTGCTGTTTGCTGAGGGAGCAGGTTATAGATCTATTCTCTCTCTCTGCTTTTAGTTGCGGGACAGATCAAATCGCCTTAAACCTTCAGCGACAATAGGACCGTGACAGCTGCGATAACACGATTTACAGTTTACTCACACATTTTAAAAACCTCGTATTCAGGACTTTTCTGCAACTGTGAACCATTTTCAAGCCTGTGCATTGGCATCCATGTAGGTGTTTATGTTGGCGTGTGTGTGTGTGTTGGTGAAGCTCTTACCACTCCAGTCATTCATGAGCACCATGCCGAATATATGTTCATGAGCTTTCTCGATGGGAATTGGCTCCCCAAGTCGGTTCCCTCCTCCAACAAAGAAGGCCTAAATCAGACGTAAAAACACTGTTACTTCTACTACTACTAACTCAGGTCCTCCTCTCACATAGGTCAGAGGTTGCGATGAAGTTCCATTTCAGGAGTTATTCAAACATTACAAACACACACACGTGATTCGACAAAGCAAACAACACACTCACCATCTCCAGCTCAATGTCCAACTGCTTCGATGGACCGAACACGGGAGGCTTTGCTGAGGGGAAGTAAGGAGTAAATGTAGTAATCACTATAACTACTCAATCTGTTGTGTTTTGAAGTATTTTATAATGCAAACTCATGCATGTTAGGTGCACCGTATTCATCCACTGGTGAGTTCGAGCTGAGCCCTATTGAACAGATCTACTGCAGATTCTGCATTGAGTAGCAGTAAATGAACATCATCCTCCATCAAGATCTTACTCTGATCAGGTCTCATTTGTCCTGAGGGACGGCGGATGGGCGTCCCAGAAACCACCACTGACGATGCTCTGCCGTGGTATCCTACCGGAAGCCTCAACCTGCACACAAAAACAACCAAGATGAGTTTTTTATGTGGTGTATGACAAAAAGTACAATATATTGGGCCAACTGGTGCCAAGCCACAGCTCCAACCGAGTCCCGTTTAAAAAGCCTTCAATTTTCTCTAGAAATACACTCAGTGGATCATTGTTTTAGACAAGTCATTCTGGTCTCAATCTCTACGTTCAGCTTCATAATCCAGGCAAAACAAGTCGTGACCCAGAACTAATTGCATCAAAATGCATCTGCACCACAATAAGAGTCTTAAAAAATCCTGTAGATGCAAAATTATTCATGTTTTTTCTTCCAAAGTGTACTCCAGTATGATTTTTTTCACGTATCCTGACTTCAAATTGATTTAGAATTGCAAATTTGTTTTGTATTTCTACATGTTTGAGAGAGAGAAACCCACAAACCCTCAGATGATCGTTTCCTCCTGTAATAATAAAGTAGTCCTGAAGATTCATATCGGATTAATCTGTTTCAGATAAAAGGTGTTTTACTGACAAAAGGTGTTTTACTGCTGAGGTTATTAAATTATTGCCCCGTTAATAAGATTCAAGCCCTCGTTGCAGCTTTGGTGGTTAAAAGCTGAGATTGACACTTGATTCACCTGCTGCTCACCCGCGGCTCTGTGGCTCACGCCGACAAAAAGCATTTGTTTGCATTGATCGCAGTTGAATCACAGCGACAAAATCGGCAAATGGCAAAAATCGCTGCTTCGTGGATTGTTTTATTCTCCCTCTGTAAAGCTGAATAAAGTCAGTCACATTCAGACAACAATATTATGAGAGAGATTTGGCCACTGTTCAATGGGACCTCTCATGTCTGGAGGACATGCTCTTAACTGTTTAACAATTATTATTTTTTTCAATTGTAGATTTTCACGCTCCAAAAAAGGGAAATGTACAATTAAAGCTGCACCTACTTGGAGCAAGAAGTTAGAGTAAGTAAGTAAGAATCTAATGTTACATTACATATGATTAAGTAAATCACCAGTTACAAAACAGCATTTGAGGGATGCAGAAATAACTCATAATAACTAATCTTGAATGCAGTAACGTTTCCACTTGTGAGGTCACAGGTGCACATCCTGTCAATGCCAATGGAGGAATTAAAGCTGAAACCTAAAGATACTGCCAACTCAAAGTCTAATATAAATGATCACCCTTAATGGTCAATTATTGAATGGATGGAAAAGAACAAATTGGTGCTGAATGAAAAAAAAAAAGTGGGGAGAGAAAAATTAAGCAAAATATCGGGATTCAAAACACAAATCAATGCGGCTTGAACAACTCATGTTGCTGATCCTCCTAAAAAAGGTGATGAAAGTGGGGAAGGACGGGCAATTTGTTAAAAGATATAAAGTTATATCTGGCAGTCTGATATATATCAGTTACAGCTGCTCAGCTCGGACAGATGGAGACAGATTACAGATTGCACCGAACAAGGCAGTCAGATCGATCCTTCAACGGTGCCTGACTTGATGTGGGGGGGTGAAGCTCTGGCAGACAGGATCATCTGCTTAGCATTCCTCGCGCCGGTGTCTGTGCTGTGACTGAGACGCTCTAAAAAGTCCTGTTGCTGTGCTTTAAGAGCATCCGAGGCTCGGATCAATTAGAAACCTCTAGTGCGGCGTCCCGTCACATATCTGTGTTTGCACAGAGCCTTGAAACGGTTCGTTTCTGCAGCATGTACCACTGGGAAAGTGTCAAGGCCTCTTTAGTCACTCCATTAACAACTGTTTATTGACAGGGTACCAGTTTGGCATGAGAGCGTTTTCTTTGCCCCGGAACATGATCCCAACGTTGGTGGCGTGATCCCTGGAGGAGTAGAAGTCCGTGTAATCACCTGCAAAGAAAAAAAAAAAAAAAAAAAACAGAGAGGGGCGTTGATGCAACATAACATCCGTTGTTGTTTAGGAGCCTGAATGAATAAGCCAAGTCTTGTCCAGTATTAGAAAAGTCACAAGTCAATAAACAGCACCCCCTGGTGCCAATGTACCAAATATCCATCTATTTATTATCATTGTGCCTTATATTATATTATTATTACAAATTACAATTTAATTCTCTGATAGTGACCTGACACTTAAGTGTTTTTTTGCTTGAATGAATGAATTGTTCAGTTTTAACCTCTTCCTACAATTCTAAATGCACCTGTTGATGGCAACTCTTCACCTGTAAATAAAAATAATTTCCCTCATAAACAGCAGGAGAGGAATCGGCCAGTTCAGGAAGCCTGAGAGACGAAACCCAGGGCGACAAACACAGTGACTTTTTCTCTGTGACGCATTAACGACAGCAACAAAAGGACCTGTTTCCCCCCATTTAATTTGTGTGCTTTAGGGAGTCACTCAAACCGTGACTCGGAAACTAGTAGCCGGTGGGAATGCCACTCCTGGCTACTGCTGACATTAACAACAGTTTGAACACAGATAGAGAGGCTCACCGATGTCTGCAGGAAGATGCATGGTGGCTGCACTCTGATGGATGAAGGCTCTGCACAGAGAAAGAAAGACAATGAGAGGACATGTCCATTTATGAAAATATGCAACTAAAGCATTATGGCTGTCAACGAGACCAGGACATTTTGCATATTGCTATATATATATATATATATATATATATTAGAAAAACAGAGATTTGAATAGTTGAAAATTTGAGTATTCAGAGGTATCTGTTCTTTAGAAAATACCTCAAATGCTGTATCATCAGGCTTGAATGAAACAAAAAACCCCGTCAGTGACTGGAGAACCTGTGTGGACGGACTGACCTGGTCCGGAGGCTGACGTCATCCCTCAGCGTGCTCTCATTGGCCGACAGCAGGACCTGCAGGGTCTTCCTGGTCTCCTTCCAGGCCTCGTACCCCAGACCCATGAAAGCGTTTAGCGTGGGCTGGTGGGGAGATAAAGACAAGGATTAGGACATGACAGACTGATCTGAGCATCACTGATTCAGCACTGTAGTCTGTATAAAATAAGTATGACCGGTGCTCCCTATCAATTATTTTATAGATCTCAAATGATCTTGTCATTCACATTGTGGTGTAATACATATATATTTAGCGCTGCCAGGATCGTGTGTGTCTGCAAAAAGCAGATAACTCAGAGGGTGCTAGTGAGATGTTGGTGATATATCCTGGGCACCTGACCCGATCGTCTGGACGCTGCCCTTAATGTCTGTGAGGTGCCGGAGCTGCTGTGAAATGGAAGTGGCTGGTATACGGCCTCATATAAATGATTCAGACGTCATGTCTTCGCTGATATAACGTCACATTATTTTTCTGTGATCTTTTGGATCATTAATTTATAAAGTCTATTGTATCTCATTTTCAAAACTAAATGTAATCCTGTGTTTGTTTTTAATAAAATTATATGTAAAATATCAGTTTCTCCATCTTGTACAAAGGTACGTTTATTCAAATATCTAGATGTTAGACCAGTTTTTAATCTCTGCATGCAAATATGCCGAATCCGTAGGAAAGGGACAACTATTTTGTGACTGGAAACAATTCCAGAATCTGTTTGCAGTCTGAGTTTGACATTCATATCTGAGCAGGCTGTGGATTCTATGGCTGCATTTAAGCAACAAATCAATGTGGAGAGCTGCACAGAGGTGGAACAAACAAATGGTAGCTCGGCACCCGGGGGTGGCCTGTTAACAATTTAGCTTGTTACTTCACTTTTTTTATTTATTTATTTGACAGGGACAATGCAGCCAGACTTAGTTTACAAGCTTGAAGCTGATGTGATACATAAAGAGTTTACAGCTTCAAGTTCCACAGCATTGAAGTACAATAAAAAATATGCATTAACTAACAAGACCATATAAAACAATCCTCATACATTGCATTGCAAATCCTTCAGTCAGTCACTCACTCACTCACAACATTACAGTACACAATAAAATATGAATCAATTAAAAAGAACCATGCTATACAATTCAGTAATATTGTATTTATATGATATAAAACATTCACTCTCTCCTTCCCTCACTCGGTTTACACATTATTTACAGTCAGTAGTGGCCTCAGGCATCTGGGGCCCTGTTTCAATACTACATATAGGGCCTATGCCATAAAACATTTATCAGTATGTTTCCAGCTGTACGCATGTGTGTCTCTGATGCATTGAAATATGAAAAGATGCAGTGCTTAAATTCACCTTGCCTCACAGGGGCACACATTGATGTAATATTAACATCACTTTACAAAAGAAACAAAAAGAAGCATGCAAATGCATGTGTCATCTCTATGTAAGACTTAATCAGGTATTAATCACGTGGGGCCTGATTGCAATTGAAACGGTTTAAACATACATGAGGATGCCTATGAAGAGTATAGTTTTGTTGCTTATTTACCCAGGTGTTTGTCATGCAGGTGCATTAGAGAGTTTACAACTCACAGAGGAAAAGGCTGATCATCAGAAAGTTGACTTGAAGTATGGGATTTTGCAATGTTGGTTTGAGCAGAAAATCAAATGTGTGATTCTATGGTATATATATATAAACATGTATATATTATATGTTTATTACTTGAAAATTAACTATTAGTTATCAGCTTTGCTGTTAAATCACTGTAAACTGGCTACTTTCTAGCTTCTAAAGTTACTATAGTAAACAGGGGCTGATGAACAGAATGGATCTGGATATCGACTGGATCCACCAGAAGGACTGGGACATCCCCTCCCCGAGCACCACATGTGAATCACATCACGAACCAACACACCTGGTCAAAGACATCCCGATGTTTGGACATCACAGGCCCTCGAAACAAGGACAATATCACGCTGAGGTCCAGTATCTGGTCTCCGATGGCAACCCCGATGCGACGCCTGGGCTGAAGAAATACAGAAAAAGCACAACAGCACTTCAGCTCATCCATTACATGATTCTACTGCTGCTCACTGAAACAATATGGAGGAGGTACATCAAGCTGCCATAGTATCTGAAGCGTTTGCAGCAGCATAACCTGTCTTTATACTGTATCTGCTTCAAGTTTAGTGCATGAAAAGTTCAGTGCATATAGTGTGAAAGAAAAGTTTTGACATCCATGCCCAGGGGTAACATGGTGACAGTGGAAATAATTCACATAATGTGGACTTCACATTATAAATGCAAGTTTAACAGTTTCTTGCAAGTTTAAAAGTACTTTTTTTCTAACAGTCATCGTTTTATTTTGAAATTTGTGACCAGAAGTCCCCAGTGTTGTTCCAAAAGAAGGCAAACTGCACTTACATTATCAGAAGTGGAGAATATCCCATAGGGAAGGTTGTGGAAGGAAAAGTCGGACGTTGGTTCTACTTTTATGAAGGACATCTTCTCTTCTCGCAGTGGTCTACACTCAACCTGACTGAGTTAGTAAATGACTGAGCAGCAGCAGAAACACTTCCAGATGTTGAAGTGCAGCCTTTGGACAGGCCCGCCTCCACCGGGCAGCCAATCACACGGAGTCTGTGGTAACCACCCTAACCCAGACCTCTGGAAGTTAATACAAACCAGCCTCGTCAATGACTAAGCACAATTCTACTGATCATCCTGGTCTGCTGTTTGGGAAAAAGAAGGAGTTTTGTCTTTTAAATGGAGGATTTAAAACACTTAATGTGAAAATTTACTGTGTTCAACATAAGCAGCTATCAAGTATCAATTACTTCAATAATGACATTGTTATAAACGCATATTTAGCAATATTGCACCTGCATAACAATATGCAATATAATTTAATTGGTATATTCCTCTCTCATATAATTACATACTCTAATTGGTACTAAAGCTAAATGCTGTGTGTGCATGTGACAAAACTTAAAAAATCTTAAGGGTTGATTATACAACAGAGAACAGTTTATTAAACATTTAAAATCGTGAGTAAACGCATAAATACGCCACAAATATTTCTTGGCTCTTTTTTTGTGCATATCCATAAATGAACTATATTCTCATACATGTTTCTGATAATCTTGCACGCACGCATACACACACACACACACACACACTCTGTGGAAGATCCATCACACACTTTAAATGAGAGAGTAAAACAAAAAGCTGTTTTCAATTGATGTGAAAGCAATTTTTTTGTTAAACAATAGTAATTAAAGTGAAGATCACGGTGAGTTAACATGCATTCTTTTAAAGTGTGCATAAAAACAGCCCTTTGAGAAGCCCCAATACGTTTATGATCACTAACTACTGAAGAAACACTACACAAAAACATTCAAGATGAAAACTGGAGGTACGACTAAACTAAGTTGTCAAAAAGGTTAAGTGGCATGATATACTGTATGATATTCATCATAAGAGTTTTATTTTTTTGATGAACAGTCCAAAAAAGGTTTAGATTTTATGGATCTTCTCTCCAACAATGACAGGGTTTTCCTTCCTGATCCTCTCTGCGGCGTCAGCCTTGTAGTCAAAGGTGCAGTTGTGGACGTCCGAGTATCGGTGGATGCTGCAGAACATGTTTCCACATCTGCAGTCGAAGCCTGAAAAAGACAATATCAACATGACACACTGAAGGATGAGACTGCTAAATTTACACTTTCTTTTATCATCAGCAAATCTCATGTGCAGAGAAATTATTGGTGTTATTGTTGTCAATTATTGGTTGATTGACAAGAAAAAAGGATCAATTAATCAACTGGGATATTATTTAAGGAATATAAATGTACAAATTCTAAAATTTTCTAGTTCTTTTAATCCTCTATGACAGTAATCCAAATAGTATCTTTAGGTTGTGAACAAAACAAGACATCCGGGGTTGGATATTTAAGGTTTTATCTTGGAATTTTGGAGCATTTTGAAGAACAACAACCAATTGATTAACTTTAGGCTTTTCACTGAGTAAACAGTAAACGTTTCCGCTCTGTCCTACCTGTCAAGCCCACTTTCTTGTGGCAGGTGAAGCAACGGTTCCTCTTCTTGGCTTTTGGTTTCTCTTCTGTCTCTGCTGAAACTTCACCCACTGACAGAGAATCACAGCAGTCACATAACCAATGTTGTTATCATCACTTTACATTAAGATACACATTTAATGCATTCACTTCATGACTCGTTTTTGAGTTAAGAGCTACAGAAAACATCCCCTGACTCAGGAGCTTACCTCTCTTTTCATCTATACTGTCATGAGCATCCTCCAGCTTCCTCTTTTTTCTTATATGTGAACTGGAAGAACCTGTACCTGAGCTACCTGCAGAACTCTGACCCTGCTGCTCGCTGCCTAGTGCTGCAGCCCTGACTGCCCTGCATGAACCTAGCGGGACACAAGAGAGCAATGGAGCCACAAAATCTCAAAATTTAAACTTCAATATTCTAGCCTGTGGCATCAACTATTAAATATTTTGAGACAGAATGTGCTCTTACTGTACAAGTACTGATGAGGGTGAACCCTGAACACATCTAACCCAACATAGCTGATAACACTGGTCCAGCATAAAGCAGTACATGGCAGAATTTGTATAAGGGAATAGGGACTAATATTATTATTGTTTAGAAATTATAACAAATAGCACAAAACTAAAATGATAAATAAGGACAAATGCATGTTTACATAGTGGCATAAAATACAGCCATGCAAACCTCATATGACCTAATGAGTCTAAAATGATAAATAATAACTCACGAATAATTAGATGTTCCACAGTATAAACAATTATTTAACACTATCTAGTCTGTTATTACTTTCCCATTAGCTGACAGCAGGAAAATATATATATATATATATATATATATATATATATATATATATATATATATATATATAAATATATAAAACTGTATTTTATCAGACGGAGAAAAAAAAGGTTAATGTGAGTCTATAAGCGAGCTGACGATTGAGTCTCTACGGATAGAAGTAGACAGTGCAACGAGGAGAAGGAAAAGGACAAACTTTGCAACTCATCGGCTGTCACACAGCTCTGCGCCTTTGAGGTATTTCCTTCAGCTGAGGCTGCCGAGGCTGTACTTGTTCCACTGGAAAAAACAAATTTAATGCATATACTGTATATTAATACATGTGTACTATTAGTATTCACTATTCAGAAGATAGATTTGGGGCAAGGCAGTGGTACCTGTTGTGTGCACGCTCTGTGTCTGTAGATATTGCTGCTGGTAAAGTGACTGTGGTGCTGTCAGAGCACTGTGCCAGGACACAATCTCCAACAGTGTTCTCAGTAGAAGAACCTGAATTGAAAAAGCACATTTCAATTTAAAGCCTTTACATGAGCATATGTGATTACATATGCACAACATTGGTGAGTTTTGGGTCGAATGTCATTTAAGGATATCATCACAACATGAACTTTATCTTAAGCTAATATAGGTCAATTAAATGAATATCTCCCAAAGTGTGACTGTAAGAAATTATGAATGTTCAACATCATATGGACACCTGAATGTTGTTTTAAAATATGCAATCCTATCCTTTAAAATTGATATTTCCTGCCTGACTCCTAACAACAGGAGAACATATGCTGAGGGGAGAGAGAGCTCCCAATCATAGACAAATGTGCTTTTTATGTAAATTGTGATTCATAAATAGCAGCCCATACACACGATATCCCCAGTGAGTGTCAGTGCACACGCCCGCTTTGTAAAACATTCTATGCTCCCACCTGACGGGCTCACATGCCCACTGCTGTTCTGTCTCTGGAGGAAGTCCTTATAGCACATGGAGCACATGCCATTTTTCCTGGGGTTCCCATAGAAACCACAGCCAGTGGTACAGAGCAGAGGAGCCTGGCTCCGGTTGGTCTCCTGGGCCATGTCCCTCCTGTGGGGGGTTCACAGAAAAGTGATGAGGAAGCATAGTGAGAGACAGCCAACACTTCTAATGTTAGAGATAAGTGGAGTTTGGCATTAGTGCACATAGCTGTTTTTTTTTTTATGGGTATCACATTGTCATCCTATTTTTATATGATATCTGAGGTTCAGAATCAATATTCAAAATGCCAAATATTTTTGGAAACTGCCCTGTAAATGTCTTTAGAATGTGGAACAAGGGCACAATTCAATTCAAGTTAAAATTCAGGTTTGTTTTCTTGTCCTTTGGTGAGAATGGTGCTTTCATATAAACTCTGTTAACAGTAAAAGCAACTTTAATGTCAGCAACAGAGAGCTTTTTTTTTATTTTTATTTTTATTTTTATACAATATATTGTGTACAATGCGGCTGCTCCATGAAACAAGCTGAATTCATGAATCTTCAGCTAATGAAAGCTTAGTGACTCACACAACAAAGTGGATATAAGAACAAATAGGAATGAATCTGGCTAAAATTGCAAAAGTGTTGTAATAAACTGAACTTACTAGAACTGCACCAGGGACTCCATCAGTCTCCAGTATCAGTCTGAATCTGTCATGCTCATAATACAGATGTTGCAGCATAGACAACAGGGACTGAATGTGACATGCCGCTGACATGACACTTGTTTTTTTTACCCTTTTTGTATTCAGGGAAGTTTCACTAAGATGCAGCCTCTCTTTTTTTTGCAGAGAAACTTGTTCACATTCACACGTGGAAGGTGCCCAGCACAGCCACAGTCTGACCTGCTGCTACTGAGCAGCTGAGGTTAAGGGCCTTGCTAAAGGGCACAACAGTGGTGGTAATGAGAGAGGAGCAAATGCTGCTTTTTTTCCCCACTTTCCCCACTCAGATTCATCCTGCCAGTCCATGGAGAGGCAGACCTTCTGGTCCCAAACTCGCTTCTCTAACTGCCTGCTGTGTGCAGATTGATGATGGAACTGAACATTTGTTCTACCGGACATCTGCTGCTGCTTTTCCCACAGTTTTCTGTGAGGCAAGATTTACTTGGGAGTCTCTGCTGGGAGACAACTGTGTGACTGAGTTATACATCAAAATCCTGCTTGAACTAAACAAGTAGCAGCTAGATTTGCCTCAAAATGTCAAAAGGAAATGTATTTGTTTTCTGCAGGCATATGAATATATATGTATATTATGGTAGTTAAGCTGCAGTTTAGGTACTTTTCTTTGTAAAGTGAAACTACATTTGTAAAATAGCATCCTTAACAACAAAATCTGACCTCAGTGACACTTAAAAAACAAAAAAACAAAAATTCTGATTGATGATAGACCCAATTGAGAAGGGAATAGGTTGGATTTTAGTAACCAGACCAAAAAATCTCAAAATTCTAAAAATAAAAAATAGTTTTTGTACACAATGCAACACTACTCTTTAACAGTAAATTATAATTTCTATCCATATCTATCCATATTTGACATACTGTAATTATATGATTATAATATACAGGCAAGTAATTTTCCAATAAATTAAATGTATTAAATATTGGATATGCAGAAACAATTTAGTAAACTATATATGTTTCCAAACGTTATGTACTTAGTGCATCTTTTTAAAATAAAGCTGTTGGCTATTGTCAACATTATAATATTGTTCAAATATGCACATTGCCTTAAAATATGTATAGGAATGCAGAGTCACCTGTCAAGGTTCAGCTATTATTTTGAGAAAAGTGTCACAATTCCATAATTACCCAACTAGACAGGCAAAGAATCTATATTGTAGTTAAAGTTAAATGAAAATTACACTTAATAAATAGCTATGTGTCACTGTCTTCGTACGAGAAGAGACGCAAACATCCTGCTGTCCAAAACATTCTGATTTGAAACGATAAGAATGAATTCACTAGTTGATCATCCTGTAAATCAAGCTACTCCTACTTCTCTGTCTGTGTGTTTTTTATTTAAATTAAAATTCTCCACTTATTTTATAGTTAAATTATAACATTAATATTCAGTAATGTGTTGCTGTTTTTGTCTCTTGGGTATCCTTTTCCCTAATGTATTCCTTAATGTGTTTTTTTTATTGTTTGTGTGTGTGTGAAATAATAAAAAAACATAAAATTAAAACATAAACCTCCTGTGGAACAGCTAGACTCAAACAAAAAAATACTGTTAATACTGAACAGTTCCACAAAGACTTCAAGTAGAAGTTATTTAGCCAAATATTCGACTCCTTAAAAACCCTCAAACACGAATATAAGAATATTAGCCTATAATTATGACCGAAGCCTTCCGAAATATAAATAATTATACATATATATGTAGAAAGATACGCGAAAAAACTGGTTCAAGTATAGATTCCATCTGTCCTGCAGTTAAATACCTTTACAATAACACAGCGAACCTTTCATTTCCTGCTTCAAAAGCCTCCTATTGTTCTAATAAAAGCATCCGTAGATCGCACAGAAGAGCAGATAACCGAGCGTTTCGGTCAGGAAAACATTTTTAGAAAGGTTTTCAGCTCGTTAGGAAGAAACTTCGTGTTTGACCGACCTCAATAAGTGTCCCAAAGCCCCTCTCTGTACCTCTTTTCTTCGTTTCTACACAGATAACATCCGACATCATAAGCATCGATCCACCGTGTAACAACACACAGCTGGCCCTCATTGGCTAGTTGCTACCCAAGCCACGCCCACACCCCCGTGCCCATTGGTTAATTGTCACGTCGATCATTTTTTAATCGCCTGTGTTGACAGCTGATGGGGGAAGGGAGGAGGTCCTAACTGATAAAAAGCTGCTGTAGTAAATATATATACAGGAAATAATATAATGCAACCAAATAATGTTACTTATTTAAAGTATTTTTTCAGTATCTGGTATTTATTTGGAAATTATTTTAAAAATGTTCACCAACATTTACTCTCACTCTACTAACTTACATTTTTCTCTACGTATTATTGTTCAAATACAATTAAATTTAGTGGAAACCGGCTGCAAACGACCCGATATAAGCTTGACTTGTAACATCACGATGGTTAGGAAGACATTTTTGGATCAATATTCAGTTTAAACTAGTGTGATGTGGAAACCTGATGCACTGAGAGAATAACCTGATAATAAACTCAGTATGACTTTTTGATACTACAATAAATACACTTCTACTGAAGTGATATTCTAATAGTAGACTTTAACTCCTACTCCTACTAAAGAAATCTTCCTGATAAAATATCTGTACTTAACTTGCTTCTTACTTACTCAAGTGTGGATTTCAGCTACTTCACACATTATTACACAATTATTGTAAAGCAGGCTAATCTTCAGTGTTTTATAACTCACCTTTTTCGTTTCCCTGCCATGTTGTGTTGTGTTTTTGTTTTTTGGTTTAAATCGCAACAAGATCGTTTGTATCATAACAACCATCCTGTTGCTATTTGATTGTTTTGGATTAGCCTAAAAAACATCATTAATAAAAAAAATTGCGTTACACATCAAACATATTTAGGGTGGGGTTTTCATTCATGATAATGAACCAGTACCGCGATGGATCTCAAAGGTTATAAAATATGGAACAGGTGTTACTAGGTATAAAATAATTATTAACCTAAATAAGCAGTAATAAAACTGTAACACACCTGCAGGAATATTTCAAATAATTCATCAAATATCACTATATGTATGCTCTCAGTGATGTGAAGTCATCGTCTTTTATTATTAAAATTTTTAATATTATTATATTTATTATTTTAAATAATAAAAACAGGCAAAAAGCTTATAAATAAAACAGAAATGTGCTCGATATGTGCTCGCTGTGCTGTATTTGTATATTTGTGATTGTTTTTTCATGCTGGAAAGCACTTTGTCTCTCCAATGAAGACAACTAATTTGTGGTACTATAATTAAAATGTATGACATTAAATCACAAATCATGTCTAATTACAAAATTAAAAAATGCACTCTATTGTACACAAACTGATATAATCACACGTTAGGTATTTAGCACACAGTGCTATATTTAATTTTAGTTATTTTAGGATTTTAGTTTATGACCAACAGAACTATGATGACTATCATGTGCAACAGCCTTTTTTTTATCTTTTAATAAACAACTTCCCGTAACCACGAAAACTGTGCAATACTTGATAATCATGCAATAAGCATAACCCACACTGCTGTCTACAATCTTATGTTATATACAGACATATATATGTACATATGCTTATACTGTATCTTTTCTATTCATATAGAATATATATTTTCTATAAATATTACTATTACTGTTGTTTCTATTAAATAGTTTAATTCAGTTTAATTCATATGCATGATATATGCTGTATCAACAAACCATTTGAGTCTTCATAACCATGTGTAATTTATTTATATACAACCATCATGTGTAATAATCTACTCTTTATAACAATATGTAATTTACTTATTACAATACCCATGTGTATCAATCTACTCTTCATAACCATGTGCAATTTACAATAACCATGTGCAATAAAAATATTGTGTATAGTGCACATATGCAACATATGCAGACAAAACAGTGTTTACATGTATGTATATGTATTCATATATCTTTATTCCATATTTATTTTATATTTTCTATGTTTCTGTTGGGTAATTAGAGTCTAGCTTCAATTCCCCTGAGGGAACCTCCCAAAAAGATCCACTTATTGCTGATGTGTGGTCGTACTCCCGTCCAGTAGGTGGCGCTAATGCAGCTCCAACCAGCTTCACCGTGTGTCTCATCACACATTAATATGTAACTAGTGCAAAGTTGCAACGGAGCGATAACGCTGCAAATGTCGAAACGCGCGTTTCTCTCCACGGTCAGGGACACAAAGACGCGTCAAAGCGGTCGATAGATCTGCATCTCCCGGGGGTTCGATGGCCGCTCTGCGAGCAGCGAAACAAGCTCTGAGGAAGGAAATAAAGCGCAGAGTCGCTGCGCTGAGCGACGAGGAGAAACACAGGCAGTCTGCGGTGGTTTCACACAAGGTGAGAGACCGACCGGGATGTGTGTAGAAAAGCAGCAAGAAGGGATCGGACTTTGGAGTGAGGTGATTGGCTCTCACACCTGAGCGAATCAATGACGTCACGGGTTTCACCTGTGCACGCCTGTCGTTAAAATGTGTTAAAGCATTTCCGCTGACATGATGAACTGCTCGATATTAAAGGCTGCTTATTCAGAAGGCTCCTAAAGGAGGAATAATCACGTGATGCCACAGTCATGTAAAACCCATCAAGGTTCTAATTAAAAGAACACGAGGTGATGGTGATCCTGGTTAAAAGAGAAACAACATTGAAAGGATCAGTTTTAGTTGTTCGCAGCTCTGCAGGTTTTTATTTAGATGTAGGTCATAAGGCAGGGGTCACTGACCCCGCTACTGGAGATCCACCAGCCTGCATGTGTTAGGACGCGCCACCACCCCTCATTCTAATTATCAAGCAGCTGAAGCTCGTAAATTATTAGAATCAGGCCTGTTAGAATGGCTGGGATTCTTAAAACCAGCAGGACAGTAGCTCTTCAGGAGCAGATTTGGTGACCCTTGCTGCAATGAATGGGATCTTTCACCTTTTTAGTTTCACCAATTATCACTTTAAAATTGTGCACACCTAAATATAGAATCCCATTACACCACAACTTGATTTTCATACCTTTAGATTTTTGATAATCTGGGGCTATTTGGGCTCTCATAACATCACTAAGTCTAACTTTCTGTTGCTCTGGAATTGCTTTCAGCTGTTCAGACACCCCAAGTATGTGTCCTGTAAGCGGATCGCGGTGTTTCTCAGCATGGACGACGAGGTGCGCACCGAGGAAATCATCAAGGACGTGTTCAGAGGAGGCAGAAGCTGCTTCATCCCCAAATACGAGACGGACGGCAGCAGCCGCATGGACATGGTGACGCTCCACAGTCTGCAGGACATGAAGACGCTGCCTCTGACGTCCTGGAACATCCAGCAGCCTGCGGACGATGACCAGAGCAGAGAGGAAGCACTGGCTGCAGGTAACACACACACACACACACACACACACAGAGTTTATAGGTTGTAGTCCAGTGAACTGTAAATGATCCATGTAATTAATCTGTAATTACACCATCAGACCACTTGGTGGCAGCATCAGTCAAACTGTATTAGGGAAGTCTGGTATTTCACTGACAAATGTTTAAACACTAAAGCAAAAAAAACAAAGTACTTTTTTCTGTTGAATGAAAAAATACATCAAAATATATCATCACTATTAAAATAATGGCCATTAAAAATAAAAAGTGAGTTTTTGGTGTAAATCATCTCCTGATGCTGCCACATCTGGTAACAATCACCTTAATCCTTGAGTTGAAAGGATCTTACTCTTTATGCTCTATAGGACAGTCATCATTTTACTTTTTGCCTAAGTTTTTTATTCTTTTGGATAAAAAACCTAAAGAAGCTCTACACATGATCCTGGAATCACTTTCTACTCGGTGAGTGAGTGATAAGGTTTATCATCATAAAGGCTACAGGATATAATGTTTTATAGTTGGTCTAAATATCAGCTTCTTTAACTTTCAACCTTTTATTTTAATAAGTACATTATTCCATGTTAATGAACATTTACATGAAATGACAGATTACAACCATAAGATTTTCTGTCGTCCCTTAGGCCATGTTTAAAGTTGCCTAAAGTCTCACTAGAATGTTCAAAAATTGGCATCAGTTTATTCATTTATGTTACATAAGTGACACAAGGTTCTATGTATGTCCACAATCATCCACTGTCAAGGTCTTTTTAATTGAAATGATTAATAAATATAATATTCTTTGCTTTGATAGTTTTTCGTGCCCCAAAACTTGATAAAATGACAGGCCATTATTTTGAAAAGTTAATGATATTATAAATAGTTTTGCTTTTTGTAGATTGCATTAAGAAGATCTATGACATAATTAATGTAACAGAGGTATCTGCAGACATTAAAAACGAATGTTTGGTTGCAGCTGGTTTATATTTACCAGACCTGATCGTACTGTCTGCTGTGACTCCCCAGGAGGTCTGGACCTGATCCTGATGCCGGGCCTCGGTTTCGACAGGTCGGGGAAGCGTCTGGGGCGCGGGAAGGGCTTCTACGACACCTACCTGGAGCGCTGCATGAAACACCCTAAAGGAAAACCCTACACCATCGCGCTGGCCTACAAGGAGCAGCTGTGTCAGGAGATCCCTGTGGACGACAACGACGTGCTCATAGATGAAGTCCTGTACGAGGAGGACGAGTAGCCGGTCCCCAAAAACTCCAAATGAGTCACGTTTACATGCCAAAGCCGGACTAACCTGCCCATTCTATTTACAGAATTCTACACCTACTCTGGTTCAGTTTTTCGGTTCCATCTTGCAAAAAAATGGTCAAAGTTCGGTTCTCATTAGAAATCCAAAGATGACTCTCTCTTCAACCTCCCTCAATGGAGAAAGAAGTGTGCAGAGAAATGAATGTGTATGCTACCTGAGGGAACAACAGCTAAATAAAAACATCACAGATCCACAACAGTATAAAGAATTTGTCAGAATTTTAATTATTGTTGCAGTTTAAATTACATGATCATGATATAATGCTGACCAAATATCATCAGAGCTGTGTTTGTGGGATTACTTCATGATTCTACAAACCTCTTAAGGAATTCTATTGCAGTAGATGCATAAGTCAAACTGAAATCAGATGAATTTATATTGTTAAATTTGTCATCTGGCATGATTCTTTTCTAATAAGCTGAATCCATCAAACTCTGGTTTAGTGAAGTCATTCCTTGGCTCCGCTTGCTCCATGATCTTTTGTATATTGTCAATCAGCATGAAACATGCTGATCTGAAATGTGAATTTCTGACATGATAGAGTAGCTCAGGTCTCTGAGACAAACTGCTGAATGACACAATATAATTTATCTTTCAGAAAAGAAATTTAATAAAATAATATCCAGGACTCTGTTCAACCTTAATTATCATCACTGTTAACATTTGTTGTTACCCGTTTCATGTCACTACGGCTGATGGAGACAGGTTAAGATAGTTCTCTACTCTTATGATTTTGGTGAAGTGATGAAATCCTTCATTGTGATTGTGTTTGGAGAAACTGGATTACAGCTTTAATCAACTGTTAACCCTCTTTTTCATAGTGTTGCCATATGACAAATTCTTATAATAATTTTTCTAAAAAGCTGTGATATAAAATGTATTTACAGTTAGGTGTGGAAATTTTTTTTTTACATTTAATTTAATTCTGTTAAGTTTTACTTTTCCTAATATGCTTAAAAAAAAAAAGATTTGTCATAGGGCACATATGGAAAATTCCTAATGCATACAACCTAATAAAGTCCCATTGACAGCAGCATGAAACTGTTTATAATTTTTTTTAATATAAACATTTAAAGCATTTTTTACCATGTCCAGGTAATATTTCACTCGGTAGAGGGTTAAACATTATTTAAGATGCCAACACTGACATCTCTCTTTTTCTCTCCATCAGAACAAAGTTATTCATTTAGATCGCTGTTGGATCTACACTTTCATTGTTCCTGATGTTTAATTCTGATCCACAGATCCAGTGTAGGCAAGGATCCGTAACGAGCTTGTGTCCGGGGTCGGTGGTCCTGATCATCCGTCCATGTAGACGTAGACGCTCCGATACCACGAAGTGCTTTCAAGATGACGCGTGAATCAAATATTCCAAGTCCATTTACACTTAGTCAAATATTCATAGAAATTTTCTGTTTAATGACTGTCTTTGGCTTCTGTCAGTCAGCAGCACATTTAGTTATTCTTTATTGAACACACAGACGAGAGTAACAACTAAGATATCTTGTCCTGTCTCGTCTACTCTGCTTCCGTTTTTTTCTGTCTACTGGCAAACAGGTTTTCAGTCTGATAGCATCCGTCCGTCTTCAGGGTCTGGTGCAAATAGCCGTTGTAAAAGTCTGCCGCCGCCAGCCTCTTTTTCAGCACCACCGCCTTGAAGCCCACCCACCCGTCCTGGAAGAGGGAACCGAGAACAACACACATGTGCCTCAAATAAATATCTGAATGACATAAATCTGAAGGAAACTGAGAAGAAAGTTTTATATTTACAACATTTGAAGGTGAGAACCATATGGAAAATAGATATCTCACTTGATTTTGAATTATTAATGCTGTTGAATTTCAGATTTTTTTTTGCATCTCTCTAAATTTAAAACACAAAATTAGAGTTAAAAATGTCTAAATTAAATAATATATGCTCAACTTGCTCAAATTCAAAAGGGCAATGTCACATCTTCAAATTTAAACAGGATACCAGAATGAGCACACCCAGACAATTAACTTCCCATTGACCATGTGACAACAATGTTTAAAATGATTTATCAATTATTAGCTACTAGTTTTTTAATTTAAAAAATTAAATAATATAGTCAAATTTGATTTTCAGTTACTATTTTTGTTTTGTTAGAGTTAGTGTTATTTATCAGCTGCTTAAGCAAAACCAATAAAGTGGAAGTGATTTTAAATTGGTTAATATTGAAAGTGAATTGGTGTTAAAAAAAGAAAGTGAAAGCATCATACTGGTGAGTACGACAAAGCTGACATAGAGCCACATTTAAACAATGTTAAGCCACCTGAAATGTATCTACTGTTCGGAACATCATCTGAAATTTCAAACGTCTGAACATAATTTAGTGGTAGTTTAGTTAAATTAGTGTATAACTCTATACCGACCTTACACATAACAGCCAGCGTTTTGGACTCCTTCAGATACATCACTGAGCCGGGGGCTGGTTTCCTCTTGGGATCTGCAAACATGTGAGTGGACACGCGTAGTGTGACAGACAGTACGTCAAATCCAAACATCATCTAACAAATATTTCTAATCTAGTCTTTTTGTAGAGCAAATGTGTCCGATTCGAACAAACCCACCTGATAATGAAATGTGACATTTTCCTACAAAATCGAGAAGCTTTACTGTACTGCCCTTCCATAAGGTTCTCAGAGGCATCTGATGGCAGAGAGGAGGGATCAGTACAGCGATTTATCAGCTCACACTGAACAACATCAGTCCTTATTATATCATCACACCTCGGATCCAATGGCACGATACAAACGATCGATTTGGTCACAAGTCTGTTCTTCCCACACCATCCAGCTCATGGAGATGTGCATTTTCGGGGCTGGTAGAAGAAAAAAAGGTAAAATAGGAAAAATTATTGTATTATATATATATATATGACTGAGTCTTTGTAGTTTATAGTTCAGAGCTACATACCCATAGTTACACCTGTCTGACTTTGCTCCTTTTTATTTTCTACTTTCTCTGACAGTGTCCTCAACGTCTCAACCAGCTGTGATTCAGGAAGAAATTGCAGCAACTATGTTAGCCTTATGTTGATCAGAGGGTCAGATGCTGTGCCAGGAATGTTTAACCAACTCACCAAATAGCCTCCCTTTGTGGCTAAAACTGATCTGAGCTCTTCGGCGGTGCAGTTCTCGGGGACCGGATGGAGCTCCTGAGCGAGAATGGGACCCACATCAAACCTGGACGGCGAGGACATTTTTGTTTTTGTTCGTACGGAGGAGAAAACGTAAAGAACAGTGAAGAGGCTTACTTCCGTTTACCTGTGAGGGCGGATCTGCATCACGCTGACTCCCGTCATAGTGTCGCCATGCAGGATGGTGTGAGTGATGGGAGCCGGACCTCGCCACCTCGGCAGCAGGCTCGGGTGGACATTCAAGATCCCGCTAAAAGAGCAAATGAACACAGACAAAAATACAGTTTAGAAGCTGCTAAAGCAGCAACAGAGGTATACCACCAATCTGAATAATCTTACAAGAGGGGAAGCCCAGTTCAATGGAAAAAGAGGATGATGTATGGAGCTGATGTTGAGTCAAAGGCTTTGTACTTGATCTTTAATTCTGAGAAATCAGTTTATTTAAAAATAGACAGGTGTACACTCGTTTTCTGGGTAAATAGAATCATGAGCCTCTCTGCTAATTAGTTGGGAAAAGTAGGAATGACTTATTTTCATTTTTCCCTTTCATATGTTTTGATATTTGGACTCCCATTTCTCTCACTTGAATGCTTTATCTTTTCAGTTTCAGATCTTGCTTTTTTTACTTTTAGACATCTGACCCTGATCTTGTGTGTGTGTATTGAGGGCAGGATCCACGTAGATCTGCTTGTGTTTTTAAATCACCACTGCTTTGCACTGTGCATATTCAAAACTTTTTCTTAGCGCCCACTACTGGCCTGGTGTGGTACGGCAGGGTTTCAGGCAGATCATATTCCTGTTGAGGTCTCCTTGTGTATAATCTGAACTATTTGTCAATCAGGCCGGCATGTGGAAGGAGATTTTTTTTTTTTTTTTTTTTAAATGAGTGGACAAAATTATCTGATTAAAAAAAAATAATAATAACATTATGTAGGCTACAAACCTCCCTCTATCATGTTGCCTTTATAAAAAAAATGATAAGGGGCATTCACAGTGGAAACCAGAAATTTCTGTACTTAAACTATAGTGCATACGTGTACAATTTGACATAATGTTGCTGCTCGTGTACCGCAGCTGGTCCTGTCTAAAACAGATCCAACTAAACAGATATGGAGATTAAAACAGTTTTAACCATGCAGGATATTTGTGCATTGTGTGCAAATGGAAATTTGTCACTGAAAGCAGCCAAATCCTACATGACTGCAAATATAATGCAACATAATAGGGGGAGGTTTGTTTGTTTTTATTTTGAATATGTTGGCTTATTTCTCAGAATTCAAGATCAAAATGAGAAATTTCCATTTTTTATGTTTTACAAGTACAAATCATTTAACCCAATATTGGCTCCATAGAGACGGTCCAGCTAAAAACTCCCTGTGGACCTGGGCTTTTTGAACTCAATAAATTGGACATTCTATTGGTAAGATGAAGTATGTAAAAGAAACAACAAATAAAAAAAAAGACTCACTATGGAAACTTTTTGATGAGATTGTCCTGGAGCAAACAGCCAAAAGACACCACCACCCCGACGTCAAAGCGTTCCTCCAGGTCAGCAAGAGGCCAGGTGTGCAGCCGCAGCTCGTTCTTCAGGGCAAACTTCTTCACCGGGACGTCAGAGGACCGAGTCACGACTTCCAGGGTCTCCACGACCCCTCCGCAGGACGCCCTACACACACACACACACACACACACACACACACACAGGCAGACACACAGAGGCAGACACACAGGCAGACACACAGGCAGACACACAGGCAGACACACAGGCAGACACACAGGCAGACACACAGGCAGACACACAGGCATACAGACAGGCATACAGACAGGCAGAGAGGTTACATTAGGGTGTAATGACAAATATGTTGTTGAAAACATCAGGATAACCAGGATTCTTGTTGAAAAATTGAATGTTTTAAAGCCTAAGCAAATATAATTTACGAGCTAGAAAATGTTGAAACAGTTTCTTTAATAGAAACCTATCAATGAGTCCTACAACTTACTGAAAATTCCATTAATACTGAGAAGCAATCAGAGAACAGTTCTAGATTTCAGACATTTCAAATAGCTAATTTCCCCCAAAACAAACAGGATAAATGGTTAACTTAGCGTTTTTAGTGTTTATACTGTAAATATGAACCAAATATTTGTTGAATGAAGTCAAATAATGTGACAATTTCAGATTATAGATCCATATACACTTTACTGTTTAAACCATGACAGTTTGAAAGGGTTTATGAAAAGAATAACTCATTTTACCATTATATTATTTTTTTAGAATGCATCTGTATGTAACCATAGCAACAGCGCATCCTCACATCGCTTTCGTCACTCGGGTATATTGATAAGAAAAATCACCTGTTGGACGCGAGCAGTTTGAGAGACTGCAACGAGAAGTTATCAGAGCCGAAGAACAGGATCTTCCATGGGGGTCCCGGTCCCGGTCCCGGTCCCGGTGCGGACAGCCGCCGCCTGTGTTGCCGCCACAGCGGCCCGCAGCGCAGCAGGCGGCAGAGGACGCTGCCGCTGCCGCCGCTAGCCCGCATGCGCGCGTCTGCCGCGTCAGTGCGGACACGAGCGAAGTTTTTCTATTAATAGTAGAGGCACAGTGAAAGCTTAGGGTCTAACGAGGAGTCTTATAAATCCACTACACACAGCCGTGCCGAAAAACTCCTGACTGACACTGAGTAGGCCGCCATGTTTACTATCAAACTTCCGCCTGTTTTTCCGGTTTCTGGACACGCGCACTGCCTCCTGCTGGTCAATGTGCGCATCGCAGGAGGGTTAATATAGTACTACTCTATTTCCTCCTCTGTTATAGTTTTGTTTTTTTTTTTTGTTTTTTTTTACATTTTTTTGTAATGTTTATAAACACCTTCTTCAAATGACTGTTTAACCACTTACCAAAATATTGATTATAACAGTTACAACTTATTATAGTATATAATATACTGCCAATTTGTTGTATATAACTTTTGTAAATTACATTTTATTTTCTATTGGTATTTTATTATGTATAGTAAGTTATTTATTCTAAATATTGTCATATTTTATAGGTTATTGTCACTGTGTATATATTGCTGGTGCCGCACTGTAATTTCCCAGCTCTATTTTGTCTTTACTCTGTACGCTGCAGTAATTTTCCTCGTTGTGGGATCAATAAAGTCTCTTATCTTATCTTATCTTATTTAATGGATTGCTATGGGAATCATTTATTACTCATTGATCAACATTTAGAATTGTAGGTGAATTATAGAGGTTTTGTTGAAGGCTCATTCTGAATTGATAAACTTGGGACTTTAATAATAATTTACTACCATATTCTAATCCCATAATGACAGCAAAAAAAACTTAAAATTAAAACCAATACCAGATAGTAATTTACCCTCTGTGTTTTCCTGTTGAGATGTAGTGGAGGTAGAGTAACAAAATCTGGCAATATGACACTAAAAACACTGTCAATTTGAAAAAAATCATTTATATCTTGTATCGCAACCATGTATATCAATACATATCCTATTGATATTAAAATGTATATTTAAACCCCTACCATCTCCTTTTCTAGATATACCTGTATAGCATTTATAGTGAATACTGTCTTTTGGTAAAGTTTTGTCATTGTGAAAATGAAATTCCTCTCAAAAAGGGATTTACTATATTAGAGTCAATGTAGACTTCTTAGAAATAGACAACAGTGAGTGAGACAAAGGTGTTTTTTATTAAACTGAACCTTTAATGTTATATAAGGCAATACTAACACAAACAAAAAAAATGTACATTTGTAACTTGCGGTTTTACACAGCGGCATTCATACAGGCATACTTGTGCGTCTAATGTAACAGACTGAAGTGTGAAGTCCTTGGCTAAGCATGAAAGGGATGTTCGCGGGAGGAAAAGCAGATGGTTGAGTGATTCTCAGAGGAAGTTCAGCGCGGATCGATGACAGCGTGAAGGAACAACTCAGATGAAAACAGGACCAGCGTGCCTCCTCTGTGGCTGCAGTGTGTTCTGTTGTTCAGGGCTGAGAGGAGAGGGCCACGTGTGTAGGCGAGTAGGGAACCTGTCGCCTATTCAAATATCATCTGAGAAGGCACCGTATTTCTGTTACACAAAACCTAAAGCGATAATAAAATCTCAGAAGCTGCCGAGGTTTCTGGGCCATCAGTCTGACATCTGCCTGTGCTGCTCCAGGCTGCTTCTGCTGATCTGAGGTTCCTCTTGTGATGAATACTCCTCCAGGAATCGGAGGTGAAACTGCTTCAGCTTCTCCAGGAGGACTCCCAGCTTCTCTGAACTTGGCAAGATGGTCATTCTAGAAAAAAAGGTGTTTCCTTTTTGTAAACACAACTTTCCGTCTTCATGTTACATCATCACTACTACTATAAAAGAAACGTGTCATCTCGAAAACACCTTTTTGGGCAGTGAGCTATGATATTTACCACACAACTCCTGTCTGCCTTTTAACTATAACTCATGTAAATGAGAACATATAAGACATGTGTCCAAAAAATTGTTTCACAAGGCGCTAGTCACTAGGAGAAAGTCTTAGTACGGAAACAATTTCTGAATATGGCCCTGTGTTTTCACACGTTGCTGTATTTAGAGTTTATTCCTCTGGGAGGCAGCCTGTGCTCAAATGTTAAGATATATAAAGCTCACAACCTCAAATCTTAGCCCCAGGCTTATTTTTCAGTTTTCTCTGCCATAAATGAAATATTAATATCCTGCCAACAACAAATGTTATGTACTTAAACTTGGTATTAAAAGATCTTATGAAACATGTGAGCTGACTGCAGTAGTGTCAGAATCACTTTATATTTATGACAAATATATATAGCAAATATTGCTAGAATACTGCAAAGACTATACTACAAATAAAAAATACTTTATTTAAAACTCAAAACAGGACCAAACTGACCCAAATCCGGAAAAAAATAAATAAGCTAAATCATCTGCAATCCAAAGATTATTATTGAATAATACAAGAGTTTTAAGATAAATTATTTGTTCATAAAAAAAAAAAAAACACACTAAAGATTATTACAGAACATTAATAATATATTCTGTAAGATCTATAAATAGGAAATTATAACAAACCCCTACAAACAACTTTATAAATCTAAATTGTATAGTTAGTTACAGCCCTTTAAACATTATATTGAGCTATTTTCTTATTGTAGTCATGATTTAGTTATTGACAATATATATATTTATACTGTAACAGTATCATTGTATTTTACTACAGATAAAAATACTGTTGAAGCTGAGATTTTCACATGCGATATATACATGAAACAGTCAGTGCCCTTGTATCAGGGGCTTTGTATTTTAACAGGGTAAATAAACACTGTCGGTGGAAGTACAGTATCGTATCTAACCTGAAGTGATATGTTCCCTCCCTCTGGCCGAATCCACTCCCTGGAACCACACAGATGCCGGTTTCCTCCAGCAGCCTGAGACAGTACAGCATGTCTGGAGCCATGGACAGGGACTGTAGAGGACAGTTTTGACAGTTTTCCTTAGTGCTGAGATTTAAAAAATTTAAAAAATAATCATGCAGAGTCTGTCCCTGTGTACTGTAAAAGCTTTAAAAGCACAGGAGAAAGTCCACATGGAAGTGTCAAAGACCTGGGCTTCCTGAACCGCTCGTGGTGGGATGAAGATCTGAGGGAAGGCGTACATGGCTCCCTGGACCGGGTTCAGCTTTATCCCAGGCACCGAGTTGAGGATCTGCTCTGTGAGTTTGGCCTTGTGCGCCAGAGCGTCCAGGACTGAGCTTTTCTCCTGCACGCCAACATAACACACGATGAGCACAGCTAGAAAAACAACAAGGAAACACTCCATTCTAGCTATAAAGCAAGGAGCGTAGCCAATGCCAATAACAAGAAATTTATATTCTCATTTTTGGTTTCTTATTTCTAATAATACAAAAATTCAGTGGATCCAGACACTCACCTTGGCAAACTGAGCATATGAAGGCTCGTGCACTTTGGGGGGGTTCACGATGACGTTCATGGCTGCCTGTCCAGAGACAGGAGGGCAGAGGCGGACCGACAGCAGCTTGATGAGCTGGGCCTTGACCTGTGGATCCATGTTCAACACCTCCATGTAGCCCCCACGGAACCCACACCTGGCAAGGAGACAGAAACGGAACGTCGCCCAAATCACACGGAAAGTCGTGGGACAATGAAAAAAGGCAGTCTGCAGATAAACACTCCGCCACACACTTCTAGGATATAAACGACTTTTTGAGGAAAACCCTGCATACACTACCTTTAACAGAGCCCAATAGTGCTGATGATGAGTGATACTCACTCTCCCGTGTAGCCCTTGGAAGTGGAGTGGAAGGAGGCCAGCTCCACATTGTTGAAGTACTCCGGGCCCATTTCGAAGAGGACCTTCTTAAAAGAGTGGAACTGACAGTCCGAGGAGTACACGTTGTCCTGGTAAACCTGTAATGCATTCAAGACAGGTTAATAGGAGCATGGATGGGAAAAAGAAACAAATCTGAGATCTGTAAAATAAGATCTGACTAATCTGAAACTGACTATACTTAGAAATAAAGAAGTTATAGGTCCTAAAAACTTGGGGAACATATTTATTTATCATTTTCCATATAAAAAATAAATAAGAAATGATAAAAAGAAGAAATAAAGACCAGCAGGAAATAAAAGAAAGAAGCTGAAACTAGTGAATGTTTTTGACAGCGTGAAGACAGTGAGGTGGTCAGACTGCGATGGATTCAATGTCCGATCTTTGCAGGCAGTGAAAATTACCTCATCAGCCATGACAAACAGATTCTCTTCATAGGCGAAATGAAGCACCTCCTCTATACACTTCTTACTCTGCACCTGACCTACAGAACAGAGGTAACGGTTATTAACACTGGAAGGAAACACCAACGCTGCCATATCCACAAACGTGGTTTTAGAATTTGTTCACACAATCAGACTTTGTCTTGTATTGATTACTGTTGGGAGGCGTTTAGGGTTTTTTTTGGTTTGTTTTTCTGTCTGTATCCTTGGGAATCAAAAGGGATTTTCCCGTATTTCTGTGCTGTGTTTGTTTCTTGATTTTGTAAACTAATAAGAAAATAACTTCAATGTTTCAGTCCTAAGGACTAAGGAAGTTTTTTTTTTTTTTTGCAAGAACAGTGTTTAGGCATTATGTTCAGGAGGAAAGTATTTTTTTGACAGAGCTGTTGTATTGGATTACATTATATTACAGGCATTCCTTTCAAAGGTGCTCAGTGAACACACACACAGACACACACACACATCCATCCTACCAGTTGGGTTTCCTGGGTTAATGATGCAGAGCACTCGGGGCTGGCAGTGCTGTTTGGCTCTCAGGTATGCTTGCTGCAGCTCTTCGATATCCAGAGCCCAGCAGTTGGCCTCATCCAGGTAGTAGTTGATCTGCACGGCCCCCAGCTCCGATATGGCTGCCGAGTACAGCGGGTACTGAGGGATGGGAATCATCACACCCGTCCGGGAGCTGCCCTGACCCGACACCAGCAGCTTCAGGATGCTCTGCAAACAACAGATTACGACTAATGTGGATCTTTTTTTTTTTAAAAAAAAGCTCAAAAACACCAATTAAGGGCCTGTAAGGTCAGGCATGTTATACGTCTACAACTTGTCTAAATGAGATCAGTTGGTAGTTTTTCCATATTTTCGTACCATGATGCCATCGCTGGCGCCTGTGGTGAGGTAGATATTGTTCCAGTCAGAAGGAACACCCTGATCTCTGTCTCTGATGTAGTCAGCAGTGTCCTGACGGATACACTCCACCCCCTGGCTGGCACTGTATGAGCCTGAAACACATATAAGTGCACACAGGTCATGCAACTTGATTCATGATGATTCACACACATTGCAGCGTTCAAAGCTAAAATGACATAAACACCTTTTTCCCATTTAACTTATCCAGATGCAAAGCAGTGGTCTCAACCTATTACTCCAACTATTGACCACATAGAGATCATCCACAAGAATAAGTAACACAAACTTCCACAAGGTGTATTATTGGGTTGAGGTCAGGAGGTGCAGGCCAGTCAAGTTCATCTACACCAGACTGTCATCCAGGTCTTTATGAACCTTGCTTTGTGCACTGGATGAGTGGATTTGAACAGGTAAATACTTAAATATATAAAATACTTAAATATAATGAATCTGTGTAGTTTTGTATTGTTACACAGTTTACCACTCACATATACACACACACACACATTACACACACCTAAGCTCTGTCCTCCACAGTCCTGAAGGATGCGCTTAGCTCGCTGTTTGGCATCATCAGGGAACGCCGGACTATCCAGCAGCTCTGGGAAACAACACAGAGCCACAACCTGTGGGAAGAGATCAGTTTCTGATTGATATTATATCCATTCACTTACACTTTATGATCCGTCTGTGAAGCAAGTTCCTTTCAGTTTTCACGGAGTATTTAATATTAAAAAGATGTGATATTTCCATTTTTAAAATTCAGGCCATGTGCTTAACCGTTTCCTGCTGATGCATATTATGAGATGTGGGGTCTCTCTGCACCATAGGTCAGCTGACCAGCACACCAAACACACAGCTAAACTTCAGCTTGCTCTGTCTCACAGAGACATGGCAGTGCAGGCAGACAGAGTGACGACAGGAGGAGGCAAATCTGTCTTTTACTGCTGAGGTGAAGGAACTCATCTATAAAGCAGACACTGAGCTGACAGCAGCAGCTAACAGCAGATTGAGGCCATACTGTCTGTCAGATGAGTTTTCGCATTACGCTGTTGTGGTCGCTTGCGCATCATTAAATGCAGGTCTGTGTTGAACCTGATTAGACAGCTGTCTCACGGTTAGCAGACAGCAGTCTGTGCTGTAGTTGGTTCACTTAGGCAGATAACCCACAGAATTACATCCAGTTATTATCTCTCTTTCCTTCACTTTGGTTAGTCTGTTAAATGGCATTTGAATATCTGTATCCTTGACTTTATTTTCATTCCTGGTGATACGCTTGTTGCTCCCTAACTCAGGGCCTCTTTTGACCTTACCTGACGTAGGAAGGTGATTGGCTGTTGGCCCATGGCGTGGGCATCACCAATGTTGGCTTTGATGACCTCGGTGAAAGGCTGTTTGACTCCCTGTACAGATAAGAAATGACATCATAAATACATTGTCAAGCTGGGTTGAGGCTTTTGAGACTCCTGTGTGATAGTGAAGCGTGTTACGGCTATGATGGTAAATCATGTCACTGCTGTGTGATAGTAAATCATGTTACTGCTGTGATAGTGCATCATGTAAATGCTGTGATAGTGCATCATGTAAATGCTGTGATAGTGCATCATGTAAATGCTGTGATAGTGCATCATTTAAATGCTGTGATAGTGTATCGTGTAGCTGCTGTGATAGTGCATCATTTAAATGTTGTGACAGTGCATCATTCAAATGCTGTGACAGTGCATCATGTTACTGCTGTGATAGTGCATCATTTAAATGCTGTGATAGTCTATCGTGTAGCTGCTGTGATAGTGCATCATGTAACTGGTGTGATAGTGCATCATGTTACCAGTATCATGGTGAATCATGTTACTGCTGCGTGGTAGTTATTGGTATCACGGCTGCGATAGTGAAATGTCATCGGTAATAGTGAATCATGTTATCGCTATCATAGTGAATCATGCCGCTGCTGTGGGATAGTTTAACATATTACTGCTGTGTGGTAGTGAAACATGCTACTGTTGTGTAATAGTGAAACATGCAATCACTGCTTTGCAAAGTGAAACATGCCACCACTGTTGTGTGTGTGAAACAGATGATGCAACCTGTAGCTGTTGTGACAGTGACAGCTGTCTTCCAATCACAGACAGAGGAGGGCTCGCGACTAACGCGGAAACTCTCACCTATTAATCTATTAATAGCTTCGAACAACACCGATAATGAATAAATACGCAGAATAAACAAAAGAAACACAAAGGTCACGTGATGTGATGTGTTGTGATGTGATGGTGTTGCCTAGTCACGTTAGCTCCAGGCGCTAACCTGCTGCAGCCCCCTCTCCAGGTCCCCCGCCTTGATGACGATGGGTCCCCGCACGGCGTACTCCACCGCCTTCACCTGCGGGTTCAGGGTCTCCATGGTCAGGGTCTTCTCCCGCATCCTGGACGCGTCTCCCCCCGCCTCCGCCGCGGCCTCCGCGGTGCTGTACCGCTTCAGTCCGCTCTGCAGCGGAGGCCCCTGCGTCTTCATCCGAGCATGCTGCCACAGCCGCGGGCAAAGCGCGCGGCAGCCGCGGTGGAGGACGGGCGGGGAGCGGCGCACTATGTGATGGAGACGATGCATGTTTCCTCTGGATGCGGAGGATGGGTCATCTGGGTGAACGGTTCACCGTGTCCCGGTCGTCAGGCCGTCGGTGCGCGGTGACTTGTTTAGAGGGAGAAGCGACGATGAACGTGACGCGTCTTCCGCCGCTTCGCTGCGAGGAATTTAATCTGGTTCCATCACTACATACCAGCCAGTTTTTTTGGCCCCCAAGAAAACTTTATTGACAACAGATTTTCTAACACAATTGATTCATAGAGTGGTGCAAACGAAAGAAATGTACGTGTTCATAAAAAATATCTATACAATATTAGTTGTATAGCGTAGTTTAACTGTGTATTGCATGAATAATATGTATATATATAGTCTCATGATATTAAATGTAAAATAAATAGTGAGTTCAGTTTTATATTTGGTGAATAATTTCCAGGCTGTAATATTTTATAGTAATTATTCTAAATTTCACAAGTAATACTTTAATTTAAAAAATAATATAAAATGTTGTTAATATAAATACATTAATTAAATATGTCAAATATAAAGAAAGAAAGGAAGAACCAGGATCTTCAGTCCAGTAAACACGTTAATGTTTGTTGAGTGTCATCACTTCATTAAAAATTGGCTACAGGTTTGAAAAAGTTGTCGGAAATGAGTTATGTTCAATAAAATACAGGCAAAGAAGACCAGAAAAAGTGATGAAAAAGGGAACTGACCACTTACCAATTTGATTTACCCCATATTTGTTTAATTTATATCCAGGTGATTTAAGTTTTGAGTTTGCACTATGGAATAAAAGGAGAGTTTAAGCCAGGTTTAAAGTTGCCTAAAGTCACACTAGCATGTTCAAAAATTGGCCAGTCACTTTATTCTTTATTACATAAAAGACATGATATATAGAAAAAAAGGCATTGACAGTGATATACATATATATAGATATATATAGATATAGATATATAGATATCACTGTCAATGCCTTTTTGATTTAAATGATCAGTATATAAATAATTTGCATTTGATAAAGTTGTGTCTTCTCAAAAACTTGTGGAAAAAATGACTTAGGCCTTTTTTTAATAGGGTGACAATATTCAAAATCATAAATTTGTCTGGCTTCCTGTATAATTCTAGGAAAGATGGACACTGACGTTTTCCTCCACAGCCACAGCTCATCTGACTTGCATCAAATGCTGCAGAGTAGACGCTGCTGTGGTTTTGTGGCTTGCTGTACTTTCCTGGAAAACCATGAATAATGGAGCGTTTACAGCTGTTGATACATTTGGATACACATTCATCCCACAAGTAGGCAGCATTTCCTTAGCTGGAAATAAAACGGTAAATATTAAATAGCCAGCTAAAACCCATCCATGGGTTTGCAGAAATTTGGATGTTGCAGACATATCATGAAGCTGGGCTGTAAAACACAAAGTCAGGGAAATAAGCAGGCAGCCTTCCATTTTGGACTGATTTTAGCTGCACATGCAGACAAATACTCTTTTTTTTTTTTTTAAATGCAGCTGTTTGTAGATCACATAGCAACAATGTGATGTATATACTTGTGATCCAAGATTATCAATTGTAGTGAGAATAGTTCATATTAGGTTACATGTAAAGCAGCATTCACAAGAAATCCAGAAACATGGCAACTTCCTGCAGGGTTGTGCTGAGGTGTGGACATGTTTATTTTGGCTTCAGAACATAACACCAGTTCAAAAATATGGTTTTATTTCTCTGATTCACTGAACCAACACAATGTCTCGCTGATGGTCTCGTTTGCTGATGTAGGTCATTAAAAGGCATCAGAGGGATCATGAGACGTTCATAATCAGTTGAATGATCCATGTCAAAACTTTTAACCAGTCCAAACATTCGGTGCAGTCCTTTAGTAAACATTCCATGTTCCAAGCAAGATGAAATTCATCCTAAATTAACATATTCTAAAAATATCTACTTACTTTACATGGCATGTACTGGAGACAGTTTTTCAGAAACATTCTGTATCAGCTCTGGAGCTGGTGGTGTTCATCATGCTCAAGTGTACTCAACGTTTTAGATATTTCATTTATCAATGGCAATCTCAAAAAAAATCTTTATTGCATTTTCAACAATTGTTTTTTTTTGAGTGTTAATAAGAAAGATATCATCTTCAGTTCACAAGATAACACTTGGTTGAAAATGTCTTCTGTTTATGTGGAGCGCAACTTCACTCGATAACAGTCCATTTATTTCAGATGAGTGTATCATTTCTTCAGTCTCTCATTCTCCTATGTTAAAACTCGTTTCGTTCTGAGTTTTCTGACTCTCATTCGGGTCATCCAAATGAAAATGAGAACACATCCAGGTCAAAGTTCAGCTTCAGCCACTTCTGGCCTCTTTGGTCTTCCTCTTGCCATTTGGTAGTTTTCCTATGATAGGTCCTCTGTGCCAGTTTCCTCACTTATCCAACCTTTAGTCTATAAGATGAGTGTTTGACCCAGGATCTTGCGGTTGATCTCGGCCAAGGCCACAGAAAACACAAAAGCCTTCTCATCAGAAAGACTGGCATAAATATCCACTTCCTTCTCTTGTTTCTCTGTGAACACAATTAAAAACAATTATTAACAGACTGAATGTTAATAGGACGGATCAACTTCTGCATTTTGATTCAAGCTGCCAGTCAGCACTGTTTTTTCAATGAGGATAACATTAAACTAAAATATACTCTATAATTCATCAATGTAGTAAATGACCATTCTAGCTGCATATATATGTTTTTTATTTGCATAAAAGGATAATGGGTGATTAGGAATCCCTTGAGCTGTGTTGATGTGTGATGTTATAGTTTAGCTGGTTAGATGGAGCATTCTTTCACAAAAGCAAAGCTTGAAGGATAAAATTATTATTTCAAATCAAGATCATTATTTCCAACATTTCTATCCTCAATGTCTTGACTATATTGTCTATTCATTTTACAAGTCATTTGATAAATAAAAGTGTGACCTTTTACAAAAAAAACTCTCTGGGTGACCCCATACTTTTGAACAGTAGTGTACATAGAGACACCACTCATCACTACTTTTACCTTTCTCCTCTTCTTGTTTCTTCAGCCCTACTGTTTTGGGTCGGCCCCGTCCTCTCCGGATTGGATCTGATTGGCTGTTGGCCCGGGATCTTCTCCTGTTCTCCATGTCGCTGGTTAAAGGGGAGTCGATCCTGTCTTTGCGAATGCGCTCTGTCCTCCTCCGCTTAGAGTCCATCTTGTCTGAATAAAAAAAAAAAACGTGTTGTGAGTAATGAATATTGTACACCAGGTTGATCTTTCTTCAACCAATCAAATTATATTTTAATTGAGATAACAGCACTGGTTATGCGATTCAATTAATTTTATATTTATTTAAATTTGCTCTATTATTTTTCCACTGTAATGACCATACACGTTTGTAAAAAGTGTAATACTATTGTTATGTGTGTTAATCTTTACGCTATATCTGTAATCAGTAGTGTGTGTGTACAGACTGGTGGACACAGTTGTAATAGATGTAAACAGTATTAATGACAGGACAAAATAATTAATATTACTTTGCACAACAGAAGTTCAGAAGAATGCATTAAACACAAGGTTGAACTACACTTTTATACACAACTAAGCTTCACTTAGGCTGAGCCTTACCTGCTATGTTCGGAGAGCGCTCATTTACCTTGGCATTCAGGAGCTTTCTGCTAATAAACACATAACCACACGGACAGGACTTGCAAGCAACTGGAATCTAGAGAGAAACAAATAGGGAACAGATGACGTTATTGGTGAGGCTTTGCCAATTAAAGGGAAGGGATGGAATAAACATGTCAGCTTTAATCCATGGATGGCACTGAAGAAAAAGGATTCTTCCTCTCCGTCTCCAAATGTGTTGTCAGCACCATCAGACAGTTACATCTTGTGATATGTTCATATGGTCAATTTTAAAGTAGTCCCGGTAATGTGTGTTTCAGATATTCTTTCTTTGACTGACAACATAGCTACAGAGCTTTCTGGTCTGCTACCTCTTACTCTGGACTCTTCGTACAAGTATGTTGTTCTTAAAGGGATTCTGTGGGCTACCGAGCAAAACATGGTAACGTGATCTTGACAAGCTCATATGACACAATCTTCATAATTAATATATTAGTATTATATCAGTTTTTCTCATTGGATAAAACTTGTTTTGATAGAGATTGATTTAGATTTTATATGCTCCTTCCAAGCTCATTCTTTTACTTGATGGAGCAACACCATGGGTAGCATGAATGCTTGGTGACTGATCTCATATATTACTCTTTTAGATTTAGTTTAAGATGCAATAAAGATGCAGCAGTTTCAGAATCAATCATCATACATGGTGATACTCCTGTGACTACGGGCCTTTAGGTCTAAAATTTGAGCATGGAGAACAACAAAATACAATAAATCATCATTTCCTCTGTCATTCCTATTTCTTAGAAGTTGTTTTTATTTATTTTTTTTATATTAAACACTGAAATGACACAAGTTAGTTTAAACATCAATTTTATTGTCAGAAAAAGATCCATACAGAAAAATGTATAAAATGCATCGTCCTGATCACAAAACACAAATGTTAACAAGAACAATACAAATATGGCAAAACAACCCCAATTCACGTTATCAGGGAGGATTCACAGAAGCCATACTACAAAAAAAAAAAGTTTGGTACTATAAATGGGCACCACCATTTACTGCTGACTCTGTGACATACACAAAAAGTCAAACTGTCATAGATTATGGACTCATTACACACAGTAAGTAAAAGTGAGTAATAATCTATGAAAGTTTCACTTTTTGAAAGGATTTGTATACAGTGAGTACTCTTATTTATTTATATATATTAATATTAGGGATACTGACACATAGATACCTGCCACTTTTACTTCTCTGGTCTACCAAGCTGGGCATGGAAATCCTCAGAGCTGATTCACAAATCAGGTCTAACAGTTCCTCTGTATAATCTGTGATACAAAAGGAAAACCATTATAAAATCCATTATTTATAATTTGAGAAAAATAATATTTTTAATAAATTGGGAGGGTTAAGCAATAAAATTAAAATGATGTATTATATTACTTGGGTCCAAGCACTCTTAAATGGTACAATTTTAAATAGTTTTAGTCATTTTCATTCTTTTTCAAAAATTACGAACATTGGTCCGGCACTGCAGATGCAGATCAAATAAAAGGCTATCTGTGCATCTCTAATATATTATGTAAATATATAAACGTGCATACATTTGTTATAAGTATAAGAGTTTGCAAATTTTCAATAAAAGCTTGTTAAACTCACGTTCTACCTTCTTGGTCCTTAAATAGCAGGGCTGCCAGGTAAAGTCTGGGAAGGGAAAGTAAGACTTAAAATAAGGTGGAGAGCATATTTTCTATACATTCCCATAAGTGTTTAGACATTTATATTCTATTTACCTGCATAAAAGCTCCAAGAGAAGGAAAGGCACCCTCCTTAAGTGACGCAGTGAAAAACCTCCGGTGAGCGCTCAGCCTCTCCTTCCCAAGGTCAAATATCATCTTGCTTATGTTTAAAATGAGGCGGCGGCCATCACTTCAATTCTCCTCATTCTGTTTTCCAGGGGACTTAAACCTTGACCGTCAAGGGACCGTTAGAAATAGGCCATCGGGCAGCAGAGAGCTCCTCTTGGGCATGTTTTAATTGTGGGTTTCTTACTGCAGATGGACTGTACCTGCTGCCATTCAACCGTTCGCCTGAGGGGGGCGTCAGTGGGCAGAATGTAGAGTCCAAAACCTCCAAGTACTCCTGAGAAAAATCCTCTGCTTCGAATCTGAGATGAAAGTCACTTAGTTGATGTGTTCTCTCCTTCTCTTCCTGAGCGGCGAGCTGCTTCCAATCGAGTTTATGTTAGTCGTGCTTTTCAAGCTGTCGTGTAACCTTTTATTGTCCATTGAGCTGAAGCTGTGTTCAGGATCTCTGAACTCAGTAAAATATCAGTGCATTTAAAGAAAATGTGCTTCCATGGTCTCCAGCTGTCCCCAAGAATCAGGGAATCAATTTGAAAATGTGTTTACTTTTTTTTTTACCTAAAAATACAACTTACACATACAAGCAACATAGCTCCTCTAAAGAATAGGTCAGTAAGTGACTATAAAATATGGCTGTAAATATAGCTGTCCAGTGTGTGTAAAGATGCTGTTTAATCTATTTGTCGATCAAAAAAATGCTACAACCTGCTGCATTTAAATGAAAAATAAATGTATTCACATTTTCTGTTATTTGCTTGTTTTGTATGACTAACTCACAACCTTCAGATATTCAATTTACTATCAACATGTGACGTGGAAATAGCAGCACAGTCTCATATTTGAAAATCTGAAACCAAAAGAACATTTGGCATTTTGCTTAAAAAAATGAATAAAATTATTAACTGCTCATCTGAACAGCTCATCTCATATTTTTGCTTTACAGCATGTTGATTTCTGCATTTTACCTCAAGTTTTGATAATCAGCAACTAGTTTAATGATTGAAAGTTATATATACACACACTGACTCACGCACATACGCTTTCCTCTGACAAATTTGTTGTACATGATAATGTGATTATTTTAGTTTTTTCCACTGTTAATTCACACAACCAAACATGTGATGTTACTTTTTTGACTGTGGAAAAATTTAAAGCATTTTTTAAATATTTTTTTAAATTGAAAAAAACAATAAACTGGTAAATCTATAAAGATCTGTAAAGACTATATTCTGTAATCTTACTTGTAGACGATGTAAATTTTCATGGAGTCCTGGGTAGATTTTGCACTTTTAATAAGGTTTGAAAAATAGCTGTTCTTGTTTTATTAATTTGCAATTGTGCATTTCATTTGTTAATGAGTGACTGCCCCATAAACACGCACCTCAGAACTAGTTTCTCCTGTTTTTAATTAGACATAGACACTCAGTCTCCTGCTTGCTGTGATCACTGCCATGTGTTTCACATTTACATATTTTTCTCTTCCGTTGCCCAACGGCGGATGTAGTGTGAAATTTGATCATAGCTTATAAATATCTTAACTAGCACTCTGTGTCATAACCAAGCTGCAGATAAACATCATTCAATATCAGCTTAATGATCACAAAAATATACAGACTAATAACAGCAGCTGTGATACACATTGATTTTAAATTATTGACGCCTATTCTCCAACACAGAGAAGACCGTCTGGCAATAACACAAAAATGTTAAATCCAGACGATCAACCTTCCTGTGAAGCCAAAAACATGTGGATCAAACGTGGATATTTCCAAAACAGCACAGCAGAAAACCCTCCAGGTTACGTCAGAGTATTGTCTGTACATGTATTGTAATTCATGAGGTTTAAAATCCCAGCAGCACCCACAACAACATGAAAGCACTGATATAACCTATGTGGAGACAATCGGGCCCATTTCAATTCCATATATGTTTGAATTAAATTATTTTTTTGTTTGTGGTCATGTTAACATGCTATGAGTAAATGAGCCCAGATTTTTGGTGAAATGTTTGACATCCTTGTCTTCAATATTTTAGGGGCCCTATTGTGAAAGAAAAACAGATTTTCAGTGTTTGTGTGTAAATATGTAGGTCTGATGTTCCTGTTAACACCCAAACTGTGAAATAAGACCACCCACTCATTCTGTTGTGGCCTGGCCTCCTCTGTAGAGCTGCTGAAACCTGGCTGAACACAAGCTATTTAGAAGTGGCTCCTGTTGCAATGGGCTTTTTTTGTTTACCAAAAGCTGGATTATATACAGATTCCTCCTCAGTTCCAAAGCAAACAGACCTATTTATTGAAGGTTAAAAAAGAGCCATGAAAAAAAACAGGCAGTATCAGTGCCTTTTCTTCGAATAACTTAAGATCCAGATGTCCAAGGACTAGAATCCATCTAGTTAAATACAGGTAAAACATACCAAGCTATACTGAAGTATTTGCTAAAAAAAAATGGTTTAACGCTGAATAAAACTAAATTCGTGTCTAACCACAATACTGCGCATGCGCACATTGGATATTGATATGCAGCCATGAACAGTCCCTTGTTAGTTTCAATTAAAAATGAAATGATTAATTTATTTTAGAAAAAACGAAATTGTTGAAACCATCTGTGATAACCAAGGTACACAACTCAACAACATATTTACACACATTTACCACAGGATTTATTCATTTTTAGACAATTTAATGTCGAAAACAAGCCATATCGTGGCTTTAACTTAGAATGGTTCCTTTAAGTTGCGTTTCTCGAACGTTATGTGTTCTCTTCACTGCAAAGCGACAATAATGCAACTGAATATTCGCTGTGTTACACGTGTTGAGTACAAAATAGAGACCGAACTAACTCGGTATAATTATGGGTAATTTACAGAAAAAAAAGGGGATTTTTAGTGGGTTTACACATATATTTTCTGTATATTTTTGATACGGCGGTTTTGCTCTCCCCCTGAACACGTTTCCGTCTTTGAATCCGCTGATATTTCTATTCAATATAAATCAGCAAAAAAATATCACGGGAGTAAACACTACCACTGACGTTCCCACATCGGAAAAAAAATATATGTTCTCACCTGTTGGTCGCATTCAGGACAAGATTTAGTAGCCATTTTGACTTTCTTTGTTTTATTTGCCGACATAGTCCGTTTCCTCCAGCGACACGCCGATAGCCGTCGTTAGCTACAACTGCTCTCCGGGATACATGGACGGCGGCGTCTCTGCTCCGATGTACACGAACGAACGTAACAAAAACCCGGCGACGCCAGCGATGTCAGCAGCCTACAGCGAGCAGCCTTTACGTTGAGCACATTCTACTAAAGCTGCTATAAACCTACGCGCATGCGCACGGACAATCCTGCTGCTCGTCTGTTGCGTTCACTGTCCTTTTAAAAAAAGGCGGATTCGAAAGCTTCGAGATTTAAGGTTCTGTATTATTGTCATTTACTGTACTGTGTTTCTGTGCGGCGTTTCCTGAAGTTACAGTAAAGTACAGAAAAATAATTTTGTAGAAGTTGTATTAGACTATTATTTGACTAAAAGTTTTTTAGTATCTGATATTTATTGTACTTGAGTAATAAAGGTATTTAATGTATATCTAAGGTATACTAGCACAAAACTGTCATGTGATGAAAGCCCAAAAACTTGATACCAAATAGGTACACTCTCCTAAGAAGGTTTTAAATATAAACACATGCTATCAACTAGTTTTATATTCTATGTGGAATAAATATTTATCATTCTTTCTCAGTTACTCAATTTTCCATTTTGTGTCATAAAATCTAAATACAGATTTTTTAGTGGAAAAAATATACAAACCCTAAAAAGTTTTGACTTTCTCATCTAGCATACCATGATTTATCACTGACCCATTTATATGAAGTAAAGGTAAGCATAAAGCAGTCATAATTTGGAGAATGCTGATTTTTTTGTCCTTAGTGTAAATGTATCACTAGAAGCTTCAGTTTTCCACATCATACTGAATATTGAAGCAGAATTTGCTTAGAAACTGTTATGTTTAAATTTGATTTTATAGTAAGTAAAAAAACAATGCTGAGGGGAAATGTAGTGAAGTAAAAGTGGTAGTTGATATAAATATGCTGTTTCACACATTCAAAGACACAAAAAGGAAGAGATCAACACACCATTTTCACTGCCTGCTCTATTTTTAACTTTCATGAAAGTCAAGTTAAAATCAAGCATTCTGTTCCTAAAAAATACAGACAGCCAGACAAGCAGAGCAAAGATATTTCAACAGTATTTAAGCTGTTAGCTCATGGTTGTTTCTTATCTTCCCACCAGATGGAACTAAAGTCAATAAACTTTTTAATACACTTTGTTATTTCAGGTCATGTGTTTTGATCAATATGGATATGAATATGATCAATATCAGAACTGAACATACATATACATATATAGATATATATATAAATATATATATATAATAAGTAAGCAATAATAGCAATAAAAGTCTTTATTCACAGACAGAAAACAAAGCGTGGTACAGGTCACAAACTAAAAGAAATGCCCAAATGCAATGGAATAAACACATACTGATATGAGGATGTTGGTCCGTTAAAATGCATCATTTATTGGTAAATATAAATCTATATATAAATCAACAATATGAGGTTCAACACATTATCAGTCAAAACCACCACCTCTTCCCAGCCAGATAAACAAACTATCACAAAACAAGTCAAATTACTGGAGAATGGAGAAAAAATACTAATAAATAGCAAGAAAAAAGTATGCATAAGCAAAGCATGTATACATACATACATGCACGTACATATCTACATACATACACATACACTCATATTTACATATATATACGCACATACATATCCACGCACATACACACATGTACCCATACATAGCTAATGCATACTTAAGGTGCAGGATGTGTGTGTAGAGAAGAGAGGGCTTGTGTTGCCTCCTGTGGATGCAACTTTACCTCAACTTATAGATTGAAGCTGAAGTACCTCCACACAACCGACGCATTGCTCCTCATTTTGGTATAAGTTCCTGTGTCTGTGACATTTTCTCTGTCTGTTCATCGCTTCTCACACCAAGGGGGAGGCAACTACCTGCTGATGTAGTTGGCAAAAATGAGGAATCCACTATCTAGAACATCCAAACAGAAGACTCTACCGTCTACATAGAACACAGAGACAGAGAGGAACCAGACGGAATCGACCCGACCCCAAACCCAGCATACAGAGGATGGGTGAATGCGGTCTTGAACGTGTGGAGGTGGATCAGTATGTCTGAGGAGACTTTGTAGAAGGACAAGGTGCCGGCAGGACAGTCCACATACACTGCTACTCTGTTAGGGACAGAGGAGGCGGAGGGGGAGGAGGAAGTGATGATTTCTGCTTTCTTATCGTGCCAGACAGAATAGCAATCATCAGAGCACCTCAGTCTCCAGGACTGCGCATTCAATCCAAAGACACAGTCATCTATGTCTCCTTTCCTTCTGATTCCTCTGTAAGTCACCGCTATGGACACCTTTCCTCTCCACTCGACCTCCCAGTAACAGCGACTGGTCAGAGTATTTCTACACAGCAGCTGAGGCTTGCAGTCAAATCTGTCTGGATGATCCAGATATGACTGATCATCATCCATATGAGTCACCTTCCTGCTTCTGTCAGACAGTTTGAGTTTTGTGTTTGTTGTGTTTGGATCCAGGGTCAGTTTACAGAAATCTGATGGATAGAACGAGGCACAATGCACCTGCAGTTATTGATCTGTCATCTGTTTGACGAGGACATCGTCTTCATACACAATAGGAAGCATCACAGTGTCACATTTATTTGTTGTTTTCATGAATCAAGCAAATTAAAAACACACAATACACACTTACACTTCCTGACACCTGGTTTTAACCATTCGGCTCCAGCAGGATGCAGCCTGAAGGAAAGAGGGGTTTTAGAACAGCTGGTTCTCTGTCATCATGCAAACATGGACATTACATCACTCTAGTCTTCTTTGTTAATATTCTTTACAAATATGGGGGTTGGGATTTGATAGATTTTCATCTTATCTGAATACAGTATCACAGTACTACTGAAACTGAATCTTTGAACAGAAAATGACTTAACTTATTACTTTAAATTTAGTTATAAAAACAGATCAGTTGAGATTTGTGATCAACTCAGATAGAAGAAATGTTTCCAGGTGTTCCTCATCTATCAGACATTGGTCTCTCCATACCTGAGAGTGTCCAGTGCCCACTGTGGACCCTTCTGTCCATCAGAAAGAAGCTTCTTTCCCGAGTCTCCTGGATTATTGTAGCTCAGGTCCAGCTCTCTCAGATGGGAAGGATTGGCGCTTAGAGCTACCGCCAGAGAAGTGCAGCCTTCCTCTGTGATCAGACATCCTGACAGCCTGAAAATGCATGAAAACAGAGTAAGAGTACCACTATCTGCAGTCAGATACAACAACCAACTGTCTCCAAAGTGACTAAATAACTAAAAGCTAAAGTAATTGTGGGAGTTCCATTTAAGAAGTTAAGAATCTGATTTGGTACATTCAGGTGTGGTACATTGCAATTGAACAATACAAAACTAAACAGAAACAAAAAGGGCAAAAGAAATGATCTACTGTTGAAGTTTCACCTTGTGTGAGTAAGACTCATATTATTTAATAAATGTTAAATTTACCAGGTCAATATGACTGAACCTTATTGGTAGTCTATGGCTTATTGATTTTACTTTACTTTAATTTCTCTACCCCTAACATCTACACCTCTAGGAGGATTTGTTCCTTGCTATACCCCACCTTTAAGTGAAAGTACACCACTGCTTCTAATGTTATTCAGACTTAAAAGTTGTATCCATTGAACAAGTTGAAGAATATTAACCTGAGAGTTTCCAGGGCACAGTGCGGACTCTTCAGTCCAACACACAGAAGTTTCACTCCTGAATCCCCTATATTGTTGTTACTCAGGTCCAGTTCTCTCAAACTAGACGGCTGGGAACTGAGAACTGAGGCTAGAGCGGCAACACTTTTCTCTGAGAGGTTACAGTCACTCAGCCTGGAGAGGAAATGGAGGAAAAAAAGCAAAGTATTAGTTGGTATTTTTTTTTAAACTAAGCCAGTGTATTTAGATCATAAAGGAACACAACGTTCACTGAACTTACTGAGCTTTGTGGGAGGCTTTGACCACTGGCAGCAGCCTCAGGAGAGCCACCTCTGAAGCATCATATTTCTTCAGGTCAAACACATCCAGCTCTTTTCCTGATGATAGTAAGATGAAGCACAGAGCTGAGAAATGAGCAGGAGACAGTTTGTTTGTGGATAGACATCCAGATTTCAGGTACTCTTGGATCTGCTCCACTAGAGAACGATCATTTAGTTCATTACGACAGTGGAACAGGTTGATGTTTCTCTCTGCGGATAGATTGTCACTGATCTTCTTCTTGATGTATGTGACTGTTGTCTTGGTCTGTGAGCCACTTACTGTCTGTGTCAGCAGACCTCGTAGGAGTGACTGATTGGAACGCAGTGAAAGACCCAGTAGGAACCGCAGGAACAAGTCCAGGTGTCCATTTGGACTCTTTAAGGCCACGTCCACAGCAGTCTGGTAGAAAAGTGCTGATTTGTTACTGTATGTGGTTTGCTCTTCTCCCAGCAGATTGACTCCAGACTCAACGAATGTACGATGGACATGAAGAGCAGCCAGAAACTCTTGAACACTCAGATGGACAAAGCAGAATACCTTGTCCTGATACAGCCCTTTCTCCTCTTTAAAGATCTGTGTGACAACTCCTGAGTACACTGAGGCTGCTCTGACATCGATGCCACACTCTGTCAGGTCTGCTTCATAGAAAATCAGGTTGCCTTTCTGCAGTTGCTCAAAAGCCAGTTTTCCCAGAGATTTAACCATCCCCCTGCTCTCTGGAGTCCAGTGTGAATCTATCTCAGCTCTGCCGTCGTACTTGGTGTTCTTCAGTTTGGTCTGAACCACAAGGAAGTGGATGTACATCTCAGTCAGGGTCTTGGGCAGCTCTCCTCCCTCTTTGCTTTTCAACATTTCCTCCAGGACTGAAGCAGTGATCCAGCAAAAGACCGGCATGTGGCACATGATGTGGAGGCTACGTGACACCTTGATGTGGGATATGATGGTGCTGGCCTGCTTCTTGTCTCTGAATCTCTTCCTGAAGTATTCCTCTTTCTGTGGGTCAGTGAACCCTCTTACCTCTGTCACCATGTCAATACACTCAGGGGGGATTTGATTGGCTGCTGCAGGTCGTGTGGTTATCCAGATGTAAGCAGAGGGAAGCAGTTTTCCCCTGATGAGGTTTGTCAGCAGCACGTCCACTGAGGTGGACACTGCAACATCAGTTAGGATCTCATTGTTGTGGAAGTCCAGAGGAAGTCGGCACTCATCCAGACCGTCAAAGATGAATAAAATCTGCAAGTCTTCCAACCTGTAGATCCCTGCTTCTTTGGTTTCAATAAAGAAGTAATGGACAAGTTCCACCAAGCTGTACCTTTTCTCTTTCAGCACATTGAGCTCTCTGAAAGTGAATGGAAATATGAACTGTATGTCTTGGTTGGCTTTGTCTTCAGCCCAGTCCATAGTGAACTTTTGTGTCAAGACTGTTTTCCCGATGCCAGCCACTCCCTTTGTCAGCACTGTTCTGATTGGTTTGTCTCTTCCAGGTGGGCCTTTCAAGATGTCATTCTGTTTGATTGTTGTTTCGGGTCTCACTGGTTCCCTGGATGCTGCTTCGATCTGTTTGATCTCATGTTCATCGTTGACCTCTGCAGCCCATCCCTCTATGACGAGCAGCTCGGTGTATATCTGACTCAGGAGGGTTGGATTTCCTGCTTTAGCGATCCCCTCAAACACACACTGGAACATCTTCTGCAGGTTAGACTTGAATTTACGCTGACAACTTACAAGGCTTCCTAAATGAAAAACACAGCAATGATTTATTAATAAAGAAAATTCCTTAGAGAATGTGTATATGAGTGATATTTCCGCCATCTCTTGAGACATCCGTGAACATATTTATCCAACATGAGAACTCTATAGAAATCCTCTTACTTCTCTGCAGTGAGTCAGCCAGCTTCTCCTGCTTCAATCTCCTCAGAAAGTGCAGTGCGATCTTCAGAAATGCGTCTCTGCTCTTCCTCCTCTGTGCTACCTCCTCACCATCCAACACCTCCTCATCCTCACTCCGGCTATCCAAGCACTCTGAGGATTCTGGACTCAAAACCTTCTGCATCTTCTGCAGCTCGTTCTTGACAAAAGTGACAATGTTCTCCTCCAGAAGCTGGAACAGAATTAAATGGAACTGTAATAAGCAACATCAGAGTGCAGCATTGAGACTGTAAGGACCATAATGGTATTTTGTAGTCTTTTCAGTCTGTGGCTGCAGTAGTAGCTGTGATTTACATTTACACACCATGAATATGGAGTCCAGGTCTGTTTGACACTGGACAGATGGAGCAGTGAGAACCTTTGGGCCCTGCTGATGATCTCTGTGAAGAAAAGAATAAATCATGACACTAATGTGGAGAACTACAGTACTAGTATAGTATTATACAACCACTGAAAATAAATATTTAATGCTGCAGTTAGAAATTGGCGTGTTCATTTGCACAATTTGTTCTAATAACACTTGGAGAGTCCAGATGCGTTATGGAGCCGGTGAAGGTCTGTGGTTTGCATGATCTGCACATTTTGAAGTTGCAACAACTGTTGAACGTTTCATTTCCTTTTTGTACACTTCCCCTCTCCTCTTGGTTCTTCATAACAACATTTGTCAGGGCAGAGGCCGCTTTGAGAGCGGAAGAAGACTGGGTGAGGTATGGGTGAGGGGAGAAGTGAAACAGATCCATAGTAATGGATTGGCTGCCAGTTATAGGTTTACAACTATCCTGCTTTGTGCAAACCATCAGAAATACCTGCAGAATCATTTCAATGAGATTCTGCAGATAATTACAATACCACAGCAATAATTCCAATACTAAAATATATAGATGCACTGCATTATTCTGAGGGTCCATCTCACAAGATCACTCATCTGTGACTAATGTCAATCAAACCTGTGAGTTGGATAACAACAGACACAAGCATGCTCCAGTCTTACCTCTGATCTGCAGACTGCTGTCCATCATTGAATTTAAAAGGGACAATCATAGACGAGTCACTCTTCATGGACACGCAGCTAGGTTCAGGTCCTGGTCCAGCTCTAGGTTCAGGTTCACATTGGAGATAATTGGAATGCTTATATTATCTGTCACTTAGGACCATCAAACATGTGGTTTAGATACTAACAAACACAAACAGCTTTACCTCAGAGGCTTCTGTCCATCATTGAATTTAAAAGGGACAATCATAGAGGAGTCACTCTTCATAGACATGCAGCTAGGTTCAGATCCTGGTCCAGGTCTAGGTTCAGATTCAGGTTTACATTGGAGACAATTGGAATGCTTATATTATCTGTCACTTAGGACCATCAAACATGCGGTTTAGATACTAACAAACACAAACAGCTTTACCTCAGAGGCTTCTGTCCATCATTGAATTTAAAAGGGACAATCATAGACGAGTCACTCTTCATAGACACGCAGCTAGGTTCAGATCCTGGTCCAGGTCTAGGTTCAGATTCAGGTTCAAATTCAGGTTCAAGTCCAGGTCCAGGTCCATGTTCGCCGCACAGAGGTCTGTCAGAGAGGGAATCTCCCTCTTCTCTGTTCTCACACTGACTCATGCTACTGAAGCCACAGCTGCATCGGTCACGTCTGCTGATCTGTAGATGAAACAAATCATCTTCACATCGTCTCTCCTGTCAAATTCTTAATACCAGCTTTCATTTTCCAGTTCTGCAGCAGGGTGAAATCAGCCATTGAAAGCAGTGAAGCACTTCTGTCAGTCCAATAGATGGCGTCATGAAGCTGCAGCTCATGTGATGGTGGGAGGAGGATTCTCTCATCAAGACACAACCATGATGGCGTTATCAATTAACCTTGATTCTTCAATATTGATCTTTTTCCCAGCCATCAAAACGTATAAAACAATAATTAACTGAACAAATTTATTTATATAGTTCTGGTTCTTAAACTCTTCACACCAGAAGATCTAACAAATGTAATTTGAATCCAGTAAATGTAAAGTAGTGACGTCTCAATCTCATGTTTTCCTGCCTCTTCTGAGTCCTGATATTTTAATTTTTTAAACGAGCACAGAACAGTTTATTTTTTTTATGACATGGAGAGATCATTAAATATCTGATAATTCGGTTACAGATAAGCTGTGACGAAGAGAGAAACATGTCATCAGCCTTAGAATAATGGCCTAAAATACAAAAAACTGCAGAGAATATTACATTTATTGATCATTTCAATCAAAAAGGCCTTGACAGCGTAGACCCATTCTGTGTCACTTACATGATATCAAAGAATAAAGTAACTCAGGCCAGTTTTTGAACATTGTAGTGTGACTTTATGCAACATTAAACATGGCTTAAATTCTCCTTTCATTCCAGAGTGAAAACTCAAAACCTAACTTACCTGGAGTTGAAGAGGAAACAGCTCTCTCATTACTTCCTCAGTATGAATTGACCCAAGAATCGTATTCATAGCTTTTTCTGCACCACAGAAGCTTCTTGAAGCAGCCGCCATTATTAAAACTTAAATTGCCCAAGTTGGGTGTTTTTTTTTATTGTGACTTGAGAAAAATAACTTTGGGATTTAGGCAAAAAAATGGCCTAAGTACAAAGGCACTGTCCTATAGAACATAAAGAATATGATCCTTTCAACTCAGGATTAAGGGGATTTTACCAGACGTGGGAACATCATCAAGAAATGTCTAAGGCCAAAAACTCACTGTAGTAAAAATTAAAAAAGAGACATTATTTTAATAGGGTGACAATGTGCATATCACCACTGTCTTTGTGTGCAGCACAGGGAGCACAATGGTCAATATTGTGATGAAAAATAACGAACATGTGACTGGTCAGACTGGTTTTCAGATAGCGTGTGACATCCTGAAGTGACATTTGAGTACGGTTAAATGTGACCTAACCAGTATGTTATGGTTAAGATATCAAACTTCCTCCTATGAACACAAACACTCAACTGCTGTTAGATGATATAAAGTAAATGACACTCTGCACATGAAAAAAATTGCACATACTTGCTGCTGCTATATTTATACTTATATTGTTATTGCACTAGCCATTACATTACAACAACTACCTCATAATGCACACAGCTGGGACAATCAGTGCTGTCTTGTTTTATCTTGTTGATTTTGTCTTTCCATACCCTGTTACTCATGTCTTGTCCTGTCATACCTGTTTTTTCATTCCTAGTTTAGCAACACCAGGCAAAAGTAGCCTTAAGTTACTGCACTTTACTATTTTTAAAAATCTAGTTTTAGGATTGTCTCGTCTTGCGCACCTGCACTTTAATGTTGTTGTACATGTAAAACGCATAGGATAGTGAGAAACGCAATTTCGATTCCTTTTTATGTCAAATACATGTGAAGAAATTAACAATAAAATTGACTTTGAAAGTAATTAAGAGATAGTTTTCTGACAGCTGAAGAAAGGAAATAAAATGTCTGCTTTCTTTCCATACCAGTAAATCAACAATCATAATCATAACCACGGCAATAAGTCTAATAATAATAAATACGCCGTATATTCTAAAATGATGGATATTCTAAAATTGAGCCTGCTCTCTTTTTGATGAAATAAAATCATTAAGCACAGACATCATACAGCAAGAAACAAACCCTGACATTACCGGTAAACACGATACTTACATTCAACCTTCTTGCTGCAAACAAAGACTCCGCTTGACTTCCACAGGTGTTGTTAACTGGAGTCAAAGCTCCACCTGTAGAGGAGGCGGGACAGGTAGAAAGGCTCATGACAGAAAGGCATATATTTGTTGACAGAGCTTCTTCTCACACAGAAACAAAAACCAAAAGGGTCTGAAGCAGATCGTAGTTGTAGTAGATAAGAATAGAAGTATGAATGTAATGAACAGATGGCCATTTTTCCTTTGCTGAGAAAATGAGACTTTTAATCAGAATGACAACTGTTAAAAAAAACAAAACATGGTTTAAAGAAATTAAACAAACACGTTTGAAAATAATGATTAATCATGATTGATTTCTCACAAACTAGAGAAAACAATCACTTCCCTTTAGGGTAGAGAAATAAAACTGGTTGAACAGAGCTTCTCCTTCATCGGGGTGTGTCTATGTGTGTGTGTGTGTGTGTGTGTGTGTGTCTGTGTGTGTGTGTGTGTGTGTGTGGTTTGAGTTCACTGGAGGTGAAGTGTTAAGAACGTCTTTATGTCAGAACAAAACACTGGTGTTCTCAGCACTTTCGATTCGTTCTGATGCAGTTTCTCTTTCTTCTTAAAGTATGCAGTCTGACTGTCCTACCTCAGACTGAAGTTACGCACACTATTCTTGCTGTAAAAACATTTTTTTTTAAATTAAGATTATTTCTTGCTTCAAACATTAAAAATAGATTAAAAAAATAAACCATTGTAGTCTTACACTGAGCCCTGTGGTACCCCACAAGTTTAATTTATCTAAGCATTAACAAACTGCTGCCCTTCTTTATACATTGGTCTAAGAAGCACATTAAGGAAATCATGTTATACAAAATATAAGACAGTCACTCAATATATTATTGATAATACTTTATTATATTGATATGCTGTGTATGTAAAATTAACAAAATGCAAGTATGTATTGTTAATAATTTCAATTTTATTTCAGCAAATGACAATGATAATGCTATTTAATCAGATTTTTTTCTTTATGTGATTTACAAGTTTGTTTACACAGATTCAAAAAGGGAGAGGGAAAAAAAAAAACTTGTCAATACTGCCTCCAACAAATCAAACATGAATGTTACGAAAGAGATCAACTATCGTACAATCCCAAAAATCACTGCGACCCCCTCCACAACAGGACCGTCACTAAAGCAATGGAACACACTCATAAACACATCCTGACACACAATCAGACAATGTAGTGGGTGGAACCTGGTGGAGTAAACGGAAAACTCAGGCCTGATGGTACAAGCATGCAAAAAACATGCTGCGGCTCTTCTGAACACGTCCAATATCCAGAAATGAACCGATTAACGAAGCAGAGTCAAAGGAATGAAGAGACAAATCCGACGTTATTAGGAAGTAGCACTGCGTAAGTATGAGAAGCACATGATCTTTTGACAAAATGTGACAATCCTACTTACAAATTACTACATTTCTTACTGTTAGTAATTTCTTTGCTGCCGAGCTGATGAGAGATGAGGATCATGCAAAACGCTGCACAATTATTAACCGAACTGCAGTTGCCACAATCAAAGACTGAAAAAGATGAAAAGACACTGTTCTAAAACATTAGGCAGGTTTTTTTTAAATTATTATAATTCTTTATTTTTAATAGGAACTACAATATTTGTTCCCGTAGGGGCCAAACTTTGCTCCCATTCGTCTGGGCTTCAGTTTGGTTTACAACAAAACTGATTAAAACTGACCAACAAGCCATCCTAAAGGACATCAGAGTTATCGATTATTCAGGGGAGTAGACTAAACCGTAAGCAACACTGCTACCAGATTCTGCAGCCTTTACACACTCAGCTATTAAATTCACTTCTCAATATGCCAAGATGTGAACAAGTGCGGGGTTAATGACTCGGTGGATATACCTATCACAGCTAGTAAGTCTACTATCGACAGTAAAATGACACGGATTAAAGACAAATTGGTCGAGTAGAAATTCATAAAGGAATGGTTCACATTGAAGCCAAGTGCAGTGTTGCTAACACATGCTTCTTGTAATGTAACATCCCAACCTGTTGCAGAAAAGGGTTCTGCTTGTGAGGGACAGCGGGGAGGAAATAATTCAGAAACATGAATAATAATAATAATAATAATAATGCAAATAAAAAGGAGGAGTTATTTTAGCTCTTGGGAAAATAATGACATTTATTTTCATCCCTGACAGACAGATGGGATTTTTGTGTTTTTCGTATGAGTGTGTGCAGTTTATATTTATATTATAGTGAAACATCTATGGATGGACCTCACGTCGGTTTTAAAGGACCAGGCCCTCATAGACGGGGCCCTCGGACTCGGGGGATTCTCTCTGCAGGCGAAGATGCTCCAGTGTGTTGTGGAAGTGTTTGTTGATCTGCTCCGTCTCCTCGCTGGCCTCCAGGTTGGGAAGATCCTCCCTGATCTTCTGGATCAGCTGGTTTAATACCTGGACGGTCACCTAGACACGTGAAAAAAGAATGCATGACTCAATTTTTCAGGGCTACAGGTTTCTTCAAGTTAAAGTCTTTTATATATACAAAACATAACACCTATTTTATAGAAAAACAATTTTTAAAATGTGTTAATTTGTATATTTGTATTAAATGCATACTATGTCCATATAAGATATGTAAATATGATGTATTACAGAAAACAGAATGATAAAAAATAGATTTTTTTCATATATTAAATGTGCACTACATCCAGATAAACCTCACCTGTAGTACTTATGGAATTGTGAATATCATGTACTACAACAAACAGAGCAGGGAAAAATCATTTTGCCTTTTTTTAGTGAACATTTTTTTTTTTTTTTTTTTTTTAAATCAATTCATAGAGAAACATGGAACTTGCAGAGTTCCACTAACAGAGAATGATGGTAGATTAACAGAAAGGAGATTTTAGGGTAAAATATAGAATTGAAAGAAAAGTTGACATTGCAACTTCTGGCAAGCCAGAACTTAATCAAAATAACAGTGGATGACAAATGAATGACTTTTGAAGAGAATGTGGAACAGGGAAGTTACTTAATGAACAAATTTTAAACACAGATAACAAGTATTATTTGCAAATTAAAGCTTTTAAGACTTTTTAAAACGCTGCAGGAACCCTGTTTTATTCTAACCTTTACTTTAAATACAATGACATAAGATCAGTCACATTCATAGACTCAATATTGATCATTTGTTTCTGTGACCTGGTCACTAGGTTGTCTTAACCATGTAGAGAACATAACATTCGTGTCGTCCTACCGCATCGTTTTCCCTCTCATAGAAGCAGACATATCTGTTGAGGATTTCAATGAACAGCTGGACTTGCAGTGATGGATCCATGCACTGGTTGGCGATCTTCAGGGCTTTCTTTAGACACTCCATCACCCGTTTACCGTCACGGATCTGAAGGTTTGAGGAACGCGTCAGTATAATGAACAACAAATACAAAAATCATTTCCTACTGCAGTGGTTCTCAAAGTAGGCTCCAGGGACCCAAAGTTTCAATAATTCAACCACCAAAATAGTAAAATACCTAAAATATTATATCAGAAAGGGAATCTTGGAACAAGAGAAGTGGACCAAAAATGACATATTGCTGTATTCTTAAACTCAGACACACCTCTTCGCCATTTTTCTCGGTGCTGCGGCCGGACCAGAACAGGTGGGCACAGATACTGACGGCCCGGCACTGGTCGGGCTTCTTCAGCAGCTTGGAGGCAGCCAGCGCACACTGAGTCCTCAGAGGCTCGTGGTTCTCCTCGCTGAAGCATCGCATCCGCTCGAAGGTACCGATGATCAACGTGATGGCCGCCAGCTGGGCTTTGGAGTCGCTGATCTCGTCCTCGTATAGAGAGAAGGCCTGAGCATCGATGAGCAAGAGCAGAAATGGGGAAGATGGGGTTGGTATGGAACTAGCGAGGAGGTTTTACTGCACTCTGATTTCTCAGTGACACTTTTTTATGAACCCGCTTCACAAATTACCCTGCTAAAAGAGTCTACAGTTCAGCAAATCCACTTGGACATTTTATACCTAATCACATTTTTACGATGTTGCTCAAAGGTACCGATGATCAATGTTGTGTAACTGGGGCTCAAATGATTCTGCTGTTATTTAAAATCATATGATTTTTTTTTCTTATCTTGACATGCATTATAATGTGGTTCATAGAGTGTTCTGGAGCAGTGGTGTCAAACTCATTTTGGTTAGTGGGCCACATACAGATCAATTTCATTTCATGTGGGCCAAAACAGTAAAACTGATCCATATATAAAAATGTGATCCATGTATAAAAAACACACGCCAAATTTCTACTTTTCTTTCCATGTAAAGAGATAACACTACAATCTGAATACGTTCACATGAACAATTCGGTTACAAAACAGGTGATGAACAGCCTGTGATATCTTCATAAATTAAAAAATATATAATCCTCCATGCACCAATGCTTATTATTACTGTGAAGAAATAGAAACTGGTCCAATTTTTCATAGAAAATCTAGAGCTGTGTCTATTTTTTCCCCACACTAACTACAGAGGGATACTGGGGCTAGATTGGACCTGTTGGTGGGCCGGTTCTGACCCATGTGCCGCATGTTTGACATCCCTTTTCTAGAGCAACGTCTGTAGCTTTGTTCCAAACTATAAACATTTAACATGTACATTATTATTGGTACCAGCAGGACCAAATGTATAAATATAGCCACAAACATCACATTCACAAGGGATGGATATAAAAGGGCTATTATGTGCAAGGCAGTTTATATTTGGTCAGGTTCACTTTGTAACCCGTGTACGCACAGTGTCAGAGTTCTATCAGAACCATTTACCTGAGACATGAACTCATAAGCTACCGTCTCGTGGTTCTCGAAGCCAATCTCTCCTGCAGCCAGAGCGCCCTGCAGGAAGAGTCGGAGAGGCAGCTCAGCAAGCTCAGCCTTGATTAGAGCACTGATGGTCTGGTGGGCGAAGGAAAAGATCTTCTGACATTTCTTCTCCCACTTGTCGTCCTGATTGGAGAAAAAAAAATATGTATAGATTAATATATTTGCGGACAAAACTACAAATACAGCATATGTGAGTAAAAAAACAATGTTTGCACACCAATGAGGAGTTTTCCTTGTATCTGAAGGCCAGTTGGTAGGCAGCGAACACCAGAGGAGGGAGAGTGTAGCGAATCCTTTGGTTTCCACCCGCACCAAAGTGTTTGCGGGCCGTGTTCAAAATCTGACCACAAACCAGAAAAATAGTAAACAGCACAGTAATAATAATAGTAGAGCAGCAGTGGTAGTAGTGGTGGTAAAGCAGCAGTGCCTGATCCTGCTCCTGGAGATCTACTTGCCCTCCATGTTTGAGGAATTACGCAAAAACACCCGATTCTAATTATTAACTCGTTATCAAGCTAGTGGCAAGCTGCAGCTGCTTGTAAACAGGTTGATAATTAGAATCAGATGTGCTGAGTAGGGGAGATTCCTAGAACATGCAGAGAAGGATGAGTAGAGTATCTCCAGTAATGAATCACTGGCATGCTGTTTTTTAACATCGAGGTAAAGGACCCACAAGGTACTGTTGGTCAGGATCGTCAGAGTGGAGCAGGTGAATGAAACGACCCACGAGGCTTTGCTCCTCGGCAAAGTCTTCCGGGTCGGGATCGTCAGCTGGCTGGTCAGGCTGGTCCTGGATCAGTGTGGCTACCAGGTTCAAGATGGCGTCCACCTAGAGAAACCAGGAGGGAGAGGAGTGAGGAGAGATAAATGCAAATATTTAGTCTTTACTACAACTGGAGAGTTATGAATCCATTTGTTAAAAAGGGAAATATTTGTTAAAAACAGATGTTAGATATAGATTTTTAATAGACATTTAAAATATAATAGAAACATGGGGACCACTGATTAGTCAGCTTGTTTTTTCCCTTGCAAGCTTGTTAATATGGAAGAGAAGCTTCGAGGCTTTTTATCAATATGAATTGACAGCGGCTTTTTTCTATTGTTCCCAATGAGGAGAGAGTGTAGGAGGAAAGAGCAATTGAAGAGCGAGCGTAGGAGGAGAAAAAGAATGAGAAGCATAGGAGAACATGCAGGAGAAGAGAACGAATGAGGAGAGCGTGGGAGGAGAGAGTGAATAAGGAGAGAATGTAGGAGGAGAGGGGGTTAGGCACCATGCACAGAAATTCATTTACTATCTACATTCTGCCTTTTGATAGACGTGCATGTACTCTCATTTAAAGGCTGACATGTAAATGTGCGGTCAGACCTGCTCCTGTGCCACGATGGTGGTGTTGTAGTCGAGCGTGTTGCTCAGCACGTAGCAGCTCATGCTCTTGCGCGACTCGTAATCGAAGTACTCGAAGAGCGGCGGGAAGTGTTTGAGCTGCAGCACTGTCAGGAAGTTGTTGTAGGTATCCACGGGGATTTTCAACAGTCTGGTAAGTTCCTTTGACACAGCGCTGCTGGTCGCTATGCTATACAGGGGAAGAGGATGGAAATGTCAAAGTCTGGCACATAATATTGTAAGCAAGGCAAACTTTATATTCAAAATTTAAATAACCATTACTAGTAATAGAGTAATAGTAATAATAATACATTTTACATTTGTACTGCTTTGGCTGCCAACCATGTTAATTAATATAATATATTTCAAATATCCAGATAGCCACACATGTATACTCTCTTTCTTTAGCCTCAGTGTATCAGGACTTCAGGGACTTACTGTTCCAGGTTGAGCTTGTTGAATATTTCCACGGTGCTCTCCAGGACTTTATCTACATAGTCGACGCGATCAGGGTAGCATTTCATGGCCAGATTGATGAGAGAAACCTGAAGAGAGACCACGTCCTCTGACGGCATGTCTTGACGAGACTGGGGAGGAATCATAACAAAACATCAGCACATTCTGTACAACATGGAATTTAAGGTCAAAAGAAACGGCTACCGATAACTGAATAATTAATTGTTCATTTGATTTGTTTTCTTATTTGACTTGTAGGCCATTTTTTCTTCTTTTTAGGTCAGTTGTTAACCTGAGATCTCATAACATTTTTTACTTGTCTCGGATTCTATTAATAATTAAAATGACTGATCAGTATTGGCCTCATAAACTAAGCAAACGTAACATTACCTACCTGAATGACAGTGGCCACTTGCTGGGAGAAAATATCAAACAGTTTGATCTCAGATGGGATGCCTGGGCCGTCTTCTCGATGAGCAAACAGGGCAAGTCTGGGAAAAAAAAACTGAATATCTAAGATAGAATATTTTCTTGATAATTTAAAGAGCGCCAACAATTGACAAGACTTAACTGCTGTAAGACTATAACAGAGTTAGTTTATTTACAGTGAATTAAAATGTACCTGTCAATGAGCGCTATAATGATGTTCTTGACATTGACGTGTTGATGGAGCTCAGCACAGGAACGCAGGAAAGGGTTCAGGGTTTGAAGGTGGAACTCATCTGGGAAAACCTGTCAACATGACAGCATTTTAGTTCAGGAGTGCAGCTTCTTTTCTTATGATCTATGCATCTATCATAGAGCTGCAAAGAAGGCAGCCACAACTAAATTTGCAAATGTGGACTGATAAAATGGATTTAATTCATAACAAAGTGAAACAGAACAATAATTGTGTCTTTAGTTAAAGGTTTGGTTTCCCAGTACCAAATTAATAAGACTAGTGCAGGTGTAGGAAAAAAATGAGAGAGGTTTGAATTGTTACACAAAATGCTGGAAAAGCAACATGAGGAGGAGCTGTGATATTGAGCTTTACACTGTAACTAAAGTGTTGCTGCAAGAGAGCGCTGTGATTTTTAAGGCTATAGGACTTTGACTTTTTTGTGGCATAGAGGCTTTTACTATACAGTAACCATATAGAAAGTAATGGGAGAGGGGGAGACATGCAGCAAAGGAATACTCTGGCAAGGAATCGAATCTGGGTCTGCTGCCTAAGAGCAAGCCTCCAAATGGCAAGCGCTCTACCCCTACACCACCGCAACACACCCATTTGATTTTAACTTTTAATTATAATAATGATTTCAAAAGAGCCACAGACATTCAGACTCCTCTTGCATTATAGATATATAAATTAGTTAAACAATGTTATAGCCTGACATGTATATTCATTATACATGAACCAGTTAGGAGTGAAAACATTATTTTATTACAGCAATTATACCTATGAAGTTTCTTGTTCTTAAACTGAACATTTATAGGTTACAGTGCATTAAAAGACTTTTTTTCTTATCACATTAAATCTCAGAAGGGAAAGCTGCTCTTTACATAGCACTTTAATGGGGTCAAATTCACAATATAGCTGTTCTCATTCACAGACTGTTGATTTCTGTTTTCAGTCAAATTAATAAAGAAATAGCACAGTAATTTAATTGTGTCTCCAAGTTGCTGCAGTGTGGTAATCAAATCATTATTTTATAATTCTGCCAGACAGCACCTGCTCAAATACAAATCAATTGCAATAGTTGTGTAAACAGCTGTATCAACAATAAAGGCAAGTGATCACAGAGAAAGTCAGAGGGCTGCTCCTGGATCATGAACATTGTGAAATACTTCTGTTATAACAGATGACTAAAAGTCTGACTCATTCAGGACAGCCACTGTGTGATACAGTAGGAGAATTCATTAGCGTTGATATAAGCTTTGGGACTCCCAGCTGCATACAGATGTATTGATGAGGGACTAGGGATACTGCATGGTCACCATGGCAACAAAAGCGCAGGGAAGCTGCAACCTCAGGATGGCCAAAAGGTGCTACTGCTGTATATGTACTGTCAAATGAGTAGCAAATATCTGTATGTATGTGTGTGTGTGTGTGTGTGTGTGTGTGTGTGTGTTGGATAATTGCTGGAAATTACCTGTAACTTTCTGTGGCTTCAATGTGAATCAGGAAAAAACTGCTCTACTGAACCACTTTGGTCAGTGTCAGTGTTCATACCTGAATGATGCACTCCATTAGATACTCCTGAGCCAACGAGTCTCTGCAATTCACAACCTGCTCCAGGACTCCAGCAAGAACAACCTGCAGAGAGAAACACGAATAAACACCAAAAACTGTTTTAACAGGCAAATGCTGTTCACTATGTGTATTAATGCTGTTTTCATTAATGCTGTTTTTCTACAATATGAATTAATTGACACATAAGCCTAGACCTACTGGAGCTTAAAAGTTTTCTGCATTAATTTTGCACCATATTTTACAAACTCAGGCGGAGCAAACGTCAAGGTCATATGTTGTAAGTTGAAATCACAATCAAATCTTTTTATTTGATGATCAAGTTAATTATCAAAGTCAAAAGTCAAAGTCAATGTCAATTTCTTCACATGTACTTGACATACAAAGGAATCGAAATTTCGTTTTCTCACTATCCTATGCGTTTTACATGTACAACAACATCAAAGTGCAGGTGCGCAAGACGAGACAATCCTAAACTATCTCCCATAGCTCTTTGTTTTTAAATGAACACACAGAAGCAAAATGATAGTTACAGCAGCTGATATTGTATTTGTTGGAGTTCAGCTGTGACGGCATGTTTGAATCACAATCAGTAAGGACCTAATGTCAAATGGAATCTTATCAGAAACAAACCTGTTTGTACTTTTCCACGTTGACACCCTCCAGCTGGCTGAGGCGAACCAGGTTGGTTCCCACAAGGATCCTGAGCTCTTGTCGTTCCTTTTCCCTCTTCTCTCGATCTCGGCTGTGACCCTGATGCTGCATTCGAACCCATAACTTGTTCATTTCTGCAAAGTTCAGGAGGACAAAGTCGATGGAGTCGTTGATATCGCCGGTCATCTCCTCCGTTCCACTGTGGAGTAAAGGACGCACCACCATGAAATATCTTAATTGGGAATATTTTGACATAAACCTTGTTCATGTGCAGGCGGATATCATTCAGACTTCTGTGAGTCAAGTGTTATATAAATACGATCCCATGTGTCAAAATGCTCAATCCACAAAGAAGTGCACACAATGCAAATTCAGAAACTGCAGAGTAGAGCAGCCTGGTCAATGAGCAAGAGTTTGTCATCATGTGTCAGCGTAGCTTTTGTTTAAAGTAAGGCTGCTTGTAACAAAGGCGAGTGTTGAAAAAATGTATTCATTACTATTTCATTACTAACACTTCGTGCATTCATTATTAGCCAATTGGACTATTGTAATTTACCAAATAAGCTGACAGAAAGTTTCAGCTAGTTCAGAACTGTGCTGACATTCTTTTAACAAACACCAGGTGAAAGCACATTACTCCTGCTTTAGGACCTCTGGATCTCCTCTTCTTTTAGAACCGATTCAAACGTCACACAGAACTCTTAATGTAAGAGTCTAAAACATCTTACTTTTTAGACTTTTTTGTTATCTTATCAACCAACAACTAGGTCCTCTCTTGCTGGTTTCTTCATTGTTACTGATGGTAGACCACAACACTGTTATCCCCTGTGTTTATCAAAGATTTTTCAGTTTGTCGGACTGGTTCCTATCCAACCCTAAAGTGGTAGGGGGATGGTCAGTAACTGTGGACTGAAATCGATTGTAGCAGATAAACTAGTAGCTGTTACGATGCAGAATAGCAAGCGATGGAAAAGTGTTTAGGTTAACGCTGCTTACTCTGACTGCTCTCCGTCATCTGGCAGTATGTTGCGAGTGCACTGCAGCAGATAGTTTCTGAGGAACAGGCCTCTGAGCGGATGCTGGACACCGCGACACATCTCCACCAGGTCCTTGAGGATGTCCTTACGAGACTGAGGGAAGGAGCGGACGTACACCACGCCCACCGTGATGAGCAGATAACTGGGGCAAGAAGGACACAGCAGAGAGGCTTGATCAGATTACAGCTTCTGATTTGCCATTACTTTACAGTATAACCCGCCAAAATAAAATCTGTTAGTTACTTCTTGTTTAATATGATCGCTTTGTATGTAGTACTTACAGCCTGGGGATGATGTTGCCTGCATACTGGACCAGCTCATAGAGATCTGCCACCTTGCGTCCTTTGGCAAACTCATCAGTCAGATAAACCTCCAGGTAGTGGAGTTCATCAGAAATAGCCATGTCTGAAAAGACTGTCAGGGACCAGTACTAACTCAGCTGGAGTTTTTACCTCCACAAACAGCTTAAGACTGATCTTCCAATCAAGTTGCACATTTTTTAAAATTGCAAAATTTCATATTCCAATCCAATCACATTGAGTCAAAAATCAAGAAAATAATTGTCAGACTAAATGATAAATGAGATAATCATTAGTTTCAGGCCTGCTCGTATCCGTCTTTTACTTTCGACTCAAAAAGTGAAGGATACAGAGCTCATAGTAGCTCTTTGGAGACAGCATGGAGGTCCTCAGCTCACCCAGCATGTTGGAGGCATGTTTCAGAGCATCCATCAGCTTGTTCTTGTCCTGCAGACAGAGTCGAGCTATGAACATACGGAATCTTTACACGAAAATGCATCAATATTTAAAAAGAAAATGTAAAATTGCTTTATACCAATTACATCACAAGCAGAAACAAAACATGTCTGACAAAACGAATAGTTTAGGCAGCAGAATTCGTATTTGAAAAATGATACTACCAGGCATCGCTTCATCTGGAATGACTGGACCTTGACAGCTTGCACAGCTTCATCCAGAAGCTTCTCCTGTTCATCCTGGGGAGACTGCTGTGTGGTTGGCTGTAACACCAGGTGAATGGATACATGAGTTAGTAAGTGCGAAAATAAATCAACAAGATAGATATACATTCACCAAGCCCTTTTTTTAGGAACACCATACTTTTACTGGCTGGGATCCTCCTTTTTGCTCTCTAAACAACCTCGGTACTTAGTGTCATGGAATCCACGAGATGTTGGAAACATTCCTTTGAGATTCTGCTCCATGTTGTCAACATGATTTCATCACTGCGTTTCTGCAGATTTTGTCAGCTGCACCACATCCCAAATCTGCTCTATGGGATTCAGATCCGGTGACTGTGAGACGACATTTGCTTTATGTGGAGTGTTATTATGCTGGAAGCAGCCATAGAAATCTCAGAGAGTTAACAAAAACGGGCCAGATTTTAAGATCAGATATGCAAGACAACTTCTCTAGTAGGAGGAGTCGCTGTCTGATTGATCCAGTTCATTTTAACACACATTTAAAAATAAATAAATAAATAAATGAGGAAGCATACCATACTAACATTACTGTTAGAGTACTTGTTTATAACATCTGTTTGTATGCGAATGTAGTTAATTTCTTTTAAGTCATTGCTGTTATATCAATTAATTCATACTTCACTCAATGAACATGCAATGCACTACCAATAGGTACACAGTTGTCAATTCATAATACTTTTTTTCTTATCTCTGTGGTTAGGAACAGTTAAAAAGATATGTAATGCTATACAACAAGTAGAAGTCTTTAAATAGACGTGAGCTGTAATTTACACAAAATAAAATTAAAGGAAAGAGCAGCTTTTGGTTGTTCCATCAAGGTGCTGCAAACTCCTGGTGAAACACTTTGAATTGTGAACACCTTGTTTTCTGCTCTTCACATCACGTGAAAGATAAACAGTTGCAGCTGGAAGTTGTAAAATCCAGTTTTCAATATAATGAACTGTTTTTTTCCTGTGTTTTTGGTGTCTATTGAGGGGAAGGGGATCCGATATTCCAACTGCTCTTCCTGGATCTCACTTCATGTCTCTACACTATCCGAACAACACGCCTCTGGCAGCACAGCCCTCTGATTGCATTCATTCAATTTATTGTTTATTTTCTGCAGGGCCAGCCCACAATTAAAGGTAATTGTACAAGAGTTAGCTAGTGGCTTATTTACATCTGCTGTGCCTGGCCAGTAGACACAAACAACAATGTCAGAAAGGCAAATTCATACAAAAAATAATACACAAAAAGGTCCATCATTGGGATGTAAAAACAGTCCATAAGTACAAACAAGGCAATCACTTGAGTGCTTACTTTAGCCAAAGCTTGAAGCTGATCTTGAACAGTGCAAAGCTTCCATGGAATTTCACTTCCCCACTACTTTAACCTGAGAAAGCTGAATGACCAAAGGTTGTCCTTCTGAACTGCAGCATTTGGTAGATACTCTAGTCCTGCCACTGCCACCACAGGGATAGAATAGGCATCCTCTATGAGCAGAGGGTGCGGGATTATGAATTAAAATCAGACTGAAATGAGAAGTTGGGAAAATTAGGATTCTTTCTTTTTTTCAGAATATTACAGTAATAATAATCCTTTTTTTATTCTGGTATTTTTTAAGATTTGCTGTAGTCTTCACGCTTGTGACCAGTTTGTCGTCTGGTCAGAAGGACAACGATCATGGTATGTACAACTGCTCTTACAATTATTCAGACTGAATTTAACATTTCTTCTGCAGATTTGGCATGATTATTTAATGCAAATTTTCTGCTATATGGAGTGTATTAAACAAACATGCGATACACTTACATATAATACATTAGGTACTTTTTAATAATATGCAACCCAGTTGATCTAAAATTGAAATAATAAACTATTAAAATATGACAGTGTACGTAATGAATACATTTACTTTTGGTACTTTGAGCACATTTGCTGACAATACTTTTACTAATGTTTCTGCTTGTCAGACTTCACTTACGCCAATATTCCTACTTTTACTTGAGTAAAAGAACCTGAGTACTTCGACACATCACCGGCGTCCAGATGTGGACCCATGCAGGGTGAGAAACCACATCTGGGACCCGGACCCCCCACGAATCCACAGATCCACAAGTCCGCTCCTCCGTTACATCCCTGATCCATCAAACATATCGCTGCTGGCTGTTTGCGGAAGGCGCGTTCACGTCCGCACTCCCCAAGTTAAACGTAGACTCACGGACGCGTTCCGCATCCGATGTGTCGTGGCCTTTTTTTTTTTTTTTTTAAACAGTTCTAGGATTGCAATACAGGTGCGATTTCGCAAAACCAGCACACACAATTCCCTCTCAACACAACAATTAACCTGCTTCACTAAAATATGACACAGCAAAGCGAGAGCCAGGGAGGCAAGCTAACAACAACAGCTAACAACAAACGTCATTCAGCTGTCAAACAGTCACCTGCTTTGTCCCCGGACATCTGTGGGGTACCCGAACACTTCTCGGCTCGTTTGACCCGACACGTGTGGGCATTTCGCGGCGTGAAAACGTGAATAAAAGAAAAAGTGAAGCACCCCGCTAAACGCTTGCATGCAGTTGGTAGCTCGTTAGCCTAGCTCGCCGCTGTCTGGCGGAAGCGTTAGGCCATAGTAGCTCACGAACAGGTCGGGTTTTACATCGGTTTCAGGTTGATATTAGTTCTTCCATTCATCGAGGTTAAGTGCACGGCGGGTATCCGAAGGAATCACGCCAACGCTTTGCATAATGGTGTTTTTGAAGAGCTGCTTACCATGATTATTAGATCTGTATCAGATCAGTCGGAGAGGTCTGCCTGTCATGTGACTCGCAGCAGTGTTGCCTTCACGGTCCGTCTCTACCATAGGTCTGTACACAGTGGACAGGCGTGGCCATGTGTCCCACTGCTTGGATATGGGGGGACTTGGGCATCATCATATCATGGAGCAGATTAGAGCTGTCCTCGGCTAAAGAATTTCATAGTTGACTATTGACTTATTGATTTGGCTCGCTAACTATTCGACTAATTTCAGACTAATCGATAAGTTGTGTGTTTTTTTTTCACAACAAATCTGTAAAATTTGAGTTTCCACATTCACCAATGATGAAGTGCGTATCAGAAATGTGCACCTTATTTTTTAGGATATAACTAATTCAGCATGGAAAAATGCATAAATATTGACTGATAATCTATGATGATCAATCTGACAAATGAATCAACTAATTGTCTGTAATGAGTCAGTTTTAGAGCAGGTCATGATTTTTTTTTTTTTTATCCTAACCTGAACCCTAATTTTTATATAACCAGAAAAGGCCATTCAGCAGCACTGTGAGTCAAAATCAATCACTCAACTCAAACTTTATTTATAAAGCACATTTAAAATCAATGGAGGTTGCCTAAAGTGCTCTACAGGTATAGAAACACAGACAAGTAAGACACAAGATAATAATAAATAAAATAAAGGAAGAAGAAAAACATAGAACATTATATATAGAACATATATTCAGAAAATCATCTAAAATAATATTAGGCTTTCACAGTTAATAATATTATGGTTTCACAGTTTAAAACTGAAAAGTACAGTCATACTTTATATTGTATTGGAATTGCATTAGAAGCAATTGCATTAGAAGGTGAACAATTGAAATCTCTTGACTAGACTGCAGGTTGTATTTGTGCCTGGATCAACAGGTTGCTCATAGCCTATAGATATTAAGCATTCCTCTCCATTAAATTTTACTTTCCACTCATATTTAAGTCCTACATAAATTACAATCCAAACTGAAGCTATTATGTCTCTCTGTATCTTTAAATGTTAGTCATTGCACCTTGAGTAATATAATAAATAATATGGTTATTATATTGTACGGTTATGATATTCTGTTAATAATACACATATGATAATATTCATTAAAGAATCCAGTGCCTCTTAAATCATTTCCATTTCTTCTCATTTTTTTCCCTTTGCATTTTAGATATCACAGAAGCTTAGAAATCAGTCCTAAAATAGTTAGAAACACATCTAGAATAAAGAGATCTAAGAATTTGGTGAGTATTAAAATTAGTGAGCTTGCTGATGGTCATATGAAAATTGCCTTAATTAATACTTTATAATAATAACTTCTTAAACGTGTATCCAGGACAAGCCTTGTCTGACATTGAAGAATGCATGTGAATCCTTGAAACGAATGTCCTTAATCCTGTCAATAATAGGTCAGATCTATTTTCAGAGCACTGAGATGATTGTCCACAACGAAAAAAAGATGATTGTTCCCTGCATTTGGATGGTTTAATAAAAAGATTTCATGAGGAGTATTAGTTTGTTCAATATCAAGTCACTCACTAATTTCCTTAATAGCAAGCATGCTATTTTCTCCCATGAAAGGAGCAGGTTGTTAGATTATGATTGCCTGCAGGTCCTGTAAATCATTCCAGAATGTCATAGCATACTTTATGCATGTATAGATTTCTGGGTAGATACAGTATTTAGAACACATGACTTGGTCTCTCAATAAAAACATGTCCACCATAAATTGTCCAAAATCCAAATTCTGGAGGACCCCCAGACACTCGCTTAATGCGTCCTTCCCAATGTTTAAACAATCCTATGTGCTTTAGTACATATGCAATGCAAAAGACAGGTAATTAGTATTCAAAATGTTATCATCACAAAAGCAATATTTTTTGCAATCAATATATTTATTTATTTATTTAAATTTCTATCTAAATTTATATATGTCCATTTTTATTTACTGCTTTGGAAAAAAGTTTGTTCATGGAGTTTTATATAGTTACATTTAATATATATTTGAAATATTATTATTATATTGACACTGACACTTTCTATCACAAAGCCTATTAGAAATTAATCACATAAAAAAGCTTGTATGATTTTGCCTTAATATGGACCGTACCATGTTACACTTTAACTTAGGGAACTGTCATTTGCATATTCACAGCCGTGAAAAGAGGACTAAATATCGAGGATCACCTACGGAGCAGAGTATTTCAAATATAAAAAATATTATACAAAACATCTCTTGAAATCTATCTGGAAACACCTGCCATGTAGGGGTACAACGTTGGTCTGCACCAGTCACACACACCCCTGCCCAGGAGCCGTCAGTGGTATCGGCCAAGCAGCAGCTGGACTGCCATTTTAACAGAGCTAGCTAAATCTCTAAAGTGACAGACTAATATCTCTTCCCCTCTGTAGTCAAGTTGTTTTCCATAAGTGCAGCATTGCCAACGTGATATTGTAAGCAAACAATCCAAAACGACATTTTGTTTTCAAGCACAAGTCAAAATATCTGTGGCGTAAAAACACGGGTAAGTTGGTCATTTTAACTTAGTAAACGCTGTTTCTTAGCTAGCTAACGTTACCATAACATTCCCCTGCTGCTGCTGCTGCCGCTGCTGCTCTCGCTATTTACATTCTTATCGGCTGTCAAAGCCTTTCTGTAGCCGCTAGTCTGCTGTTGTTACGGGCTGAATGTGGCAGTATTGATCAAATGACGTCATGATAGAGTTGGGTCGGCTTGCATGTGATATCGGGTGCCGCTAATCACTAACGTTACGTGGCCGCGCTACAAAGCTTTTGAAATGCATTAGTTAACGCTATTTATATCCGAAAAGAGGGCATGCACGTGACGTCACCGCCGCTGTCACTCCTCCTACAGGTTCGGGATCAATCGTAGAATCCATGGGGATCGATATGATGATATTAGTGGTCATAAACTTTACTTGAGAAGCTCCTTTCACGTTGAAATGCAGCCTAAAGTGCTTTGCAGTAAACCTGAATAGACATTAAAGTCATGTTAAGGAGAAGATGATGAGATAATTATGATCCATTTAAGACAAGGAGGGAGAAATACCTAGAACATGCAGGGAACATGAAGTTAAAAATATATTATAATGTGTAAAAAGATCTGATGCATACAAAGATTTATCGCTGACCATAGAAACTAGAATGAATAGTTTTCATAGAAAAGGTGCAAGACCTGCCTGCACATCTGAATCTACTATGGTGATGAGAACCCCCCCCCAAAAAAGCTTCTTGATCCTACAGCGTTTAGTAAAAACAATACAACTTTTATTGTCAGTGTCACTGCAATTCGTTTTGCATCTTAAAATCTGTTCAGTTCAAGAGATTTACACACAGATTAGGCGTACCTATAAAACTTTTCAAAGCAAATAAAACCGTCATGACAGTCATACGTATCACATGATATCCTCTGGCATAAGATCCCAGTTAGCAGCACACTGGTCTTGGCTTCGCAGCAGGACAGACCGATGTAGTGAAAAATTCTACTGCCTGTTGCTTTTGAATTGAGACTAAATCTCCTGTTAGATGGTAGGAGTTTGTACTCTATGCTAAAACATACGAGGAATCAAAAAAGGCTTCAGGTTTAAGTTATTACATTCCGCCTGAAGTAAAGAAAGAAGTATAGGGATGTTGACTGATTCTCTGAATTAAATAAAGTCAAAGTATTTTAACAGGGTAAATTATGCTTTAAAAATGAGATTTATCGATATTACATTTATTTTTAATTCATTTAGGTTTAGAGTTAAACTGTTGAAGAAGATAATGTTGTGGAGAACAACTTAAATCTGTTAGCTGAGAGGACACAAACTGGTTTGAGTAGCAGTGGAAGATATAAAATATCACTTAAATATGTGTCCGGTGAAATAACAGTAGCCTATTGGCTTTGGTTCTCTCTATATTTCACAAGAAACCTTTTCCAAATACTGGAAGCCCTTATCTACCAGGGAAGAAGTAGCTCTGCTTCGTTAGTGTTATGGAAACCACAAAAAAACCCAGTCCACTCTGTTTATACGGCGGAGTGAAGTGTCTTTCTTCACAAATGATCTTTGGCTCAGGAGACATCTGCTTACAGAGCGCGCACAAACCGAATCAGCCAAGTTTCATTTTGCCATTAGGTTGCTCACAGAATTAATAACAGCTGATATGAGCTGCCCCCAGAATGTTTGTTTGTAGCGTAGACTCACACACTGTGTATAGTAGACTGGCTTTGTGTATGCGATCAATCAGTATCTAACTGAACCCAGAACTTAACTTTTATTTTTGTTATTTCCCTCCAGTCTCTCATTTTTCCTCTTATCTGTGTATGTTTATGAACGACCTAAAACTTGAGATTTTGAATTTATCATGTAAATATATTGATTTTTTGCAGATATGCAGTTTCATTAAGATGATTTGAATATTAATTATCTTTCCATTGAATTTGTATGTAATCCTGCTTTGTCCAAAATGTTGCTTTATGCACTGAACACAGTAACTTCTAAATACATTAAAATACTTTTTTTAAAATTCCTACACTAATTTGTTACTCACGTTATGAGCAAAATTCTGTAGCACCTTAAACTGTAATATCACCTTAGCATCAGTCAATCAGTCAATTCAATTTATTTCGAGCAGCAAAACATCTTCAACAACTACAAAGACCTGCACACACACAAAATAAATGAGAACAATAATACAGTATTTGACATGCGGATTAAAATTTAGGTAATTAGTCATCACTTGAAAAGAAGTGGGAAAAAGAAAAGCTTATTTAGTCACCACCCCTGGTTCTCATCAAGAATTTAACAAAAAACTGAATGCTTCATTCTGTCTCTTTACATCAATTTCCCTAATATTAAGTACAATACTAGAAGGGTAATGGAATCTGCAACTATGATATTGATGCAACCACTTGCATTTATTATTGCAATTCTGTTTTTTTTTTTTTTTTTTTTTTTTTTTGCATGTTGTTTTAAAATATTACTATTGTACATTTGAGGCGGCTGTAGCTCAGAGGTAAAGCGGTTGTCCACTAATTGGAAGATCCCATCTGACCTATCCTCCAATTGCTCTTAGTGAAACTTGTAAATGTGTGTGTGTGAATTAGATGTACTATTATCGCTTGAGGAGCACATCTCCACAAGTGGTGGGAAATCGTTGTGAATCTTGCATGCAGTCAGATTGATTGATGTCACAAGATTATTGATTGAATCAAGGGAAACATAGAGCCTGCTCTTCCTCCAGTGTACGGTGTGCCACATTATTCACGGGTAGCTTCAGTCCACTGAAATGCAATATGAAACATAACCTGATCAGGGTCACTATCATCAGAGAAAAATGTGTGAGGATACTTCTGATTCTAAAAGGTCAACTGCATTCATGGCAGAGTTCCAACTTTTCTGTTTCGTCAACATGACATTATTCACTGATATTTAAAAAAAATTGGCATTTGTGAATAGCAGAAGATGAGCATTAATCACTTTTATGTGAATTGATTTCTTTTTCACCCAACCCTTAAATCTACACCATGATACACATTTGCCTCTCCAATATTGAGCTACGGCATGTGTGCCCTAAATATCCGTTCAGCACCTAATAACCTAGTGATTGCCCAGTCATAAAGATCATTGCCTATTTCTGATGGCCTTTTTAAACTCATAATTCAGCTTTATCACAGCCGTGATGTCAGTTTACCCTTTATATTTCCACATTACATCATATCTGAGTATGAGTGTAGGTCCCTGGCGTAGTCATAAGTGTAACAGACTGGAACCTGTAAACCTGCAAAGATCAGTGTGGCATTACTTCTCTTCCATATAAGATTTAGTGTTATTACCATTGATTGGGCTTTACTGTTAATTAGGTCCAATTACATGGAGTCTTGGCTGTGGAGAAGGAACACACACAATCATACTCACCCAGCTGGCAAGAGTAGCTGGAGACCAGAGCCTGGTTCTCTGTGCTGTGGATATTCTGTCTGTGTGTGTGTGTCCAGCAGAAAGCCGCTCCTTCCTCATGGCCAAACGAAATCAAACTGCTAATTAATGCAGGAGATCTGCTCTGTTCATAATGTCCTTGGAAAAATGACAGTAATGATGGTAATGGAGATGTCTGGCAGTTTTGATACAGCATGTTCCACTATATTTTTATAAAGAAGGCACAAAAATCAAGCTGACTTGCGATTGGCTGCATCTATCGTAGTATCTCAAGCAGACTGATAAGCTGTTTATTAGCCAGGGTGGGGGCATGCATGGGGTTTATTCATGCAACTAAACTTTTAAGTATTTGTTGTGTGCTTCAGTGGCTATTTGCATTTAATGCATTGAATTGTAACTCAGGAACAATTTTCTTATTGCTGTGGTGTATTACTTCTAGTAAGGGAGATTGGTTTAAGCCAATAGCTAGGCTCTGGAAATAAATGGTGTATCATAAAAATAATATTGTAAAATGAAAAATATATTTATTATAATTTTCCACCTAAGATTATTATTATATATCATTACCAATGATTGATAGCAATCAACACGACTAATGACTGCTGAAGTCAATAAGTTTGTGCCTATTGTTGATCATTATAACGTTGTGGCCAATTCTCTCAATTTTAAGGCATTTTATTCCTTTGTTAGTGTGATGTTAAGAGATGATGGGAACTACACACAGCTCCAGTGCTCTGCCATAATTTGGCAATAAATATTTAATATTTATAGCCTATATTAAGTTGTTACTTTTGGCATTAACATTATCAGGCTGGACCAAGCTGTTAAAGGGCAATTTTAGCACTAACATTGGGCTTATAATATTATTGCTATGTTGGGGTGCCTCCAATATAATACAATAAAATGCTGATATTGACTAAATTACTGGCCTGACGTGGCCAGTGGAAAACATGTGAGTAACTGTTAAATGGGCTGATGTTGAATTCTGTTGCAGTTTGAATTTAATCATTTCATGAATACACATTGTGGACATCATCTGTTTTTATGACACTGGTGAGCCTGACATTTCCCTGCACAACTCTACCACCTGCTGTGTCTTAATCAGTGTGTTTTAATGCAAATTAACACACAATGGTCAGTAGTGTAGCACCTAAAGTTATAAAAATAATTGTATTTGCACACACCATGCATTCACACTCAGGAAGAGAGAGTAGGAACTATGCTAGGACACACTGAGCAGGAGAGTAGAAGGAATGAGGGGAGCCACCTGTCTCTTGTGTTGCTGATGTCTCTTTAAAATGTGTAAATATTTATTGTGTATTTGTGAATTGTTCCTTTTTGTGTCTGGTCCTGTGTGTGTGTGTGTGTGTGTGTGTGTGTGTATATGTTAGCAGTGATAGTGCGAGGCCCTGGATGGATAGCCTGGACCCTGAAACGCTGTATGTGTCTCCAGAGCAGCCTGGACAGCCCACACTCCCCATCCCCACCTCCGAAGTCTCCAGCTTGGCATTAGGAGGGTAAGGAGCTTTAAGCCATTACTTCAGTGTTCTCTTTCTTCTTATCTATTGTTAAGATAGTCCAAGAACACAGCCACTTAATACAACTCATTCATAATTTAGAGCAAAGCAATGTAGTGATTGCTCTAAGGCAGAACTGCCCCCGAAACATTAAACAACCCATATTACACACTTTTACTAGATTTTATTTGAAGATTTGACATCCAACAAGGTTTTAAGTACAGTATACACCCAATATATATTTACATCTCCTGTCAATATTTTCTCTATAACTCTAGAATGAAACATTTTACGGCACAATTTAGGGAATACAGGCATAGTGCATTTCTCTGTGGAAGGACTATTTTGAAATGAAAGGTATTTATATATCACCTAGATCTTTCATTAAATTGAATTATTTATGTATCCAGCTCCAAGCTACCAGATTTGGTAGGCTACCTCTGGAGACATGGTTTTGTTATTTCAGAGGCTGATGTATGGTAGTGATATTAAATAAAGTATTATTCATCATTAGACGTGAGGCGTATTGCAAAATATACAGAGGCACCCGTGTGTGAAACAAACAAGTGTTCTTATCCACTTCTTTCTCCTTCACATAGATGTTTGAGCTTTACTATGCAGAATGACTTATGAAAAATTCTTGGTTTTTCAGTTTTAAGAATTTCTGATTAAGTAATGGAACTCAGACACACATTATTATTTAAATTAATGTTTTTATCATTTTTAAAATGTATGTGTATTATATGGATATTAATGCTTTTTCCAGAGCTTTCAGACATATGCATTAATATCATCAAGGCTTTGACTGTCCCAGTAAATCCCCCAACACATTTCAACATGAATTTCATCATATAATGTTATTAGAGAGCAAATTCTGCTTCTTATGCTGCATGCACATGCGGTGAATGTTGAGTTGGGACTGCAGTATAACTCCGGTTTGCTCATATGCTGTAGCACGTAGAGCCTTTTATCCTATATGAATTTATTTATCAATGCAGATGGCATGAATGAAAACAAAAGCAGGAGAAAGCTGGTCAGATTATTACAGTGTCAGTACGTAACATTCTAACTATCCAGTTGCACTGCGAGGGAAAAACTGTTTTGTAGAATAATTCGATATTACAAGAATCTCCTCAGTATATTCAGTATATAAAGAATTTACTGGATTATTATTCTGTTTTAATTGTGCATAACATATAAAAATAGGGATAAAACATCTGCTATTTCTCTGTACATGTCTAACCTTGCGCTGCTGTGGTCTTCATGTTGATTTGACAGCAATCAGTTCTGATTTGTGGTATGGTTAAAGTGATGGACATATATTACACGTTTGACCTTGTAAGATTGCCCTAAAAAAATTACAGGGCCACTCATTCAGACAGGAGAGAGGCTTGTTGCCACAGGATTGACATAAACATGTCAATGGATCTCTGAACGAGCTTCACATGCACCCCTGGATTTCATCTCACTCCATAGGTGTGTGTGTGTGTGTGTGTGTGTGTGTATAGGTGTGTGTGTGTGTGTGCTGTGAGGTGCACAAAAACCAAAGCCAGTGTCATATGACATTGGCTCCCTTCCGTTTTTTACGCACACAAATCACACACAAACCACGGCAGCCTGGAGGACAACAGGGCAAACACAGCCCCCCTCGGGCCGGAACCTAATTGTTAGCCCCTCATGTGGCTAGTCCAGGGATTAGCTGCTGGCTGGGGAGTGCTATTCACTCCCTCTTTCATTCCCTCTGCCCACTGGGCCTTATCACCATCAATCTGACACCCTGTTTATCTGACGCTGCAGCCAGATCTGCTGGCCTAGGAGAAATGTTCACAAAGGCCATGGGTCATCAGCACTTTGATTGTGGGACCCCAAATGGCCATTACTCGCTTTGGCCCCAGTGATCCCAGCAGCCCTCTGTCTCCATGATATCCATGCAGTGGTTAGTCCCAGTCCCAGAACCTGGAAAGCCAACCTGAAGGCCTGTCACTTTGTGTCTGTCATTTGTGCTCTTCTTCCATCTCTCACGCAGGTGTTTCCTCGGTCAGATTTTCTTTGTTGTGTTTGTGTTCCAGTGGACAGGTTCCCCATGTGGATTGGTTTGTTTCAGCACACTGTTTGTCTCTGCCTTTTGTGCACTGTCGACTGTCTCATTATACCAGTCGCCAGGGATTTACCAACAAGTGTATGATCTGGAGTTTACCACCACCATCTGATCACTGTGTCCATTTAGCTTCACTTTCTGAAAGAAGAAAGAAAAAGAAACCGATTTTGCCATCATGGCTTCTTTTAAGCTGGATTTTCTTCCCGAGATGATGGTGGACCATTGCTCTTTGAATTCTAGTCCTGTGTAAGTAATTCCCTCTGACTAGCTTTGTAAGTATTGTATGTCATGCTGAGGTTGTATTGTGTCTGAAAATAACCTGATTGATCTGGTTTAAGGTAAATCTTTGTGATTTTGGTGTGAAATAATGATGAGAGTAATAATGTTGAGCAATTATGTTGTAGTGTCATGATAATAATACTGTAGGCCTTAGAATGATGAGTTCTAGTTAGTTAATTTTTTCTTTGCATTTCTGTCAAAGGACGTATGTATGTTATGTTTAGATTTTGTATGAAGAGGCTTTCATTCTCATGGTTGTTTTCTTCTTGGTGTGAAAGACTGAACATAGGTAAAAACTTTTCTTTTAAACCTTTAAACTTTAAAACCCACTAGGCACACGTGTGTCCAAACATGGCCTCTGCTCCTCAGTGGAATATATAAAGCACTGACATCTTTAAAGATGCATATCTATTTACGCATTTCATCATTATGGGCCTCATACCAGCCCCTGTGTCAATTTAAGTGTCTGCAAGAAATCTCTCCAAAGTTTAGCCAGAGCTCATAGTGTCTGTATAGCATTCCACTAAACTCAGGTGTTGTGGTAGCTACACTTTCCTTTGAAGTTGTGTAGTTGTTTTTAGGAAGATTCTGATTCCAATACTGATTCTAGTAATCAATTACTTTCTGTTTCTGTATGAACCTGTTTCTGATTTTTAGCAACCAACAAAACAAAGTGACACAGTTCTGTTTAACAGGCTGCTCTGACAGACTAAAATCAACATTGAATGCTTTTTCCCTCTTGTCATCGTAACCTCATCAGTAGTATTTATATTTACCAAAATTACCTTTTCAACAAATCCCCAATGAAAGCAACAGTTGTCATCCGTAAACTATGTCACAGCGTAAGTTGATATCAAGATGTCTGACCATAATTATGATAGAGTGATACAGGGCATCCTTGGACTTTGGATGCTTTGCACTGTCAATACTGACAGTATAAACAACAGACTTTAGTGATAGTACTGGGCAATAAGATAATTGTGATGTGATGATTTTTAAGAGAACTGCAAAAAAATAGTTTTTCGCTAATGTGGAACACGTTTTCTAGAATGTAGTCCACTTAAAACATTTAGATTATAGCATTGGTATTGGGATAGTTTGGTCAACTCATTTTGCAAATATTCAAAAAAGATAAAATTAAGAAAATCAGTTAGTATTGTTCCACCAGGTCCTTCAACAGAACCGACTGCATGTTTAATACTACTATACTATACACCTTGAGATAGACATAGATGTTGTTTAAAAAATAACCTTGTGCTACCAGTTATTGTTGATTTGGTGTCTGTCTATTTCAGCTATAGCTGGGTGGCACAATCTAAAATTATACATTCCAAAAGACTTCTTCTATATATTATTACTTTATGTACAAGAATATATATTTATATATACAATTATTAATAGCCTATATTAAGTTTATGCATGCAGCACTTGACTAGCGTAACTAGCATAAGCTACACTTCTGCTGTTCCTTTTCTACCAGGTTTATGGCAGCCCCTAATTTCAACAATTAATTTGAATTTAATTTTCTTGAAGCTGTGGTTGTGCCTGAATTTGTTGTTAGCTACTGTGGTAAGCTATTGAAGCTAACCAATGACAGGAAATGCCTAATCGGAAGTCTTGCCCTAAAAACACATTTAATGTCAGCCCTCATATTTCCTATTAAATTAAGCTCAATATCTGGTACCAGAAGAGAAGGCTACGTTCCCCCATACTGGTGAAAGCGAGAACAGTTGTCCTAGTCTGTCCAATCTTATAAATGGGTTGCAAGTGGATGTCATGAAGACCACCCAATGGAAGAGTTCTAACTTGTATTTTGTCACATGAAAATTGTCTAAAGCATCTAATCAGAACTTGAACTGCTGGTGTAGAGACTTCTGGATTAGTAAGAACAACAGCATGTCATCAGCATACAAGGAAATTTTATAGATCTTATTTCCAGCCGAGATACGTGGTACTAGAAAGGGCACCCGTGTCTTGTGCCTTTGCTCAAGTGTAAATAAGATGATTTTTTAACATTTAACACTAGCAGTTATCAGGATATTATATTGTAAGTTCACCTGAATTGGATCCTTCATACAAATGTTACCCATACAGGTCAAGTTGGCAAAGCCTTAGTGATTGATGTTGTTTTGTTTTTAGTTTTTACACTTTAGTCATTGTAAAGTCCTCGCATTTTTGTCTAATTTTAGACAAGAGAATCCGAAGTATTTAAGTCTAATTTTAGTCGACTAAAAGCCAAATTGGGGCAACATGGTGGAGCATGGGTTGCGCTGTTTGCTCACAGCAAAAAGGTCATAAGTTCAAGTCCTTGGTCTGGGACCTTTCTGTGTGGAGTTTGCATGTTCTCGTCTGCGTGGGTTCTCCCCAGGTTCTCCAGCGTCCTCCCATAGTCCAAAAACCTGCTGACATTGATTGGAGACTCTAATTTGCCCGTAGGTGTGAGTGTGTTAGTGAATGGTGTGTGGACCTATTGACTGGCAACCTGTCTGGGGTGTATCCCTGCCTCTCGCCTGTTATGTGCTGGGATTGGTTTCAGCAGCCCCCTGCAACCCTAATGAGGAATAGGCCAGTATAGAAAATGACTCACTAAAAACCAAAGTAGGTTAGTCTAGCTTTAGTCAATAGTTTTTCTGCAGGTTGATAGTAATGTTCATCAAAATTAATCTAGTCACACCGGCAGATTTATTCAATATTTTTCTCATGTTTGTACCTTCTATTTTTCTGTTTCTTTCAGGCAGGAATACATGTATTGTAACATGAAATGACTATGACTATGTACTATGACATGTTGCTGCATTTAGTGCTGGTGGCACTTGCTCAGAGCGCACACACACACACACACAGACACACACACACACACACACACACACCTGTCAGTAGCGCTGGAGGAGAAATACAAGTGACGTGCACCCAGTAAAGGCCATTTTTTAGATTGTAATTTAAAAAGTCTGTGCCAAAAAGGAGGAGACATTTTTTTATTAAGTCTTTATTTGATAATATTGTGTTATCTTTTTTCATCACCAAAAAGGCATGTTAATTTCCTCGCCGTCAGCGGTAAAGGGCATTGACTTTGTCTTGTCTTTGTCTCGATTTTATCCTGAGAAAAACATTGTTGATGAATATTTTGTGTCTGGTCTCGTCTGATGAAATTTCCACTGTAAAAGATACAGCTATTAATTTTAAAATGTGCCTACCATATAACAAACCTCTTACTATAACATATGATTCCTCCCATTTCTGAAATACATTTTTCTACCTTCTGTAACAGTGATTTGTGGATAAAGATGCCTTTGCTATTGGAGGTAAAGGTTGTCCCACCCATTGATATTTGAGCTTAATATAGTCTATATATTTTTATAACAGTGCTGTCATTTATTACCTGTCATTGCCATTATTTATTAGCTGTCATTACCACCATCAGTTGTCTTGCATATGCTGCCACCATCTTGGCGGGAGTCAATTTTATTTGTCACAAATCACAGATTCGCCTCAAAGGGCTTTACAGTTTATAAAACAGTAACACAACATCCCCTGCCCCTAGACCCTCACAATGTACAAGTAAAGAAACTCCCTAAAAAACCTTTAAGGTGGGAAAATAATGAGGAATAAACCTCAGGAAGAGAAATGGACAGGAAACGCTGCCAGCAGGGAGAGGCTGCAATAGATGATATATGCACAAGATAGAATCTAATATATTTAGAACAGGAAAAGAGTTGAGAATTACATTCAATTGAATAACAGATATATATATTGATTCATGGTGTATGTGGAGGATGAGGTGACAGGATCCATTGCAGCTTCCAGGTGAACCAGGACAGCATCAGAGCCTCCCACAACAGAAGGCTTTGTGCAGTGGCTGCACTGCAGCATGCTCTGTGAGGGTCAGTGGGGAATGAGCCTTTTCAGCGGTGAGGTTTCAGAGGTGTTTTGCCTGTGCAAAGTGCTCCGAAGAGTCAGAGGAATTACTAGTATGGTGTAGGTACTTGGTTACTCGGGATCACTGGAAGTCTTCCTGTTAGTTGGCTGACTTTTGTTGATATGCACAGCACAGTCTGTTGCGTTTCTGCACACATAGTAATATACATTTGTGTCATGTTTGAAAATTTCTGTTGCTGTGTTTGATTATTATGAGTTTAATGGCAACAATTTACTGACTTAGTTTATTTCCTGCTAAATAAGAATTATTTAGTCATTGCAAATCAATAGGTAGGGACTCAAGCTATTTGATTGTGATCGTTGCTGTTCCATAGTTTGACTAATATTTTTTCCATGGCTTTGAGATAGATTATATTTTTAAATAAGATAATTGCTGATGTGTTCTTGGCATGAAAATATGTTAATTGCCATGCATTTTTAGAATGTCAAATCACACAGTCGAGGCATACTAGCACACTCTAGGAACAGTGGTGTGATTTTATCACCTGTCCTGGTTTATTTTAGTCCAACGTGTATTTACAGCATGTGTAATTTAGAATCACACCTCAGTAATAATTACCTGTGAAAATACACACATTCTTTCTGCAACCCCACCATATCCTTGTATTTTTAAGACAAATCTTTGAGTTCATTCTAGTATGTTGACCTTTGTGTGACAGAAGTTTAAAATGTTTCGTTAATCAGATTGATTTAACATTTTTGGGAATCAAAAGGACAGGAAAAAAGTTATAGGTCATCAGGAGAGCGAGATCCTTTGATATTATCAAATAAACAGTTGTAGTGTATTTCTCCAGTACAATGAGTTGCATTACTGAGCACAGTGAATATTTTCTCCTCCACCTCCCTGTGTTCTTCCTGTCTGGATGAGGATTAAGACAACCTTTGCAAACTTATGCAATTTACAGGCGTGTGGAAACTTGATGCCGGCAGTGCACAAACACTGAGGATTGACTACATAGTCAAAGAGTTAACATAGAAAATGATCAATATTTACATGGTCATTTAACCAAGATTTTCAGCTAAGACATGAAGAGATTACATTTTTCTTGTCTTTTAACTAGGTAGTAAAACATTTTACACAAACAGTTATTAAGCAGAATATTTGTCTTATATGCCAAGAAAAGAATGTGAACATTGCTAAGTTACAACAAACATTGACATTGATGGAAAGTTAAGGGAATTCTTTTTCGTTTGAAAATTTGGAATCCTATTTTCCAGTGGTATTCCAGTGTTACATGGCAGTGGATACTGGCTGAGCATGACATGATAGAACAGCGGCAATGCAGCAATTAAATAAAGCTTAAGCAACCTATTTATTAGTTTGGTCTGTCATTTATATAACTTTCACATCTGTCAATCAATAAATATCCCTGCAATGAAGTGAAAATATAAATGGATTGTTTCTCTAATTTGTTAATGCACTTTAATAATTGCCTTAAATCAATGTTACTACTATAAATAATCAGTAGAATGAGATTGTTATTTTATGAACTTCATAATATCATTAAGAAAGGAGAAAAGAAACATGATCAGATCATCCCTTTGTTTTAGTCATTAAAAAATTGTCAATATATGATGCATTTAATCAAATTTATGGAATTAATATGTTTGTTTCTAGCCTCCATCTAATGCGTTGGCATTTATCTTTGCAGTGGGAAGAAGATGAATGGGTCTCTGGACCACCCCGACCAACCAGATGTGGATGCCATTAAGATGTTTGTGGGACAGATTCCCCGGTCCTGGTCCGAGGAGCAGCTTCGTGAGCTCTTTGAGCCGTATGGAGCCGTCTACGAGATCAATGTTCTCCGAGACCGGAGCCAAAATCCACCACAGAGCAAAGGTCAGCTGTAGTGACTCACACACATGCGGGAAAGTGAATATACAGTGGACAGTTAGCAAAAAGCAAAAACTAAAAAAGGTCATTATGGGGTATTACTTAACAATAGAAAAAGCACTCAGTATGAAAATATAGTCAAGTATGTAATTCATAAATTAAGCAGTGCAATATGCCATTTGACTGGGTTGCACTTTGCAACAAATATGACAGCCACACTTAGATTGACTTGGCCAAAACAGCATCGTCATTGTGATAACGACAATAAAAAAAACACGTTTTCTTGTTCTGAACAACTCCATTCGTTCGTGAACAACTAGTAAAAGGACAACATTACTCTTCACGGTTGCAGCAATGTCTTTGTTTTGATATTAACATCATACCATAACTGATTAATACATAAACAGTACTGTCTGTCATTGTATCCTTCAGTCAGTATGGCTGTGTTTGTGTGTCCCTGTGTTAATAATAATAATATAATTCCTATATAATTATTACTGTATTATTAATTAGGACCTTATAACAGCCGAGTGGTTATACTCCCAAACTGTTGTGGCCCCCCCATACCCACCATACAGCACATCTGTGTGAGCTAACACCATATAATAGTAACTGAGTAAAATGTGTGACACTGGTGTCTTTTTCATTCGCCTGGCAGGCTGCTGTTTTATAACATACTACACTCGCAAATCAGCCTTGGAAGCACAGAATGCTCTGCACAACATGAAGATTCTGCCAGGGGTAGGTGACAGCCTCCTAAATCTGCCCTTTCAATGCATGCTGGTTCATAATAGACGCCCTGGCTGGATGTAAAAGCTGTACCAGAGGTGGGAAGCAGCTTCAGCGTAGACAAGCGCTTTAAACAGTAAACAGACTTAACAGTAATACAGAGTTCTCTGGCTTCCAACAAGTGTGGGAGCTGGTTCAGCTGCCAGATGTTATTTTTATTTTTTGACATTCCCTTTTTTTTCCTCCTAACTTACTTTTTCCAACCTTTTCGCTCCTTCATTCTTTCTTTCCTTCCTGCCTACTAGTGTTATGTGAACATGAGCAGAGATTGGGAGTATGTTCCATGGCTGCTTTTCACTAGACCTCATATAAGGCGTGGTTTATGAAAGCCTGGAGCTGTTCATTGGGCGCTACGAAGATCTATCAAATGTTATGTTACTTGTAGCTAAATGTAAGTAAAGTAAAAATACCTGATGATGATGAAATCACTTAGTGGTAAAGGTTGCTTATTTTTTCTAAATAAACTTGTGGTCCGTGTTACTTACAACACTTTCTAACGTTGCATCGAAAGGTAAATTACTGTCTGCCGCCATGTTGGGTCCGCAACAAAGTCACTTCTGTGTTTCGTCATCGTCTTGCTGCACCCTCCCCTGTTCTGTGATTGGCTCCCTCGCTGAGGGGAAAATTGGGTCCTTGGTGTCCAGACCGCGTTGCAGAGCAAAGTGAATTTACATCCAGTAAATGATGGCTATACCCAGAGTATTATTTCACACGAAAAGCATCAAACTATCTGGTCTGATGCAACATGATTGTACTGATGGAATTGATGGAATCTTCATGAGGAGGACTTAAAGGGGACATATTAAGCTGTTTTTTTTTATTATTTTTATACTGTTTAATGTCAGATGGCTATACCAAAGTAGAAAATGTGTACAAACGCCTCCTTCAAGTCAAAAGCCAGGACTGCAGCCTGCTTCAAATGTGATTATTCCTCTTTGGTCACAGCCTTTGTTATTAAGGTTCGATTCACAGGTTGTTCGCGTGGTCCACTCACATTTTTTTCATGTCGGCTTTAGGCTTAAATACGTATGGATTAGTTTCCTTTTTGAATAAAGAGCGTAAAAAATGATTTAAATCCAGCTCCCGTACTGCTGTTTGTGTAGCTGCCGAAATGCCAGAAATGCATCATCCGCTTGGTGTTTTGGTGTTTTGGTGCAGTATGCATGCTAGATGGGTGGAAGGAGAGGTGCAAAGAAGTGAAAAAGAAGCAGTACAAAGAGAATTGTTGGTACTCTGGTTGGGAATGGTGTCTGCCAAATCACCTGTGCTTCTAGCGCCATATCACTTCACTAACATGCTTAAAACAAATGTGTTGCAATAATTGATAGACTGTTATACTGATAGACAATAGACTGTTTCCATTAAAACTCTTTATTTAGTAGATTTGTTAAACCCTCAATGAAAGTGAATGTTCCACATAGTTAAAATAGGAATTTCAGTAAATCTACTGCTGTTTCATCCTGTTACAAAGTGAACGCAAACACACACACCTCTACACACATCAGACAGGTTGGTTATAATTCCTTTAAAGGCTGGTGGCTGTTACATTAATTATATTATATGACCATATACAATAAGGTTAGACAAAGTCATAAATCATCTTTTTGGATAAATACCCCAAAAATTATATTGCAACCATATTGTAGGGATGTGCTTTCGCAAAATATTTGCACAATGAATTTTTTGATAAATACCCCTCAGTCATGCGGATGTATTGACCAAGTGGGTACATGCAAATTATACTATTTTCTACAACTAAGGTAGAAAGTAGATAATCTGCATCCTATTTATCTATCAAGTTTAACATGTATAAAATCTGTGAAAATGTCATTTTGTGTGTGTGTGTGTGTGTGTTTGTGTGTGTGTGTGTGTGTGTGTGTGCCAAATATGTACTTTCTCTCGTTTCTTTCCATTGCACACCCACAGACACACATGCATATTTATCTAGCTATAAACAAGCCAACAAAAAGCATATAAACCATTTTTGGAACATTATCACGATTGATCAGGCATCATCACACAGACACAACACAGACATGCAATTGTTGTCATTAGTACTAATGCGTTATTTGTTGCCTTGTTTAGATGCACCACCCAATCCAGATGAAGCCAGCAGACAGTGAGAAGAACAATGGTAAGGATTCTCTATCATCTCTGTCTGTTGTCTGTCCGTTGGTACCAGCAGACTGCTGCGAGGTAATTCCCTCACTAATGATGATGACGATAATGAAAACCCTAATTAAACCTATTGTTCTGAACAGTCACAGCTGTCTAAGCTGTCAATTTAATTATGAAACTAAAGACATTAGTGCTAAATGAGCAACTGGTGCTGTTGCTACCTTTTTAAGTTAGTAAATAAAGTTTGGGGAAACATTTAATCTCACTGAGGAGGTAGATTAACACATAATTTCCTGGTTGAACTAATGATTACTTACTTAAATCAGACATATGTATTGATGTAAAGAACACAGATACTCAGGCGGGTATAACCCTCCTTGTCTTTAGATGGGCACAAATGTCTTCTGTGATTCAGATGCATTTGTAGCGGAGTATGACGCAGTTTAGTGATGTTTTGCCAATGTGTCTGAAAAGCTCCCTTTTCACATTTGTTCTTCTTTCTTCATATTTTTTCCACATTATGTAGTTGAGCTCAATAAAAAAGGGGTTAAATTCCCTCTTATCTTTTCAAATGTTACATTGCAAAGAACTGTGTCATTCAGTTCATAAGCAATAGTGTGGGCATTTAAATCTTGCTGTAATAACAAATTTTCTATTTATTTTGCTGTTAAGGTCTAGTTCATACTTGCCTATGTAGCTACGCTGTTGATGCAGACCCATACACCTTCACACAGAAACAAAGGGCTGTGTTTGATGCTACTCAGCTGCAGTGGATGTACATGTGACCCCACAGACGGCTTCTTTGGCACCTGCGCTTTAAAATTTGCAATAAAAGCCTTTGCTCCTTGAAATCGACGAGTTCCAAACATATGGGCTCTTTCTCAGTATTAGGGCCAAAAAACAGGCAAAAAAGGTCTAGTACAGGTCTAGCAGTGTGTGTGTCTGTGTAAAATATTATTCAAGGGAAAATTTTGTTGCAGGTTCAAGGTTTATTCTGTATGTTGGCATGTCCTCCTCATCTCTTTGTGGGTTTTCTCAAGCTTCTTACCACAGTCCCAAAACATGCTTAGGTTAATTGGAAACTCTAAATTGACTGTAGATAAGGGTTTGTGAGAAGGTGTGTGTCCCGTGGTAGACTGGCAACCTATCTGGGGTGTATCCCTGCCTTTTGCCTGCACTACTCTGAGTTTGGCTCCAGCAGACCCCTGTGACCCTAGCAAGGAATATATAGCAGATATAGAAAATTAATAAAATTTGTAGCCTGTTTTCTGTCTTGTGCTGGACTTACAAAAGAGACACAGTTAAACATATGTGCATGTTGAATGCTGTAATGCACAATTTACCTTGACACAGAGCAGGTGTGTTTGATGTTGTGTTGTGCTGAATACAGCAGTGGAGGACAGGAAGCTGTTTATTGGAATGATCTCCAAGAAGTGTAACGAGAACGACATAAGATTGATGTTCTCACCGTACGGACAGATAGAGGAGTGCCGAATACTGCGAGGCCCCGATGGTCTCAGCCGTGGTGAGTTACACACACACACACACACACGCACATGGTAATGCATTGCTAAATATTAAAGATCAATCAATCAGTCTTTATTTATTACATGTGATCACACCATAATCGCAGTGAGATGTAATCCCCATCTGCTTCTTTAATTTGTGCAAAAACATTCCATAAATAACATTATTAATTGAAGATCATTTATTTAATTGGTGGCTTAATGAGTAAAATAATCATTATTTAATATGTGAATATAGCAGTGTTTATTCATTGTTAATAACTGAATGTCTGTGTTTGTAGGAGGGATTTCAATATATTTACCTTCTTCATACATTTAGGTCACTAGATAATGCAAAATGCATGATTGATTACTTTACTTGTCACGTCTGTCTTGTTATACTGGACTATAATAATATTTAATCCTGCCCTAACTGAAATCAAGATAATAAAGTTATAGTGTATCACAAAATATTTAGAATTGAAAACAAGAAAGAATGAATTAATCCAGCAGAGAGCAGCAAAGAGCTGACGAATGCAAAGCTGAGCTCACAGGGAGATGCAGGGAGAGTTTTCTAACAAGTTTCTGTTCTGTTTGTTAAGTATTTACTATTTCCTACCATACCACCGTCCCAACATGGCAAAAAAAGTAATAAGAAATTAGGGGAAAAAATAGGTTGAATACATTTTTAAGTGACTTTGCACAGAACTGCCTTTAAGCGTGCAATGGTATGTAATGAAAATGTACATATCACAAAGCATCAGGAAAGAATGAGATGAATGTAATTAGGCAAAAGAAGGACAATGACAGAAACTGACAAATCAATTGTGATATAGTCTGTAATATGTGATGTATGTAGTTGTGTCCAAGTTCACTGTTGGATACAGATACTGATCTCTTAAAGAGATAAATCTTTCCTTTCGATAAATCTCTATGAACCATGATATATTGTATTTCTCTCTTTCAGGTTGTGCATTTGTGACATTCACTGCTAGACAAATGGCACAGTCAGCTATCAAGTCCATGCATCAGTCTCAGACCATGGAGGTGAACTTTTTACTATTTATTATTTACAATTAATTATTTATTTACTGCTTAACTTTGTATCATTTAAAGTTATTTACTGGAATCAAATCGTAATATAAATGTGTATGTCTTATAAGCCTTTGATCAATAGTGCAAATTGTACATCTTAAAATATCAGTTGTGTATATGAACATATGAGCAAAGAAAGAGGTTTTGCTTGCTATAATAATTCCTCTTACTCCCACTGACCAGATATTTTAGACAGACTTGAAAAATGATGAACCTATCCTTTAAATTATGTTTTAATCAGTATATATGTCAATTAACCAAGCCGTCGGTATGAAAGTCTTCCCGTGTCTGTGTTTAAGGGTTGTTCATCGCCCATCGTGGTGAAGTTTGCAGACACTCAAAAGGACAAGGAGCAGAAGCGCATGGCCCTGCAGCTGCAGCAGCAGATGCAGCAGCTCAGCGCTGCTTCCATGTGGGGAAACCTCACTGGGCTCAACAGTCTGGGGCCACAGTACCTAGCAGTAAGTAGGGTCTTTATGAAATGTAATAATCAGCCTCTTGACTGACCAATGTCACCAGTTTCACTGTGGCTGTCATTTCCACTTTGGCCTGTTGTTTCTCCTCTTCCCGTCCTGGCTTTGACTCTGTCTGTGTTTGGTGTAAATGTGTAGCTTTACTTACAGTTGCTGCAGCAGTCAGCCTCCACAGGGAATGCACTCAACAACCTGCACCCTGTATCAGGTACACACACACACACACACACACACACACACACACACACACACACACTATGAATATCAGGCTGTTATTTAAGATAAATGGATCATTGACTGAATTTTTTAGCATGGCCTCTGGTTTTAGAAAAGTTTATAATCAAAATGGTTTGATCATTACCCTGGATACTGTGAAAGACTTAAAGAAGGAAATAGTTTACAACATCCATTCTCAAACCTGTACAGTAGAGTACACGTCAGACAAAGCATGCTCGGGTACTTGATTTTTGTGTGACAGATTAGTCATTAGTGATTCTAACCTCTTCTCTGTGCGTGTGTCAGGTCTTAATGCCATGCAGAATCTGGCTGCCTTAGCAGCAGCGACTGCCACACAGGCCACGCCCACAGGCTCCAGTGCTATGACAACATCTAGTAGTCCACTAAGTGCACTAACAAGCTCAGGTAAAACTTCAGACGATCTACAAATACATGTACAATCTACATTAAACGGCAGCAACAATGTAGAGGGATATATTGAAAAGAATGTGTTATACATTCATACGTAATGCATTATACTACAGTATGCTTATCAAAGATGCTCAGATTAGGATCTTTATGGTTAGGATCTTCTTGAGTCTGACACAGACTGTATTACTGTAAAACAGTTGTGTATAATATGTTTTTGTTGTATTTCATGCTGTATGAACTTTTAACAGTGAATGTTCCCCCGAGCAGGCTCCTCCCCCACCTCCAGCAGCACCTCCTCAGTGAACCCCATGGCCTCTCTGGGGGCCCTGCAGTCTCTGGCCGCTGGTACCGGAGCCGGCCTCAATATGGGCTCCCTGGCAGGTACTAACCCTGAGCTGGACCTGTGCTTGTTGCTTGCACATTTTCAGCTTAGGGACTGAACATTTACCCTGATTATGAGGCAGCATACAAGCACAAAGACTAAGTGATTCCTCACGTTTAAAATAGTGTGTTGCATGAATAGTTTAGTGGGATCACATCCTTATTGTGTCTTGTATCTTGAAAAACGTAACATTATTGTTCATATTTGCTTATTCCAGTAAAGAGGCTTTAATTGTCCTTGTCTAAATAAATAAACAGGGAAAAATACTGCATCAGCTCCTTATTTCTGACTTTTTTAAAATTCAACGCTTGTCCGTTTTCTTGTACCTGATGCAGGCATGGCGGCGCTTAATGGCTCGCTGGGCTCCGGAGGCCTGTCCAACGGCTCAGGAAGCACCATGGAGGCGCTGAGCCAGGCCTACTCAGGCATCCAGCAGTACGCTGCTGCCGCCCTCCCCAGCCTCTACAACCAGAGCCTGCTGTCCCAGCAGAGCGTCTCCGCTGCAGGCAGCCAAAAAGAAGGTGGGTGACATGGCGGGTGGAGAAAAGTAGAGATGGAATAGCTGTGAAGAGAGCAGGAGGAGCTCAAGGCTTTTTTTTAATTATAAGCAGTTTTGGAAACTGCCAATTTAACATAAGTGAACTGCATGTAGAGATAATCAGTATATAATCTCACCTGTAGAAAACCTGTTTATTTAACTGCTGTATTGCAGTAAAAAAAACTTTAACTTTGTTCTGGGAAGGTTGCTAGAGATTTTGTGCATGTGTGTGTGTATGTATGCATGATTGTATCTGTGTTTGTGTCAGTCTCGCCTTCTGCTAAAGATTCTATCTTGTTTTAAATATGCGGCATCAGCCAGCAACAGTCGCAGCACCGGTAAGATGTCACTACGCTTTTAACAGCTCCACTTTAAAAAAAACGGATCTGAGCTTGTTTAACAGAGATAAGATTTTGTGTAAAGCATTTGTTGATGACCTAATTTAATCACGGCCACATTTTGAAGAATTAGATGATTTCTTTTGAGTCATACATTGATTAGATTGTTCAAATATCACGGTGTGCAATGTTTCTGTGATTAGTAAAAAGTGACTCAATGATCTGCAGGTCCAGAGGGAGCCAACTTGTTCATTTACCACCTGCCTCAAGAGTTCGGAGACCAGGACCTGCTCCAGATGTTTATGCCCTTCGGAAACGTCATCTCTGCTAAAGTCTTCATTGACAAACAGACGAATCTCAGCAAGTGTTTTGGTGAGTTCACACTTATAGACCATGTACAAGCCCTTCATGATTGATCAGTTGATTGATTGATTGATTGATTGATTGAATAATTGAATCAGGCCCTTTCAGCATCTTGCAGTGCAATGTTGCAATTTATTGCAGCTGACTCTGCTGCAACTTTAAAGGTTTTTGTTCATCTGTGTCTTTCAGTCTATGTACATTTTCAAAATGGAAGGCAAAAGAGGGCGGTTGTTATATTATTGTTATTTCAGTTATTGTGCTCAACAATTTCACTTATGTTATTGTACCATGTATATTTAGGCCCATCTGATACATCGACAGGGCATTTTATCTACTGGTTTAAACTAATTGCAGATGAATCTCTATCTCTGTCAACACACTAATCCCAGCGAATTCACTGAACACGTCACAGCTCAGCTGACTTGCGGAGCACAACAGAGGTTGTGTTTGTGTGTCTGTTATGTGACTTCATGCTAAGACTCATGCAATTGTGAGGCAAGTGCATGAATTTTATAATAATCCCATACCTCCCTTGTTTCAATTTATTGTGTAATCCAGAGTTTCTCAATCACAATGTTGAGAAATCAGATAGATTAAATAGCTTAAGTATGCCCTAAAGAACTGAACTTTTACTTGCACCATAGTACAAGAAATTATAACATGATTAGAAAGAAATTTTGGGAAAGATAAATTTCACAGAATCCTGTGACATCAATGTGTGGTCACAAGCCAAAAAAAAGGTTGAGGGCCACTGATACGAGCTGAAGGATCCTGACATCATGTCTGCGGCAGTCAGCTGTGGTCAGTCGCCTCCTCCCATGACTCACAGCAGCAGAGCGTAAATGTGTGTGTGTTCACATAACAGGCCAAACAGGAAATGCTAAGAAGCTGATGTGAAGCAAGTTGTAAAACAAAGGAACACAAATCAAATCAACACTTATCCTAACGTTATCCTGGAATTTAATTAATTTATTTAATCCTAACAACCACAAAAGCATCAACTTATAATGTACTTATAGCTGGATGGTTGTTAAAGGCATAGGAACATTGCCATGTCGTCTTGTGACTATATCTCTTGTTTAACCTTTATGTTACATTTCTGTTCTCATTACTTTGTAAAAGAGAGTCACAGTGATTGATATTTGAACTGATAAGTTGCCTTCCCCTCTTCCCTTCTCTTCTTGTTCTGAAGGACCTCAGTTATGTTTATCAAGCTTGCAGAAAAAAAAACATTGTAGGTAATGAAACAATAGAAGTAAATGGAAGTGTTCTTATTAGTTATGAGTGTTATTTAGTTAGTCATGCTGATGAGAAAGGTTTGCCGACATTTGACTTGTTGGAATAAAAAGAAGACAGGGAGTAAAACTGCCTGAAAACATGACATAAGACATTTCAGTGCAGCCTCCAGAGGAAATGTTCTCAGCAGGAGGAGGAGGATTGGGTGAAACTTGGAAAAGTTGCAGGAGACGCCCTTTGTTGAGTAAAAGGCCATTTTACTCAACATTTTTCATTGATAATTCCACCCCAAACCATGATCTTTTCTTTACCCTAACCAAGTCATTTTGACACAGGACCACAGGATTGTTACAATATAAAACAGTATTTGTGGAAGATAAGTGCACTTTAAACTTTATAAATATTCAAATCCCCCGTGATACGGTGGCAGCATTAAGTTTTATGTGTATATATATATTGCATGTGAAAACCTCAGCTACAACAGCTACTATTACAGTATCAATATGTATCGTCAGTATCCACATCATCAATGCAATAAGAAAAAAGTTTATTATAATCAGTGTAATAGGGTCAGTGTAATAATTAACTAATAATTAATTTAAATGTGAGCGGTTTGTGTGATTATTTAACTGGGTGTTCTCTTTTTTTAAACATCTTTGCGTATATTTTTTAGTGTATTTTGTGCTTTTTTCTGATTTGGGTCAGTTTAGTCTTTTTTCTTCTAATACCAGGTTTAAGTATATAACCTTTGTGGTTGTAGAGATATTGCATATTTATTATCATTTATAGCAGGAAAACTGGAAAAATAGCCCTGGGGATTAAGTGGATGAAGTGCTGTATGAATAATGTGCATTATTTGAAGTAATTGTTGTAAGTGTCAGATCATTTCTATGTCATTCTAACTGCTTGCGTTTTGCCTCCAGGTTTCGTGAGCTACGACAACCCCGTGTCATCACAGGCTGCCATCCAGTCAATGAATGGTTTCCAGATCGGTATGAAGAGGCTGAAGGTGCAGCTGAAGCGCTCAAAGAATGACAGCAAGCCTTACTGAAGGTGCTGAGGCACGACAGACTTAGTTAGGAAGGGTGGTGTTATGGTAAGTGGCGTAATGAATAACCAAACTAAGACTGGTCCACTCAGAAACTTGTCTGTGCATTACAGGGTGACGTCTGCTGCTCTGCCTTTTCTGGTCATGGTTTACATGTCCGGGCAAAGAGACACGTGAAGCTACGTGCAGGAGTTTTCAGGCCAGACTGGATTCTCCCCGTGTTCTGTTGTGATTCATGCACTTTGTTTTCCCTTTTTAACCGATAAGAGGAGCAGGTGTATTTTCATTTTAGTTGAAATGTTATCAGTTTGCTGTGGTACATAAACACATATGAGTTGATTGTTAGGATGTGTTGCACATTGACAGTTAGGTGCCGAAATCCACCTGTTTTATTTTTTGTGTTTGTTTTATTTTATTTAAATTTTTTACTTCTGGTCCATCTTCCCTATCCGCCAGCCAGACCCAGCAGAAAGCTTCTGAAAGCAGGTAGCAGCTGGACAAAATGGAGTAACATTTGATTAGGAAAATTACATATGATTCTTTTTTCCCCCTCACTCTTGTATTAGGAATATCTATTATCTCCTAAAAATGAGAGAAATCTCACCTTAAATCAGCTTTATCCTAATACCACCAAAATTATCAGAAGCTCAGATTGTTCAATAAGGAGGTTCTTCACCCAAAACATGCAGACTGGATTTCAACATATTTTTGTCCTCATTTTGTGTTTGTGTTGTTAGTGTGCTGAGGGCAGATTATAAATCGGTGACTGTGAGACAGATAAGCAGCCTGTTGACGCTGCGAACATCTCGTTGCTGTCGTTCTCGGGCGCTTCAGGTTTAACCTCCGGCACGTCCGCTCCCTGTTGACAGAGGGAGCGACGAGCCGCCGTCTCTGTTTAACGAGCTGTGGAGTTACATCTGACTGAGATGCATTCATGTGTGTTTATATGTGACCTGTTGTCTGGGTGTAGCAGCTGTTGCATGGCTTACTCTGATCAAGTGACCTCGGGTGGAAGGCCAAACAAGTGAGTTGCGTACAAACACATATATACAAACATCCTGGAATTGATTTTCTGTGTGATATTATACTTCTGTCAAGCAGTGTACTCATTGCTTTTTATTGTATTTTTTTCCTTTATCTGGAGGTTAGTTAAACAGATTTCTGATACAGTTGAAAATGCATGCAAAGGCCAGGCTTTTTAAACTCGGCATGTTTTGGTGGCGCTCCTCCTGTCCCGCTGCACTCTGAGGTCAGAGGTCAGGCTGATAAGGGCCAGCTGTAACTAGCAATACTGTGGAGTTTGGCTCTAAAGACCAAACGTCACAGAATTATTCCACTCATCAAGTGTGTCTAATGCAAACGTAATGATTTGTATGAAGACATTTCATGTTTTAGTTAGTTTCTACTACTTTGAATCCAGGTGTTTTGTAAAAAAAAAAAAAAATGACAAATTAATCAACGTCCCTCAGCTACTGTCCTGCTAGCAAGTGGCTGGCTATTCTATAGAGGGCTATACCACTATGTCTTTCACTGAATCTCTTCTGTGATTGGAGAATTCATATAAATGTCAAATTGCTTCAGACAAACCTGTTCGTTGCTTATACTTCCAAAAATCATGTTTTTTTTTTTTTTTTTTTTTTTTTTTTTATAGAACTAGGAAGTGAGGCACTTGTTGAGATGTATATTGAAAACTATTATGCCTTTTCTATTTTTATATAGGTTTTATACTTCTCCTGTGTGTTGGGGAACTATTTATTGCCTAAATTATTTATCTGGATTGAAATTATTTTGAAAGACAAATGTGAAGTCCAACAACTCAATTTGATCTCCTGGTGTGTGTCCTCTCCTTGCCTGTTAAGTGTTGCTTCTTCTTTTTGGTGATGTGTACCAATTGTCAGAGCGGCATGGACTGTGTGTGCGCGTGTGTGTGTGTGTGTGTGTGTGTGTGTGTGTGTGTGTGTGTGTGTGTGTGTGTGTGTGTGTGTGTGTGTGTGTGTGTAGGATCCATCAGTGCTGCCATAGATTTCATTAGAAGCCCCTCTCTGTCACACATTGCATTCATCTGAATAAATCTCTCATTTCTACAAATAAAAGAAAAAAACAAACAGGGAGCGTAGTTTATTCTAAAAGTCAACTTAAACATGTTGGTCCTGTCTTACATTATGGATGAATAATGAATATTCATCTTATTTGAGTTGTCGGCAGCTGTGCACCAGGAAGAGTCCTGGACCGATTCACTAGAACTAGATTTAAAACTTGAGTCCAGGTCCATGTCCAAAAGTATTACGGCCATCAGAACACTGAGTGAATCTCTCACTGCTACAGGGTCATTTGTGTAAAAAGCAGCTAAAAGTGTTGTTTTTTGTAATATCGCCCCATTTTCTTAATGTTATGTTAGACGTTTCTCATCACATAGTAGACAAAAGCATTGAAAAAACGATTGATTTTATATCAGGGAGTTTTCTGATCCAGCTGTGTTGTGAATTAAGTTGAAGAAAGCACAAAAAAGCAGATATCACCTGTGATTTTAATTCATTTAAGTGTGACACCGTTTCATAGATTCATGGTTTTGATGGGATATCTTCCAAAATAAAAGTGTTGAGTGTTAACAGCGTAGTCGCGGTGTGTTTTCAGACCTGAGGGTCTGCTCACAGGATGTAGAACATGTAGATGTCTCCTGCTGCCAGATATAAACCAGGAGGCATCATATGAATTTTATAACAATTTCCATTGAGTAACATTTAACTACAAATCTTACAATATAGACATTACATTTTTACTGACCAGTTTTAAATGCATGCCTAATAGATTTGGATTTTTAGATGTTTTTCATTCTGTTCCAGGCAGCCATTGGTTTCCATTCATGTCTATATCCCCAACACTATTAAAACTGAAAAAGAAATATTACAGAAATGAATGAAAACTAGTGTTAAAATGGTAGAAAAAAGGGGCATCCATAAATCTGAAACACGATATACACAGTGTGGTAAATTGGATAAAGCTACAGTAGCGTGTAGTATGGACCATTTGACTTCCTTTTTTTAACATTCTTAGTTTGTTTATTGAAACCTTTACACGTAATGTCAGTTAACCATTTCTAATAAGTGATAATAACAGCGGAGATTATTCTCTTATTGGGTCTCTCCGGCCTTCAGTAACCTCGTGTCTAGACGAAATAACGGATTGAAGGTGCCGGCCCAGAGCTGTGGAGGCCTGCTGCTCTGTTCTGCATGTCCTCACCGATTATTTAGGCTGTCATATGTGTGTGTTGCTCTGCTGCTCTCATCATCCACCTCAGTTCCTGGTAGCATGTGGCTCATCCTCACCCTGTCCTGACACTGACTGTTGAGTGTTTAGACTGTAATCGACCCCCCCCCCCCCTCCTCCCGCCACACACACACACACACAGGGAGGGGGGACCGGGCTAGATCATTCTTGGTTTCTTTTCTCTCTCCTGTCTGTGTTCCATTGCTGTTTAACCTAGGTTTGTCTCCCTGTTGTGTTTTTTCTTTTGTTGTTTCTAGATCTCTTCCTGTTTGCCCCTAGCATGTTGATGTGGCGTCACAGTTCATCGTCCAGTCCTTGTCTTCTGCGCTTCTCTGATGCTTCCAATTTCACCTTTGACCTTGTGTTTGACATTGATTACCTGGAGGTTTTTTTGTTTTGTTGTCCTTTTGTGCTGCCAATAGGGGCACTAGAAAGACTGCCACTGAACATGTTTTGAAAGTTACATTATTACAAGCAAAAAAAAAAAAAAGAGAATCTATTTTTCTAGAACTGACTGGCATACAGTAACCACTAGATTTTTGCAAAATCAGTTTGACACAAGTATGACCTTTAACTTTGTTTTTATCTCCTGTGTTGTCGAGCAGTCCTCCCAGTGCCCCATCCTCCAGTTTTGTTGTGGGTTTTTGTGTGAAAGCAGCTAATCTGTCTTTTAGACAATGTGTTTTGAGTGCTGGTGTGTGTCTCCTTAAGTTAGGAAGAAAAAAAAAAAAAAGAACCTTTCGAGCAAACTAGTGATCACGTTTTGTTAGATATTTGTAATTTCATCCTAGGCTAGCTATGGGATCATCCTTGGGAGTTCTTATTTGAGTGGTGATGAGGAGGTAATATATTTTACAGATGAGTTTGTCAATTTCAACCTGTTGGCTGACCACCACAAACATATGATGCTGTTTCTGCTCTTTTTTTATGTGGAGAATTAGCCACAAACTCCACAGAGGAGAGGCTTGTTTTTGTCCCATTAAAAGTATATTTAGTATGCATGTTTTGTTTTTTTTAATATCTGCACTGAAAATAATGGCAAAAATGTGATCTAGTTTGTGTTGAGTTAAAAAAAAAATTATATGAATAAACTGGTGCCAAATGTTTTTTGCTCAATCAGTATTTTCCCCTCCCAGTGGAATTGCTTTACTGGTCAGATTGGTTGTAGCAGCAGAGGGGTTGTTGGAGGTGCAGTAGGGCGTCACGTACGGCAGGTTTTTACTGAAAGAACTGACTCAGGCTGGATGCCACGTTGACTGGTTGAGACGTTAAATGAGTTGTTTAGTGTGCAACTATGCAGACCCTGACTGCGCTCACACCAATCTCAAACACAAGTGGCCTACTCATAAGCAGTGGTGTGTATACTGTATGTGTTAGTGTGTAATCATTGAATATAAACTGAACACAGACTCATTTAGCCTGTTGTCTGTCTGTTTCCCCCGACCAGTGGACCAATGTTGTGGCTACCGACTGTGATCTACTACAAGTGTAAAGTTACAAAAAAAAAAAACAAAGCCAAGAGCTGTCATGTACTCATTATCTCATCCTGCTTGAATATTCAGTGAAACTTTATTTTACAGGTCCCATAGCTCGCTACAGTCTCCTAAAACAGAACTGAAATGGAACTGTAAATTCACAGGAGAGGAGAGTCATTTGTGACTAATTAATTTTTGTTTTTAGTCTGGCAAAATGTGACCTTGAAATGTGACATGCGACAATACAAATCACAGACATTATATGAAGAAATACACTTCTGATGATAAACAAATAAAGAATAAATATAAATGAGTTAAACTGAAATAAAATTCGTGGAACTTTCCTGGAAATTTTAAGGAAGTTACAAGACCTGTTAAAATAAAGCGTTAGAATATTCATGGATCACATATTTAAAGGACCATAGCATTGTTTCAGTAGCAGTTAAATGTGGTTCTGTCTACTGTGGATTATTTTCCAAACACAAGCAGAACTTTGAGAATGAAATGGATTGCGATCTAAAATTGGCAGAAATATGACTCAACTCAGAAATTGTCTGATAAAAGAACACTAGAGTAGAAATTTGAAGCCAATTTTCATATTGGGAGGAAAAGAGGTTTGAAACCAGGTTTTCCAGCATTATGTGAATATTCCATTAACACTAATTTTCTAAAGTGCACAATCAGTCCGTTTTTGTGCATTATGAACATCACTGTAGGGATGCATCAATCAATCCCTTTCTGTCTGCTTTAATAGATGTTTGAGATGTTGTCCAGTAATACAGGGTAAACATTTACAGCATTATAACTGCATTACGACAACGTGGTGACGCCACATGAACAACCATGATGTTCATTGAGGTGTTTGCCTGCTGTGGAGCACAAGGAGGGACATGGAGGGAAATATGAGTCTATCAGGACATCACAGAATCAAACACAGTCACTAGCTAAACATCAACTAGTGTTTTAGTTGTTAAGCAAAAGGCCACCGAAAAGCATATCTACATTGAAAAAAATACAAGCTTGAGGGAAAAAAACTGATTTGGGTGTAAAGGGTGGTTTAACAATTGCTATTAATCAATCACATTAGTAAATTGTGTCACCTTAAAGTTCAATATACTAAGACCACCACGCCAGTTGATGGGCTTTTGTCATTTAATGTAGAACACGCAGACAGCTGTGCCAGACAGACGAAGTGTCAGAGTGTAACAACAAGTAATTGAGCAGATTTAAAGATGGAATATGGATATAAAATCATCTGCAGTCAACTCTTAAGGAATCTCAGCTGAATATTTACACCGCAAGCACCAGAGGAAAATATCTGACTATTTGGCTGCTAGATATTCACCAGCTCCATGTGGGTGTTTGCTGTTTTTGCTGATCTGTGCACAGCATATTTTTAGAGCTTTTTCTCTGACAACTATGAGACCTCTAATAATGAACCAAAACAGTGTACCTTTAGAAATACACATAATAAATGAACTGAAATTCACTATAAAGGTCTGAAAAGCCAAGAGGAGCTGAAGAATCACCATTATTATTATACACTGATGGATCAGACAAAAATATCAAACAAAGCTGCTTTAAATAAATAAGAAAAAGACATACATAGTAAAAACAAGCCCTGTTTTGGGCATGTTATATAAGAAAAAACAATAAACCATTACCCAAGTTAAAGCCACACATTTAGTCTGTAAAAAACTGCTAGGAATATCTTTTTATCTTTCTCAAAATTCTTTTGAGATTCTCATAAATAAATCATTTTGCCAGAGATTGTATTGATCTCTTTCCATTTTGAATACATGTATTTATTTAATTTAATTTAATGTGTTTAATTTAATTTTTTATTTTTAATTTTTGTGGTTTGGATTTGAATGTTTTTCTTAAATGAGGATTAGCTTCATGTCAGGAAGAATACTCAACAGGGTTTAGGCTTCAAACTTATTGCTCCAAATTCAGCCCATTGTATCCAGGCTTTACGGTAAAAGAATTATATTTATTATTGTAATCTTTCTGAAAACCATTGGTCTGAGCTTTAGTTTAGTGAGTATGGAGTTTATTTATCACATTACAGTTTCCCCACTATTTTAAACATCTAAGCAATCTCTGCATTTATTTTGAAGGCCCAAACCTGAAGTCTTTTTTTTGCACGTGGAACACACCCCGTTTTAATTTTCATAATCACTGCTCCATCGCATATATTTTTTTCCTCCATGTGCCTTCCAGCCCTCCATAGCATACATTTTAAAAAAATCTAGCTGTTTTAGTAATGATTATCAATAATGACCTGATTTGTAGTGCAATAAACAGGTTGAACCAATGAAATGGTCCTTTAATTTGCGGATATGAGTAAACTCTACTTTTCACAAATGAATGATGGATTTCTAACAAAGTGGAGTGAAGTCGGTTCCATGCTGCCGTGCACCCGCTGCAGCGAGGAAGAGACGAGCTGAAGCTCTACATGTCAGAGGGCTTTTGTCACATGGTGCCATTCGGGGTGCCAGTGTTCACTTTGAGATAACTTATTTTCTGTTTTACTACAACAACCATCCTCCTGCTCACTGAGACAGAAACAGTTTAAAGGTAAAAACTCTGACCAAACTCCCCACTCATGTACGGAACACGAACTGATGAAGCCTTTTGAAATATTTCTGTGAAGTTGCCTTTTGCTGCATTGCATTGACTCAAATGCATTTTGTTAAGTATTACATTGTCGTGATTTCGATGTGAGACGTTGCTGAATCACTAAATGGACAAGAAAACCCCAGTTAGTGTTTTTTTTTTTTTTTTTTTTTTTTTTTTTTTCTTTGGGGTGGGAACTGTGTCTCCGGTGTTTGGATTGTTTTTAAGGTTTGGATCTTTGCTGTCTGTACCAATGAGAAATGACAGCTGGACTCACACTGAGGTCCAGCTGTCATTTCAGCTGTGAGCTGACGATGTGATCCCTTTTGCTTGGTTGGTTGGTTGGTTTCTGTGCAAATAAAATGTTTGAGAAACCTTCATATTTCCTGTGTTTTCTGTCAATTCAATCCTTAATATTCATCATCATCATTCAAATAAAAAATGCTCTGAGAACATATTGTTTGGCCTCTGTATTGTTTATAGATCAGATTTTGAGATTTACAAGACCATGATTTGCTAAACAGCCATTAGTTGACCTTGGCCTATGAGAGTAAATACATCTTGTTTATGATTCTATTTCTGTGCAACAATATTTTAAAAATACCTTGCACATTCATTTTAATTATTTAGTTATGCCTTTTATTTGTTTATTTAATTGTCTACATCAATATCTTTATTAGTTAAAGGTGGAATATATAATATGAACAGAATCATAAGGAAAAAGGAAAACTGGGTTACCAGGTTTGTCAATTGATCAATCATATTGGATGACACTAATTAATTTATTATAAAATGTATTTAATATTAGTTCTAACATTGTTGAGATGTCAGGCAAGTTATCTTAACTTACCAAAAATAATGAATTCACACTACATATCATTCTTTTCTAGAAAAAAGAAATACTTTTATGTCCCTCTAAACATAATTAGAATATATTATTATTATTTTTAATATAGCTTTTAGTAAATATTCGACATATTCAACCTTTAAGTTAGAGTATTTTTTTTATTATTTTGGATTTGCAGTTCACCCCTCTCCACTAGGTGGCGGTAGTGCACCTGAACGCTGTCTGTGCGACGCGTCGTGTGAAAACACGCAGAAGAAGAAGAAAACGCAACGCAGCAGCGCAGCCGGGTCAGGTCTAATCCGAGCAGGTCCACAGCCGACACCGTCCGGACGTCTGCGGGTAGTCTGTAATCTAAAGTGTCGGCTCCGAACAGCCATCATGGCCACGACCATCAGCACCCAGCGGGGACAGGTAACGTTGACGTCCCGCCGTGCTCCGCGCTCGCACAGCCGCCGGAGAAGCTAAGCGGAACTAGCTCGCGCCGCGGTTTGTCAACAGGGTTCGTTTAGGTGTTTTTTTTTTTTTTAAAGTGCAAGCAGCCAGCTGGGTCTGACTGTCACACCCCTGACACCGTCACCCGTCGTATATTCACTCAGACTAAAGTCGGTAACGGTGACGGTAACCGTTGACGTTACGTGACGTAAACATGTTAACGCCAGGTGAGGTTTACAGGCTACGGTTTGGTTATAAAACTCCGTGTTTAACAATTCAACGACAGCAACGACTAATAAGCTTGAATAGGGATGTCAGTGAATCCCGGAGGGGAGGAGTCTGTGTCTGCTAACAGGTTCTCGGGTTCAGGTCCGGGAGGAGGGACGGAGTGAGGGGGGGGGGGTTACGCGGAAGACCACAGGCCGGTGTTTCGGTGGAAGCGGTGACCGTGCTATCCGGTGCCTTTGAGCAGGATGCGTCAGTGGTTGCTCGTAGTGACAGCAGCTGCCGCAAACACCAACACAGCAGAGGGAGGCTGCTGGACGAGCAGTTTCTGAGCTGCTTCACCACTAAATCAGAGACATACATTAACTATAGTGTACGCATTTTAGTTATAATTAGGGATTTTAAAGTTAAATTCATGTTTACGCCACTAACGCAGTCGACAACACCCCGGATGTTTCTGGAGTCCTGGTTATATATCACTACATCACGAGTTGGATAAGTGATTAGGACTTCTATAATTCAGTAAATGTTAAATTTAACAGGTCAATATGACTGGAGCATGTTTGGTTTGTGTTCACCATATTTTGCTTATGAGTAAAAACTATTCTAAAAGCGATCATTAACAGACACTTGCCTCATTTGTCCACTTGCATGTTAAAACGGTCTTTAAAATTTAGAAAAATATCCCATAAAAATATTAATTGTGATTTACTGATAGCCTATAATTTTTTGATTTTGCTTTTAAATTGCAGCAGATTGATGTATTCAAAATTACAATTTTCAACTTTTTCTTTTCCTTAAAATGAAATGATGTCATGGAATCAATATGTAGGATGTAAATATCTATACTAAATACATAAATATAGAAACTTTTTGTTTTCAATTGTAATATCTTATTTATACTGTAAAAAATAAAAAAAAATCACTTTTAAAAGAAAAGATAATCAATGGAGGGATTGGAATTTTGAAAGTCATGTCATGTAATTATTCCCAAATGTATGTACAGCTGTAGCCTTGTTTTTAACATTTGGATATTACTCGTACTGCTTATTCTCCTGTTCTAGTTGTGTGATTATACTGTAAAGATTTTGACTATAATATAATTTCCCAGCAGTTTCAGTTTTTGCTTTTATCTCAAATCATTGAAGCACTCCTTCATGGCTCTCATCATGCTTGTAATAAACATCGCATGAATTCAGTTAACTGGGCTTCTTGATAATTAGCTTCATGATACCAAATATCCAGGAATCAGTGTTGCTGGTCACCCAAAGATTTGGACTGAGTTGAATTTGCTTTGTGGTTCAGCCCCCAGTTGTCCTCATGCCCCCACCCCTCCTTTATCTTACCAATTAACAAATCCTCAAATATTATGAACACTTATAGGTTAAAATCTAAACAGAATATAGCAAGTGGTTGCTTAAATTCAGCAACATGTTTTACTTTTCGTTGAAATTGTTTTTTATTTATACCCGTTTCTATGTGCCTTTAGGTTTATATTGGGGAGCTTCCTCAGGACTTCCTGCGGATCACTCCCACCCAGCAGCAGCAGCAGGTTCAGCTGGACGCACAGGCAGCTCGGCAGCTGCAGTACGGAGGCTCTATCGGCACGGTGGGGCGACTCAGCATTACTGTGGTCCAGGTGAACCCTACTTCTCATTTGAATATTTGTACTGTAATAATATAATGGATCTCAGAGGCTTAAAGGCATGTCAGGATCGTTAGTAAACATTAAATCAACAATCACCATTACAAGAACTATTAAGTATTGGTTAATGTGTTCCTGTTATTCTAGATAAAAGGTTCCCTACCTTTTTCATCTCTGGTCTACCTTAAAAAAAACTTCAAAAAGGCCACATCCTGAAAAGAGTAAAGAGGCCAAATAATATGTTCTCAAAGTTGTATTAAATGCTGTCATGAAAAGTGGAGCACCACCTGCTGCTGATATATGAACAATAGTGTAACTTCTTCAGGATAAGTGGAGGTTCTCACAAGATGCTGAAGAAGTAGATGGCGAACACACCAACGTCAGTGCTCCAGCCACCCTCCCAGAGCAAAATATTAGAAGCAGAAGGACACTTTACAATGGTTTTACAAAAGTAGACAGCAACAGGAGGTTTCCTAAGATACATATTAGACAGCAAGATAAATGCTTTTGCAGTTTTTTTGATTAATGATCGAGGCCAGAGCAGCAGACTGTTGCCACAGTGGACTAAAACATTTGGGGGATTGGGGGATTTTTGCTTATCCATTACTCTATGGTGTAGAAAGCTGTTTCCCTGAAGGCAGATGAGTAACTGGTGAACAGATTAACTTTGATCAGTGGCTCAGTCAGGCCTTTAAACGACTTAAACAACTACGGCGGTGCCTCCTTAAACAAAATGAAGCACACATCACCCCGGGCAGGCGCATTATCTCAGCATGTTGCGCATTACGCAACTTTTGTGAAGCTCACAATGAACAATTCACCAACGGAGACAATGAAGAGGATGAAGGGGACAACAGAGAGAACCGTGAGCCAGCTGGAGACCGGAGGGGTAATGACATTAGGAATGCACTGTGTTCCATTTTTTTGCAGGATGTGGGGCAGGGGTCAGCAATCATGCTCGACAATGGGCCAGTTTTTCTCAGCACAGCTTACTCTGGGTTTATTCATTTAATTAATAATTAAAAAAATGACAAGACCAGTTTGTTGGTGTTTTATCTGAGCTCATTGAGTGACTGCAGTTTGTTAATTATCAACACTAAAACACTACACATTAACACTACATGACAATAAATGTCATTGATAACATAAAGAAACACTATTAAAATGATCTTAAATCATATTGTATTCTTTTATCCACAGAGTACATGAACATGGAGCAGATGAACTGTGTTGTAGCCAACTTAACGTCTGTTGCCACCTAACTGGAGCCGCCCCGTTTGTTTTGCTATACAGGCCAAGCTGGCTAAAAACTATGGCATGACCCGGATGGATCCTTACTGCCGGATCCGACTCGGCTACGCGGTCTACGAGACGCCGACCGCTCACAACGGAGCCAAGAACCCGCGTTGGAACAAGGTGATCCAGTGCACCATACCTCCAGGGGTGGACTCCTTCTACCTGGAGATCTTTGATGAGGTGAGAAGGGGAAGAGGTTGTAGAGTTGTGGATCATCTGTAAGTACATTTATGTATGCATGTTATCACTCTTTTAGACTCAGAAATCTGGCTAATTGTAAAGTAGTTGATCAAATAGAAATATGTGTATATAAGTTATTGTCTGATTTTCTTATGCTATGTAATGAGGTTTTAGCCCTGGGTAATTACAATGTTGTAAACATGACAATTCTATAAAACCATTTATCCTTTCTGGTAAGGGATCCGTTGAACTCAGATAGATAAAACTTCTCATTATATTAAGTAATACAAACATAAGTTTTAATTTGATACTTAAGAACGTTATATTCCATTTCTACTATGCAGATGCAAGATATCACCACCAGGTGGCACCACATAACGCCTCTTTGAAGGTCCATTTACCGTAATGTTACCAAAAACCAAAAATTCAAAGGGATCCAGAAAACAGAATTTCTTTACAAAAATTATTAAAAATTTAATGATCTGTTCATTGTAACATTCCCAACATTTGCTAAAAATTTGACGAAAATACAGCCAAAACTTATTGAGGTTTTGCAAACAAACAGACAAACGCACGGGAAAAACATAATGCAGCTAATGATTGAGTGACAGCACCTTGTCAAATCACCTCGTGCATGTTTAGCGATCCGTTTGTGTTTTCGCTGATGTGCCTTACAGAGAGCGTTCTCCATGGACGACAGGATAGCATGGACTCATGTCACCATCCCTGACGGCCTGAGGGAGGGCAGCGTGGTGGATGAGTGGTTCAGCCTCAGCGGCAGGCAGGGCGACGACAAGGAGGGCATGATCAACCTGGTCATGTCGTTTGCTGTGAGTACGCAGGAGAGAACAAAAACTATGCTGCACTAGTCCAGGCCCGACCTGGAATCAGCCTTTAGTGGTGAGCAATTGTTCAATTTCTTCACCCACATCTGGAGATGCCTAAAACCAACTCTTCAAAAGATTATTTGGTCTGCAGCAGCCAGTAAAAATGTAGCATATAGACTCCAAGGTGGTCTGCCGCAAACAAATCCAAATTGGTTTGATTGATGTTTCATCGTTTATTATTTTCCTGTTGAAATTAGCAAAATTCTGACTCATTATGGAGCAACAATGTTCACATATTGCTACTGGCTCCTATCTTCCTATCTTATCTTTGCGCACTTGAGTGCAACTGAAGCTTTCACTCCATTGAAAATGAACCAAACTAAGCAGCACATTCAGTCTGAATGGAATTTGGAGTATGATTACAGTTTGTACCAAAGGGCAAAATGATCCAGAATTCAATACACACACAAACCCACACTAGAGGGTCATAATCAGCCAGTGTACCAGAAGTGTGCCAAGCTTTTAATCTACTCTTTCTGCGTGTTTGTGCCAGTCCTTACCAGCTGGGATGATGACTCAGCCTGTTGTCCTGATGCCCTCTGTGTATCAGCAAGGAGTCGGTTATGTACCCATTGCAGGTCAGACACACACACACACACACACACACACACACACACACACTTTTGTTCACTACTCAGCATTTGAAACCACTTGTTTTATGTCTCCTGTGGGTCTGGAGAATTATTGCCTAGTCTAGTTTTTTTATTTTTTTATTATTGTTATGTATGTAGCTTTAAATTTATTTTACATTCATATCGAAACTCCTGCACAATACAGACATGCTGCTGTTGCATTTTAATTTCCTGGCTCTTACATCAGTAACGTGTCCTCTTCCGACTCCTGTGTTTCCAGGAGTGCCCGCCGTCTATAACCAGGGCATGGTGCCCATGGCGGTGCCGGCAGCCATGCCGGCTGTCGGGAGCCAGGGTCCGGTGTGCAGCGAGGATGACCTGAAGGCTCTGCAGGACATGTTCCCCAACCTGGACCAGGAGGTGGTCCGCACCGTGCTGGACGCACAGCAGGGAAACAAGGACGCTGCCATCAACTCTCTGCTGCAGATGGCTGAGGAGCTCTAACTGCAGAACACAAGCTCACAGCGGACATGCCAACACACACACACACACACACGCACACACACATTTCTGCATGCACACAGACATATAAAACAGTCTTTAATGATGGAGAGACTGTACACACACAAACACACGAGTCCTCCTACGGTGTGACTGATGGCTCACACTCTGCAGCCATATCTACGTAGGTTCCCACCTGCTCCACTGACTGGTAGCCACAACCAGCTGTTTCCTCTCTTTGTTGGTACATGAAGCCTGAGCTGTCTTTGCTAACACACCGCTGTCTGTCCCTGCTCACACTGGATCTTCAGCCATTGCAGCACCCGTGTCGGCCCTTTCTATGTTTTATTAAGTCACGGCTTTAAAGATGATATTGATGGCAGATATGTACTTTTAAATCACAACACAGGCAAATGTGTGCCTTGATAGGGAAATCGTACCGCCCGATCCTTTGTTTTCGTCTCGCTTGTTCCAACGTAATCATAATCTTTCGCTGCATCATCGTAATCTAGTCCGTGTTCTCCCCTTTGATTTTTGTTTGGTCTGCACTGTTGGAGCTATAGAGTCAGGAGTGTAGACCGCAAAGCAGGCAACAGGCTTCAGCCATCCTCAGATTATGTTGGTGATGTTAATGGTGTCTGTAGGGACCTCCAGTGATCTGCTTCTGTTTCTTGTGTAACTATAACATATTTAGTGCATTCAAAAATCAGTTGAGGTCATTGTGAAAGTCTTAAATTATATAAAATTATACATATATATATATATGGTGATGACAGAATGGATAAATGACCTGAGGGATTGTATGTAAATGACCACACAGCCAGGAGAGATTTAGAGGAAATGTTAAACCTCTTTTGCAAAGTTTAAATTTTAAATCAACGAAGATATGTTATAAAGTAATATCCTGTGGATTCACTTTTTTTTTTTTTTTTAAATAACTGTAGATAACTTTTTTTTCCTGATGAAATCAGGATGTTATTAAGCTGTAGAGCTTTTAAGACCAAAACGATTCCATCTAAATTGTCTACACCATATGTAGGTAAACTGGAGAATAACTCGGCCCACTTGTGATGAGCTAAATATCCCCAGTTCTCAGAAACACTTTTTTACTCCTTCAAGAATGACCAAACTTTTAAAACCATGTTCACACAGCAGCCAAATTAATAAGGATTTAATCAGCTTGTCAGGTTGATCTAATTCAGTAACACAAGAGGTTATGGTTTGGAAAATTTCAGCTTTCAGGACTAATTAACGTGGAACATCTCAGCCATGTGTGAGAAAAGAAGAAAAATGTATTCTTCAAAGCCAAATTTGTTTAAATGTACAGTAAATAATTAACAGCTGCAGTGAATAAATAAAGCTGAAATAAGTGTAATAGTGCAACATCCAGATGATGTTTTATGCCAGATACAATCGTTATGACACGTCACTATTTTACATTGTTTCATGTATGGAATCTGCTTGTAAAATATATGAATGAAGTGAAATGTCTTAGTGTTCCTGTATATTCCTTGTTTTTTTTCACATTCACTAATGCAGACGACCAGTCAACCGATCACTGTGGACATAGTGATAATGTTCATTCATGATAAGATGAGATGATTTCCTTTTGTGAATGCGGCCGCGGACTTGAATGAAACGTGTTCTGACTTCCACTTGTTGCGTGTAATGGACAGCAGCTTTACATGTTTAGTCCTGTTTTCCAGCCACCATATTTGTATCTGTTGTAGTTCATAAAGCTTTCTGTTGACACGTGAGCGTAACCAGGTCTTGTTGTTAATGTGCTGTCCGCCAAAGGTTTGATTTAAGGGATTTTGTCTTAATAGTTGCGACTGTTCTCTTTGAGTCATTTTATTCAGTGTTTTCTGTGTCTTCCCCTCAGCACTTGGTAATATGAAATGCACTTGTACATTTTCAGCCTCAACTATGATGGATTTACTGCCACTTGTAGGCTAAGCACTATCCCATTTTGTACAAGTCGTCATAAATGTCTAAAACTTATTGCAATGAGGTTCTACAGCTAATTGCGAAACCGAATAACTGAAATTCATCGTTGCTGAACACCTTTGTTCACTCCCTCCCATTGCCCTCCAAAGGTTAATCTCCCCAGGCTCCCCTTAGTTTTTCAGACAAATGAAGTAAACACCACTTATGATGGGATGGAATGCTCAGAGGTTAAGTACAGAAGGGTGAGTTAAACCACTGTTCAAATGCAGCATCAGTCTTAAACCTATTTTGTAGTTTTGTTTTGTTTTTATGACTTAATGGTGACTGATGCTCTAGCTAATTAGACTGAGTGACATACACATGTGTCCAATGATTCCTTGAGCTTTATCAAAATTATTTTTTTTATCAAAAATTTTTTTTTCACAAATTGACCTTTTAGGTTTTGAGTTTCCTGCTTTGTTCCTGTCCTCATGTTAAATCGGAGATGATAAAAAAAGACATTGTTGTTCCTGGTGAATTGTTTTAAGTTCATCATTCCAACTAGGATAAATGAGTAGTTCAATGCAAGGATTGTTTTGCGGTAAAATCTTTTTATTCACGCTCATTGAGACAGTTTGCGTCACGCTAGTATGATCTGACACTGGGTAAAGAGCACATTTTGGTATAAATAGTAAAACCTGACAAGAATAAGAAATTTCTAATATGACGACTTGCATGGTGTCAGGTCAGTTTCAGTCAGCCAATCGGTTACTGTGAGTTAATAAACGAGGGATCAGCTTTTCCCCGGCACGCACTCTGCTTTGCTGCAGCTGCACTTCTCCACCACGCTGTAGCTGTGCTGGATCTTGGAGTTGTCAGCACAGGTCAGCTCCACCTTCTTCAGACTGACGGCTTCTTCTCTGCAACACTCACACTGGTGCATCATTTTGTTGCTCGCTGCAGAATACCTGCATACACCAACACAGACAATAAGCTATTATTCTTTCCAATAATCACGGCAGTTTATTGAACAGTTTTATTTTAATTTATATTGTGCTCACCTCATAAATCATGCATACCAATGTGGCCTGTTAGAGAGTGGTGCTCAAAACTGACTTCTACCTGAGAGAGCTGATGAAGTTGAACCTTAACATGTGCAGCTAAATAGACTCACATGGATGTGCTTCCACAGTGTCCGGCGCAGGACGTCAAGTCGACCGCCTTCTCGCTCTTACAGCCGTTCACCTCGATGATTGTCTTGTTACTCTGGACCTCACAGACACTGCGTTTCTTGCCTGGAACACACAGAAAGGGTTATTAGGGCTCCATCTCATGTCATATGTTACACAGCTCTGTATTAGTCATACTGTAACTCTTACAGCTTTTGCAGCATCCCTGGGCGTCCGTCGTCTCGGTGCCCTGGAGGAGGAAGACACGTCATGAAATGTGACAGTATGCATGAGGGACAAAGGGATGGGTAAATAAGGCCAACTCACAGGTTCACAATCCAAGGGGTTAAAGTAAGGACAGGTGGTCTTGGTCTCCTTGGTAACAAGCTGTCCGTTGACTTTCTCGCAGGTGTATTTCACACACTTGTCATTTTGGGGTACAACAGTTTGGCCGACCTAAACCAACAGGAAGAGCCAAACATGACGGGAAATATAATAAGAGAAATTGCATTAATTGTTTTAAGTGATCTTTCTGCAGCTTGTATCCTCTTGCTCATATTAACAGCTGGAAACGTACAGTACTGACCTTAATGATCTCCGTTTTGTTGTCCTGTGTGGTGTAAACACAGCTGGTCTGAACACACGTTCCGCAGCACTTGCCTGGTACAGTCTCATAGGAATAACCCTGCTGGCAGAGTGAGGGAGACACTGAGGTCGTGTTTAAGGTCTAAATACTGTAAAACTGTACCAAATTACTTTAAATGCTGTCAGTTTAGCATCGACAGAACTTCCAGATTTGAAGGAGATATGGAAAGTCAGAAATAAATGAATAAATATCAATGTAATGCAACCAAGGCAGGAGGAGAGACAGGTGGTAAATAAAGGATGTGGTTAATCATTCTAATAAAAACCATCACAACAGTCTTTAAAAAGCTTTTACCATTCAGATAGTTCGGCTGTGGCTTCGCTATTTGGAAGATCGGTAGATAAGTTCCCTGCTTCTCTAGTCTGTCATATCGAAGTGCCCTTGGGCAAGATACTTAACCCTAAAATGCCCCAATAGTGTGTGAATGAATCTATTACATCCTGGTGAGTGATTGGGACTTTGTTTAGTACCCACTGCCCTCTGGGTATGAATTTATGTGGAGTTATGTGACTGTGCGTATAAACCCTTCTGGTGTAAAGTGCAGAGAGTGGTTGGAAGATGAGGATGGCGTCATCACAACGAGACACGTTTACCCTTTTTTTGTTGATTTGTCATTTGGCTCTGTTATGTGGTTTGTTCAGGTGGGAGTGATACTTGAGTACAAAAAGCAGTGGACGTGTCTGTTTCTTGTTATGTCGTATAAGTGAACTTACTTCAGAGCACTGCTTATCGCAGACGATGGGTTTGCAGTTAATCGTGTTCAGCTCGGTGGCAGGATCCATTGTGGGGCCGCAGTAACACTCCTGGCAGGGTTGCCCAGGTTGTCCCTGTCCTGGTGCTGGAGTTGTTGTTCCTGAAGGTTGTCCTGGTGCTGGTTCTTCCGTTGGTATCTTCTCACCAGGCTGTAGAATACACTCTTTTAATTCAGGATTCTAACAAAATGTCCACATCTTTAATTTACACTTGTTCTGTATAGCAAAAAGAAAATCCTCTGTTGCTGCCTTTAAGTTCTGGTCTGTTTCAGGTTCACACTGACTCTTACACACATGCATATTTTTACACCGCCCTGATTAACCTTTTTTCTTGTGCTCGGTTGTTGCACATTAAGCAGTGCCAATTTCATGTATATACTTTATATTGTCCTACACTACCAGCTTTGAGAAATGCAGGATGTTTGAAGTGATCAGGATCTTTTTACCTGTATTTACTATGGCCAGCAAAAGCAACTGGAATGTAAAAGACACCAAACATGAAGCTGCCTCCTGTACACCTTGCACACAGACTCATTTACCCCCTCAGTATAAATACCAGACCCGAGCTCCTTCTCTCTGCAGGATTGTCTGAGTGTGAACCTTCCAGCCATTCCAGCCTGGTCTGCCCTAATCTTTTCCTCTGTTCTGTTTGTTTCACTGTATTAATGCCCTGTTGACAATGGGAGCGTGGACTGTGTGCTTACCTTGTATTCAGTCATGTTATGGACACAAACACCTTTAGGAACTGCAGGGACAGAACAGATGCATGTGTTAGGATATAATTGACAGTGGTAATGCAGATATGCAATGCAACAAGGACTAGGAACAACAACTAGGAAAGCATTCACAAGATGAATGAGGTAAATTAAGATCTGAACAGAACTTAAAAACTAAAAGTTGCATTCAACATCTCATACCTGTGTAATTTAACCTCTATTTTGTCCCATGCAGCTTCAGAGCTGAGTTAACATGGCAGTTAATGGGGCAGTTACTTTGCAATTTCTGCACTGTTGTGCGATTAATGGCTGCAATTCATCACACTAATGCACATTCCTGTGTATTTACTTCCATGCACAACTGTCTTACTAGCTCACTGCAGCATGTTTCTTAAGGATGTTTTGGATTACATATTGCACACCAGTGAATAATGAAGCACATACCACAGCTGTAGGATTTGCAGCAGATGCCATCAGTAACATTTAGCTGGAAGCCCAGCGGGCAGGTGATAGGATTTGGACACAGAGTGTTGTTGCATTCTGTTGGATTAAAAAAAAAGGATAAGATAATTATCAGCATATAACAATGTTTCCCTACAAACACTAACCTGTCGAGCTTTAAATCTGTATTACATCAAAGTGAATATTACGTATGCTGTACTGCAAATTATTGCTACAAGACAGGGAACAGACACGTGTCGCTGATTATTGAGTAAATTGATTAATTCAGCTTAGGTCATTTTTTGAGTAAAAAGCGTGAATATTTTACCATACAAAAATAAATCAAACTATATATAAAACCAATGATTGTATTTTTTAACTTCTGCTTCTATTCAGAACTGATAACATCTGTTAATGTTCAGTTATACAGGCAGCAGTGTGTGTGATGATTCTCTTGCTCTACTAGAGTATATAGGGTATACTATATATTAGAATTGAATATTTATAGTAGATAATATTATAGGTCCAACATAAAACTAATAGAAGGGCAGGATAGAGGGAAAGGGCACAATTACAAACTCTTCTGCTTCAGCACCATGGACAGCGCCATGAATTTAAGACGCCAATATATCAGTCATGGCAGACGTCATAGATTATAATCTTGTTCAGAAAAGGATCATTGAGTCAGGCAGATTACAGTAATAATCTGTCTTCTTGATACAGATTTTTAATGCCATCAACTTGAACAATTTCTTCTTATTTGCTTACAGACATGACAGAAACAGGATAACCGACCACATATGTCTTTTGAGCAGCAGTCGACTTTCTTGGTGACCAGCTGCTGGCCGGGCTTGTTGCAGGTGGGCCTCTCTGCCGACGGGCACTGAACAGGCACACACTGGATGCTCATGGAGTCCTTGTTGCACTCGCAGGATTTGCAGTCGGCCGTCCACTTGTCACCAGGCTTGGGTAAAAGAAAGAAAGCAGCTCTGAAACACAGCTCATGCTAGTGTAGGTTAAATGTGTCCGTCAGGTGTAATTCTCACCTCTTTGGGTTTTCCGTCGGGTCCAACACAATCTGAAATTCAAAAAGAAATGTGTTTCTAGATTTATATGTATTATAAATATTATGGAAAAACATTTCATCGGATTGCCTCTTACCGCAGGACGTCACACATGTATCATAGACTGTGTTGAATTTGGTTTTTCCCTGAGAGCAGAAACAACCCTCCTTATTGTAGGAAGCAGAACTGTTGTTCTGGAACTTCTTGTTGTATCTGTTGTAAGAAAATACTTGTTATTATAGTCATACGAGGACATGGAAATATTTTTCAGGAGTGGTAAAACAACAGGGCTCTGAGATTGGAGAGAAGAAATTCAAAATGTTCCATCATCTAACACAACATCTAAACTAGTAAAGCATCCCAGTTTGATGTTTGGAAGAAAAAAATAGAACATTAGCAATCATTAGATCCTAACCAGAAAAATAGGTTGTTTGGTGAAAGCATCTATAACCAGACAAAAAATGAAACGTTGTTGTGGGAAACTCACTTTTACGTCAAGCAGAATCAGTATTGAGTGTGTTCAGTATTACACTCGTGGATATTATTGACATTAATGACAATAATTGTCCTTCAATTCAACGTTTCAACGACAGCAGCAATATTAGTGTGCCCCACATTAAACAAAAGAGAGGTGTGTAAATGTTAAGACAAACATACTCCTGACGTACACATTACCTTTCATTGCAGGTCGGTTCTACCCAAGGGCCACAGGCCATATACACTTTGTTGCTTGGACACTTTTTATCTGTAAAAAGAGAAATGTGTTTATAGCGTTCAGAACTCCAATTAACAACTCTATTATTTATAGGCCTGCAATATTGACTATATATAGATATATATCTCACCACATTTGCCCTTGGTTTCCCCCCTCCAGTCAATGCAGATTCCTGCATTAGAGCACTCCGTGGCGTAGGCCTCCAGGCTGGTGCAGCTGCCGCATTTCTCAGATTGGCAGGATTTCACAAAAGGGTCTGGGGACACGACTGAGTGGCATGGGGAGAATGTACTGGTGGGAACATACAAGCCAGAACAGGATGTGATCAGAAGACTTTGATTGAGATTAGGTTATGTGGTTAGATTTTAGGGCATTCATCATAGCTGTGTTGTATTGGAATGCTTCTTGGTGACAGAGTGTCAATAGTACAGACATTATCAGTAAACCCTTTTTAACTTGTGTTCAACAGGCATTGAATGCAATATGTTGGGATGTATCGGTTAACTGTGAAAGATCAGCAGTGTACCTGCATGCAGAAGAAAAGCAAGGAAAGTATCTATTGCTATGGAAAGTATGTATGGAAATCACAACAATGGGCGAATTTCCAAAAATGTAGAACTATCCCTATAAAGGTGGTTGTTTTAGCCAAGATTACGTACTTTTATATTTTCCCCAACTATATTTCAGTTTCCTGTAAAGTGGAATCTTGAATTTTTGTGAATTTTGAATTTATGTTCCCATTAATTCTCATGGAAAGCTGCCATCTTAACCTATAGGTAAATATTGCGGTTCCTCCAACCTGCTCTTCAGGACATCACAGATGGGAGATTTGCCAACACAGACTTCTGGTGTTGTGGTTGGAGTAGATGGTGAGGTTGGGGTTGGAGTTGGGGCAGGCATACACGGTGCATCTGGGACTTTCCACTGGCCTGCAGAATCTGCGCAGTTTGCCTCCTGGCCGTTGGGAGAACTGCAGTCGTTGGACGGGGAGTTGTCACAGGTCCCTGTAAAAGGAAAAACCAGCAGGATGAGGCCAGACCACCACAGTCTATCACCTGCAGTGTTCTGCTATTATACCGGATTCCACGTTTAGTTTTTCCTTCTATATTCAGGTCATTGCTCTTGTGGTACATATTAATTTCATTAATGTTATTGAGACTCTCCTCTGACAGGCTGATTTGACTAGCTGTGAATGGAAGAGACGAGCAGGGAATTTATAGTTGTGACATCAATTTCACAGAAGTCCTGACGTCTCGTTTTCAGGCAGTTATTGAATCAATCGGTTGAAATCTCACTTTCTTTGATATTGGATTTATGAGATCTACTTCTATGTTTTTTTGGTGTAAATTCGTATCTTTGTGTCCTACTACCTGCTGTGCTCTGCTTGATGTTGATGTTGATTTGGGAAGCACCAAAGTCAGAACCTGTACATATTCTGTATTTACATAATGCATAAATTGGCTGACCAAAATGAAGCGAAACCTATTGATAAGTTTGAGCTTCTCCGATATATAAACTGAATACAAAGTGTTTATATAGAATATCTCCTGACTGATATAAGGGACATTGATTCGGCAGAGAGCAACTTTTGTAACTTACCACACTGTCCCTCCGTTTTCCCACCAAAGAGGGAATTGGGAAGGCTAATACTGATTGACGTGCCCCTATATACCACTGTTGTGTTGATGGCTGGTATCTCTAATGTCATCACCATATCTGTGCTAGTGAGGCGCAGAACGGAATTGCTGTATGCAGGATAGACACGTTTCTTATTCACATACACCTGCAAGACGAGGAGACAAAGCGCATTAGAGACTGAACAATAGCAGCATTTCTAACCCTAACTATGTAATGCATTGGACCACTTTCATTGACAGTTTACACTAAGAATAATAAACAAACTAAGAAACTGACACTACAACAACAAATCTTGAAAGTTTGAGTAGGTGCTTACCACATTAGTTACTCCCCCTGACTCCTTCAACTGAGTGAGTACTACTTTAAAGGAGTTGTATGTCACAGTGAGAGTCTCTGGACAGAAAGTACTGTCTGAAGGAGCACAGTCATGGTTATTTAATATAATATTTAGTTGATATTTAGTAGTAATCTCTTTGACCAGGTAGTAGGAGCAGTAATCGTTGAAACTGTATGATTTTCCATCAAATGTTGTGTAGTGGGTTTCACCCCAGACACTGCACACACCTGCAGGATAAAAGGAAGCATGCATGGTAAGTAAAAGAGCTGGTACAAGCGGAAATGCTATTGTTACATCCATAAAGAAGACAAGACAATCAGTATCTTGTATCATTGTTTGCCATAGTTGATTTTTCTGTAATACGGTTGAAAGTATTGCTGTCAAAAGTCAAAGCACTGACAAAAGATTGTCTGCTGCATATAAAATACAAATAAAGTAAAGCTAACTGTATTGAAAGGTCACATTTCCAACTTACATTCACATTCATAGTGGTAGCAGCACTTATTATCATAGATCTTAACAGCTTTACGTCCATTGGAACAGACTGGGTTCTGTACTGTGGGACAAATGGTTTCTGTCGTTTTGACCTTGCCATTGGTGCATGTAGCTGTGGTGCAGCTGCTAATATTCCAGGATTCTCCATTCTGGATTGGAGTAGGTCAAGAAGCAATTGGTCATAAAGGAAACAATGGGTGTGTAAAACTGAAAACACATATTATCTATATTTTACCTTTCTTGGTGGATTCACAGCAGTGCAGTCCAGGGTAGTTGTTGATGGCATGGAAGCCTTTGTAGTTGAACTCTTTGGTGTTGTGCTGACGACAGTGGTGGTTGTTCTGGGCATTGGTGTTGTAAGACATGGACTTTGTTGTACCTCAACTTTACAAGATGCATTACAATGCGCAACGTAACACCACCCTAAGCCATCAGTAACATTGTACAGAAAGTCCCCTGTGAAAATCAGAGTGGAGGTAAAATTTGTCATACAAAGGAATTCTGATTCTTTAACATTTTTTAATGAGTGAGCCAAGTAAGTTAAACCAGGATTAATCCATTTTCATTGAACTCTGAGCTAATGTGAGCAGATTCATGTCAAGTCCGATTAATTTCTTTTAAGAAAAGATGAATCACTTTGCAAGAAAACAGTCATGTAAACTATTTTGCCAAAAAAAGAAATGCAATTAATAATGCAAAAGAGTATTTTTGCAACTTCTTGTGTTTTAGCAATGAATCATAAATAGAGTAACACAGTAAAAAATATTTATGAAAGCATGACAAATAGGGTAAACAGTGAAAACAACACAAAACCAAGTGTGATTTTAGAAGAATACTGTGTTTAAAATGACATATTTCAGTCAAATTTGTTTATGTTGATTATGTTGTTTATGATCACAAGTAAACAAAAACGTTTTCCTTTGTGGAATAGGCTAAATGCAAAACTTGAAATATAGACAATGGATTAATTTTATTGGATATCTTTAAATTGAGTGATTATGAGTAACATAGTAAATGTGTTTAATGTGACCACACTACATTGGGGAAAGAAAAATATAATTATCTAGAGACCCCAAAATACAGAAACATGATAGATTTGAAAAACTGAAATGAAGGGTCACCTACCTGGACGATAAGAAGTTTCATTGACAATGCAGGCACATAATGTTGTTATATAAATAGTTGAGGTGCCTGGAAGTGTCTGTGTTACTGGACTAATAGACGTGGTGCCTGTAGTTGAAGTTGGCGTTGTAGTTTCAAGTATTATTGTTGTTCCCTCGGATGTGGTTGTTGATCTGGAAGTAGTTGTAGGTAGCTTTGTATTTGTTGAGGGTGTCTCTGTAGTCTGGGAAACAACTGCGACAGTAACATATTTGGTGGTGGTGGTCATCACTGTGTCAGTGACTTCTTTTGGTGGCTTTGTTGTTTCAGTCTTTTCTGTTGTTTTCTCTGGTGTGGTTGTTTCTTTAGGTGGTTTGGTTGTGGTTCCCTTTGTGGTAGTTGAGGGTACTTTAGTAGTTGTGGTACTAACAGAAGGTGTGGACTGACCAACTGTTGTTTTCTCTGGTGTGGTTGTTTCTTTAGGTGGTTTGGTTGTGGTTCCCTTTGTAGTAGTTGAGGGTACCTTAGTAGTTGTGGTACTAACAGATGGTGTGGACTGACCAACTGTTGTTTTCTCTGGTGTGGTTGTTTCTTTAGGTGGTTTGGTTGTGGTTCCCTTTGTGGTAGTTGAGGGTACCTTAGTAGTTGTCGTAGTACCAGGTGTGGACTGACTAACTGTTGTTTCTGGAGTTTTTGTAGTAGACTCAGGATATAAGGTTGTAGTTTTTACAGCAGCTGTGGTAGCGGTTGTGACTGGGGCAGTAGTGGCTTCTTTTGGTGGCTTTGTTGTTTCACTCTTCACTGTTGTTTTCTCTGGTGTTGTTGTTTCTTTAGGTGGTTGGGTTGTGGTTGCCTTTGTGGTAGTGGAGGGTACCTTAGTAGTTGTGGTACTAACAGAAGGTGTGGACTGACCAACTGTTGTTTTCTCTGGTGTGGTTGTTTCTTTAGGTGGTTTGGTTGTGGTTCCCTTTGTGGTAGTTGAGGGTACCTTAGTAGTTGTGGTACTAACAGAAGGTGTGGACTGACCAACTGTTGTTTTCTCTGGTGTGGTTGTTTCTTTAGGTGGTTTGGTTGTGGTTCCCTTTGTGGTAGTTGAGGGTACCTTAGTAGTTGTGGTACTACCAGGTGTGGGCTGACCAACTGTTGTTTTCTCTGGTGTGGTTGTTTCTTTAGGTGGTTTGGTTGTGGTTCCCTTTGTAGTAGTTGAGGGTACCTTAGTAGTTGTGGTACTAACAGAAGGTGTGGACTGACCAACTGTTGTTTTCTCTGGTGTGGTTGTTTCTTTAGGTGGTTTGGTTGTGGTTCCCTTTGTGGTAGTTGAGGGTACCTTAGTAGTTGTCGTAGTACCAGGTGTGGACTGACTAACTGTTGTTTCTGGAGTTTTTGTAGTAGACTCAGGATATAAGGTTGTAGTTTTTACAGCAGCTGTGGTAGCGGTTGTGACTGGGGCAGTAGTGGCTTCTTTTGGTGGCTTTGTTGTTTCACTCTTCACTGTTGTTTTCTCTGGTGTTGTTGTTTCTTTAGGTGGTTGGGTTGTGGTTGCCTTTGTGGTAGTGGAGGGTACCATAGTAGTTGTGGTACTAACAGAAGGTGTGGACTGACCAACTGTTGTTTTCTCTGGTGTGGTTGTTTCTTTGGGTGGTTTGGTTGTGGTTCCCTTTGTGGTAGTTGAGGGTACCTTAGTAGTTGTGGTACTACCAGGTGTGGGCTGACCAACTGTTGTTTCTGGAGTTTTTGTAGTAGACTCAGGATATAAGGTTGTAGTTTTTACAGCAGCTGTGGTAGCGGTTGTGACTGGGGCAGTAGTGGCTTCTTTTGGTGGCTTTGTTGTGTCACTCTTCACTGTTGTTTTCTCTGGTGTTGTTGTTTCTTTAGGTGGTTGGGTTGTGGTTGCCTTTGTGGTAGTGGAGGGTACCTTAGTAGTTGTGGTACTAACAGAAGGTGTGGACTGACCAACTGTTGTTTTCTCTGGTGTGGTTGTTTCTTTAGGTGGCTTGGTTGTGGTTCCCTTTGTGGTAGTTGAGGGTACCTTAGTAGTTGTGGTAGTACCAGGTGTGGACTGACCAACTGTTGTTTCTGGAGTTTTTGTAGTAGACTCAGGATATAAGGTTGTAGTTTTTACAGCAGCTGTGGTAGCGGTTGTGACTGGGGCAGTAGTGGCTTCTTTTGGTGGCTTTGTTGTTTCACTCTTCACTGTTGTTTTCTCTGGTGTGGTTGTTTCTTTAGGTGGTTGGGTTGTGGTTGCCTTTGTGGTAGTTGAGGGTACCTTAGTAGTTGTGGTACTAACAGATGGTGTGGACTGACTAACTGTTGTTTTCTCTGGTGTGGTTGTTTCTTTAGGTGGTTTGGTTGTGGTTCCCTTTGTGGTAGTTGAGGGTACCTTAGTAGTTGTGGTACTACCAGGTGTGGACTGACCAACTGTTGTTTCTGGAGTTTTTGTAGTAGACTCGGGATATAAGGTTGTAGTTTTTACAGCAGCTGTGGTAGCGGTTGTGACTGGGGCAGTAGTGGCTTCTTTTGGTGGCTTTGTTGTTTCACTCTTCACTGTTGTTTTCTCTGGTGTGGTTGTTTCTTTAGGTGGTTTGGTTGTGGTTCCCTTTGTAGTAGTTGAGGGTACCTTAGTAGTTGTGGTACTAACAGATGGTGTGGACTGACTAACTGTTGTTTTCTCTGGTGTGGTTGTTTCTTTAGGTGGTTTGGTTGTGGTTCCCTTTGTAGTAGTTGAGGGTACCTTAGTAGTTGTGGTACTAACAGATGGTGTGGACTGACCAACTGTTGTTTTCTCTGGTGTGGTTGTTTCTTTAGGTGGTTTGGTTGTGGTTCCCTTTGTGGTAGTTGAGGGTACCTTAGTAGTTGTGGTACTACCAGGTGTGGACTGACCAACTGTTGTTTCTGGAGTTTTTGTAGTAGACTCAGGATATAAGGTTGTAGTTTTTACAGCAGCTGTGGTAGCGGTTGTGACTGGGGCAGTAGTGGCTTCTTTTGGTGGCTTTGTTGTTTCACTCTTCACTGTTGTTTTCTCTGGTGTTGTTGTTTCTTTAGGTGGTTGGGTTGTGGTTGCCTTTGTGGTAGTGGAGGGTACCTTAGTAGTTGTGGTACTAACAGAAGGTGTGGACTGACCAACTGTTGTTTTCTCTGGTGTGGTTGTTTCTTTAGGTGGCTTGGTTGTGGTTCCCTTTGTGGTAGTTGAGGGTACCTTAGTAGTTGTGGTACTACCAGGTGTGGACTGACCAACTGTTGTTTCTTGAGTTTTTGTTGTAGACTCAGGATATAAGGTTGTAGTTTTTACAGCAGCTGTGGTAGCGGTTGTGACTGGGGCAGTAGTGGCTTCTTTTGGTGGCTTTGTTGTTTCACTGTTCACTGTTGTTTTCTCTGGTGTGGTTGTTTCTTTAGGTGGTTGGGTTGTGGTTGCCTTTGTGGTAGTTGAGGGTACCTCAGTAGTTGTGGTACTAACAGATGGTGTGGACTGACTAACTGTTGTTTTCTCTGGTGTGGTTGTTTCTTTAGGTGGTTTGGTTGTGGTTCCCTTTGTGGTAGTTGAGGGTACCTTAGTAGTTGTGGTAGTACCAGGTGTGGACTGACCAACTGTTGTTTCTGGAGTTTTTGTAGTAGACTCAGGATATAAGGTTGTAGTTTTTACAGCAGCTGTGGTAGCGGTTGTGACTGGGGCAGTAGTGGCTTCTTTTGGTGGCTTTGTTGTTTCACTCTTCACTGTTGTTTTCTCTGGTGTTGTTGTTTCTTTAGGTGGTAGGGTTGTGGTTGCCTTTGTGGTAGTGGAGGGTACCTTAGTAGTTGTGGTACTAACAGATGGTGTGGACTGACCAACTGTTGTTTTCTCTGGTGTGGTTGTTTCTTTAGGTGGTTTGGTTGTGGTTCCCTTTGTGGTAGTTGAGGGTACCTTAGTAGTTGTGGTACTACCAGGTGTGGACTGACCAACTGTTGTTACTGGAGTTTTTGTAGTAGACTCAGGATATAAGGTTGTAGTTTTTACAGCAGCTGTGGTAGCGGTTGTGACTGGGGCAGTAGTGGCTTCTTTTGGTGGCTTTGTTGTTTCACTCTTCACTGTTGTTTTCTCTGGTGTGGTTGTTTCTTTTGGTGGTTTGGTTGTGGTTGCCTTTGTGGTAGTGGAGGGTACCTTAGTAGTTGTGGTACTAACAGAAGGTGTGGACTGACCAACTGTTGTTTTCTCTGGTGTGGTTGTTTCTTTAGGTGGTTTGGTTGTGGTTCCCTTTGTGGTAGTTGAGGGTACCTTAGTAGTTGTGGTACTACCAGGTGTGGACTGACCAACTGTTGTTTCTGGAGTTTTAGTAGTAGACTCGGGATATAAGGTTGTAGTTTTTACAGCTGTGGTAGCGGTTGTGACTGGGGCAGTAGTGCCTTCTTTTGGTGGCTTTGTTGTTTCACTCTTCACTGTTGTTTTCTCTGGTGTGGTTGTTTCTTTAGGTGCTTTGGTTGTGGTTCCCTTTGTAGTAGTTGAGGGTACCTTAGTAGTTGTGGTACTAACAGATGGTGTGGACTGACCAACTGTTGTTTTCTCTGGTGTGGTTGTTTCTTTAGGTGGTTTGGTTGTGGTTCCCTTTGTGGTAGTTGAGGGTACCTTAGTAGTTGTGGTACTACCAGGTGTGGACTGACCAACTGTTGTTTCTGGAGTTTTTGTAGTCGACTCTGGATATAAGGTTGTAGTTTTTACAGCGGCTGTGGTAGCGGTTGTGACTGGGCCAGTGGTGGTTTCTTTTGGCGTCATTGATGTTGTTTTATCTGATATAGTTGTTTCTCCTGATGGTGATGTAGTCAGAACAATATAATAAGACATTTGGTGAATACAATTTTATATTCATAACAATTTCAGACAATCATTCACTAATTGAATATATACTATTTGTCTTTGTAATAATTATCAAAATAAGTGTAAATTATTTATATGAATATATATATTTTTCACCTGTAGTTGGTTTGCCAGCTGTGCTGAATATAAAGGGGGTTGTTGTAGAACCAGGACTGGGAGTGGTTAAACATGAGTATGTCTTTCTGATTACTTCACCATCTGCTCCACACTTAGCTGTAATGCAGTTTCCAATCCCATCCGTGGTGTTGTAAATGATCTCACTATAGTTATAGTACTTCCCATTAAGGAAGCATGTACAAGCTGCGAATGGAGAGTATCATAATTTTATAATTTTAATTTTCTCACAAGTATACATATAATATATTTCCCTATAAATATACACAGAGAACCGTGTGTATGTACTGTGTCAGTATCAGTGTGTGTGTGTGTATATATATATATATATATATATATATATATGTACTTACATGTCACATTGTAGTCACACTGTATTCCATTAATTGTACAGGAGCTTTGAAAAGAAGGTCATTGCGGTTAAGACAGCATCATTTGGTAGACAGAATATTGTCCAAAAAATGGAATACAATTTGAAAAGATCATATAACAGAGCTGTACAAGAGTAGTCTAATTGTAATGATGGCTAAATATAGTGAACTAATAGAACTCTTCTATGTCTACAACCTCAGTGCAGTATAACTATTGATTGATTAAAGTAGGGATATGAACACTCACGCTATATTTATATAAGATTTTATGCTCAGTTATTTTACATTATAAGTGTCCATGTCCTTAATGTAGTAGATGTTTAACTGCCTACTGTATACCAAGTCATTACTGTAAAGAGGAATCTCATGTATGAGACATACCAAGTGTAACAGTTGTTTGATGGAGTTTTCTGGCCAACACTGTAGTGGATGACTTTGTCATCATAGCAACCACACTGGTCTCTGGTAACACACTCCATGCTGTCTTCATTGAAGTATGGCTTGGTTGGAGGACATTGAGGATAGCAACCTGCAACCATATCATAACATTTTGAATACCTCGTTACAAATAAAATTACAACATCCTCCCAATCCATTTAAAATAGGCCTTGTTTCATCACAGAAAAACAGTGCCCATTCTCATGACTCTAAAACCTTATTTTGGTTTAAGGGACTAATTGTAAAGTATTACTGTCCTCCACAGCCCATTTGAATGCAGACTTGAAAAGTTAAACAGCACCAAGCGTAAAACAGAAATTCTTGCAAACACAGGCTGAACAAGTTTTAATTAGGTCTCTGATTTCAGTAGTTTACCTATTTTTTTCCCAAACCTCACATAAAAAAGTGCTTTTATATGAGACAGAAAAGGGAAGATCCACCAAAAAAAGCATTCGACATTTGTATGATGCAATACTGTGTCCATGCCCAGTGGATGCAGCAGTACTGTGTATAATGGCTTTGACATGACACATCTCAATTCAGGTCAAACACACATGTGATTGACAGGTATCACTGTTATTATTAACAAGAGAAAGGGCATTCACTCAGTTGATCTTAGTTCCACTCAAAGATTTTATTTGCTAAGCATAGATTCCATTAGCCACGATTGACAAGATACCAAAAGATCTGTGTACTGTACCTTCTAGGGCAGTGATGAGGGAGGAACAGTTTCCTGAGGGATTCCGACATGTCTTCATACAGGCAGCTCCACAGGGCTTGTAGTGCCACTCACAACCTCCAGGGTAGTTATAGTAGTCACAGAAAATGGCTACAAAGAAAGACACAAGCTCATTTATTTTATTTTTTTTTAGATATTTTTTTTATATAATTCCTTAGATTTTTTCCCCAGTGCTCTATTCCTTCATAGCTTAAGATTTCCTCATGTGATGGGCGTGTGTTGTAAACTTACGACACAGCTTTGGGCTTCTCCATTTAATGCACACTCTAGCTTCATTACACGCTTTGGCGTAGGCAGCCACAGCCGTGCAGAAACACTCACAGTCCCCACCACTGTCACAAGCGCAAGAGTCTCGCACGCAAGAATCAAAGTATGGGCCTGGGTCAACCTTGAACAGACAAAAACATACTGTTAGATGCATTAATATATGTTTTCCTGTGCTAATAGTAGCAGCACTTGCATTGGTGCCAATAGTAGTACTCTCACTGGCTTTACTTCTTTAGTGTTAACAGTAGAAATATTGGGCTGATAGTGGTGCAAATCTTAATATTAAACAGTGTAACAAATATTTGACAATGAATGCAAAATGAAAAATGACAAATTCCTTGATGGGCTGCTTGTGTAGATCTTCACATGTGTATCTATGAGTACATTGTGTGATATCACCGTTGATACCTGTGAATGACAGCTCTGGAAGGTGGCACTGGTGATGATGCTGCACTTCTTCTGGGACCAGGACGCCCGGTAACGGTTAGTGATGCAAGGATCACTGATGAGTTGGGCATCGGGGCAATTGGTTGAAACTTTCCAACTATTACCAAACTGAAGAACATCTGCAACTGTCGCCATGGAGCGTGTGGTGAAGTCATTCTTAATGTTTCCATCGAAGTTTCCACACAGACCACAGACTTTTCCCTGAGGGAGGGAGGGACATACACCATAAATAAAGAAAATAGCCATTGTGACCCACTTTGGTTTGTGGACTCCCATTTTAAAGCCTTCAGTTTGGTATTTTGACCATGTCATATTGTATTCTTGGAGACAGAAGTGATTATACTTTAATGAGAGTATAGCACTGTGGCAAGAGGCCACCTTAACTATGCACAACTCTCAGCCTAAATAAAATTTAAAAGGCACGGTTGCCACAAACAGGGAATTAGAGACCTAAATCGTCTTTGTACCCTGTTGTGAACATGTTTATTTCTGTTGTTTGGGAAATATTTTGAGTGTATGTTGATACTGTGAGTTACCTAGTTTGAAAGACTGCATTACAGTAAAGTTATCTAATTTTCATAATTTATGAGTTTCAGCCTTAGGCTACGGCATGTATATGTGTGTGTGTGTGTGAGAGAGAGTAGAGCATATACGGTATATATACCTAAATTATGTCTGATTGTGTAAAACATTACTCATATATTCTTTATATTGCTATTATTGAAACTGTTTAATAATGAGAAGCTTTATAATATTTATAACAATAATGAGTCTCATGGCCCGTAGATGGCGATGAATGTGTCAGTCACTGCAACTACAAGTATGAAGAAGAAAAAACTACTGAGCAACATTCACAATGAAATGTCATGAACTAAGTGCGGCTAAACAAAAAATGAATATAGAAAAAGGCTGGTGGGGATTTAACAAAAATTATTTAAAAAAAAAGATGACACCTAATGAGCCTACAGAAGGATGAGCTGAGGAGGAAGAAGACATAAAGCTGCTAATGCTAAGGCTAATGCTAAGGCTAATGCTAATGCTAAGGCTAATTCATGTGGAGTGGAGCCTTGTTTTCTGATGTCCATCTTTACAAAAAGATTAAAAACTAAGTCGAATAAAAAATCAACTAAAGGTTCTTGAAGGCAGGGACCATGGTGAAGTTGTGGACAATTGTGACAAAGCAAGAAAAAAAAAACATCTAGATCCACATAAGGTAAGACTATTTTTGATTCCTTGGGCAAGTTTATGGGGAAAAAAACACACATTCTATCAACTAGTTTTATTTTTCTCTGTATGTAAGATTTATCATTCTTTTTCAGTTACACAATTTGACCTTTTGTGTCAGAAATAGCACAAAATCATTATTTTTGTAAAAAAGAAATGGAACAAATGGACTTTTAAATGACAAGAAACCAACCTGGACACAAACTGTACATGTTGAGAGATGGTTAGTTTTTCCTAAAACTGTATATTAAAAAGTTTTTGACTTTCTCATCTTGCCAGCCATTGACCCATATATGTGTTTGCTCATATTCACATTTGTGTCCCATCCAAATCTTATTGTTAGCTGTATCTTCCTCAGACTTGTATTATAGAATTTATGCTTTTATTTAAAAGTGGTATAGGTTGGCTAACTTTAATTATAATAAAAAAAAATATATATATACATAGGAATTCTGTATTCTTGTTGTTCTTGTTTGCTCTCTGTAAATTCTGTCATTTACATTATTTTGATGTAATTGTTGGCAGACATGTATTTTGATAATGGATTATATAATGGAATGAACGGATCTCTGGTTTCAGCTTCTCAAATATGATATTATATATAGTGGTAATCTGGTGATCTATGGGTTGTGGACAAAAAAAGACAATGTTTTACATTATTTTATAACAAACAACTAATCAGTAAATTTTTCTATAAACTGACGTGATGTCTGATGTGATTCTCATTTATAGTAGGTAAAGACTAAGTGTCAATCACAACATTACCTGGTATGTTGGACTTAGTTTAATGAAGAGACTGGTCTTCTGGTCCCACATGAGCAAAATTCCTTTCTTGATCCTCACCACCAGATAAATACCCATCTTGTGTACATTAGAAGGGGACACACGGCCGCTGCTCTTCAACACCTGGAATTTGTCATCTTTGAGCACGTATTCGCTGTCCTGTGGGTAAAAACATCAAATACACATGCATTTTTTATTACTGAACCAGGTGAGGTGAAACAAATAATCACTTTGTCTGAGAGTCACAATAGTGAAGTATTTCACATGAGGACCAAACAATAATTATGTGTAGGATATATTTTGTGTATTGTGGGAATATGAGGTAAAATTTGATAGCATGATAGCATTATACCTACATTCACTATATGTATATAGTATAAAGTGAACTTTCTGTTTGAGTTGACTTTAATGTCAATGTGTGAGAATGTCGTGTTTTACCCCAATGAAGATCTTGATGGTCTTGGAGCAGGTCATTCCTGTGCTTCCACATGGAACGTTCTCAGTAATAATTCTGAATGTTCCTGGGCCGCCGCAATAGTCCTGAATTAAGGCACATACACAGACACACAATATGATTACTGAACACTAGGCTTATGATGAACATCCTTAAAAATCCCAGCTAGCTTGAAAAAAGTTCCACATTATTATAGAAAAATCTATAACCATGGCATAAGGGGTTGCCAAATCACCTAGGCTTAAAATCTTAAGGATTACATCTTCATCCAATGTACAACTGTTATTTGTCTCCAACGAATGAACAAGAGATGCAGACTTACATGGAGGAGTGTGTATTCACACTGTCCATTGAAGTCAAACCTCTTATCATCGAATGTGATGTAGTGACCATCACCGTAGATCCCACAGATCTTATCACAAGCGTTGGTGGTACAGATGAATTTCCTGCCAATGCAAGTACTGTGGAGACACGTACCAGACAGAGATTTACAATCCTGTAATTATTGCCATAAAAAAATCTTTTTGCATTTTAACATATTTAAAGATGGTTAATGTTGTCATCTAATTAAAAATTGCTGGTGTCTGTCTGAACACATTAATATCCAGAATTATGTGTAGGGCATACACTGTAAGAGAAATATGTGGTGTGAATTTCCATGCAGCTAATAATGTGTTTGCATGAATTGCTGAACAAACCAGGTGTTGCAGTCCACAGCCAGTGTCTGTCCAGGCTTGTAGGACTGTCCATTGTGCACACATGGACAGCTGGTCTCGTTGATACAGCCCCCCACTCCGTCTGACACCAGGCCATTAGGGCACATGCAGCCGGACACACAGCCATTACTGACCTGTATCCATCCAGAGTTGAGGGGGGGTTAGAGAGAGTCAAACAGAGCTGTGTAAAAGTGTAAAAGTTTGGATTTCTGCATGTGCACCCACACTCTACTCACACAATCCATGTCCAGAGTGTTGCAGCTCTTCTGACACTCGGCCCCAGTTTCCTTAGAACCAGCTATGCGGCATTCAAAGTAAACCATGGGGGCAGTGCATGCTGGATAATCAATGAGAAATTCAGAGGAAGAGCTTTATTGGCATAATGAAGGACGATTTCAACATTCAAGATGTCATGTGCATTTAAAAATATAACAATTTGATTTAGGGGACAATACCAAAACTGTCATTTTAAGAAGTTTTGACTCTCTCATTTTGCCAAACATTATTTGTCACTAACCCTTTTCAACAGGCTTCCTTAACAAACAGATTTTAAATAGGACGTTATAGAGGGATTTAACAATGAATTGACAAATTTAACTTGAATACGTGTGTGTATGCGGAAACCTACTTTTTACCAGCATCCCTGAACAGGTCATAGCTCCATCTCTGCAGACACTGTGAGAAGATGACAACATAATGTCAAAAGTAATTTTTGTTTCACCGTAAAGGATCTACTATCTAGGAACTATAAGAACTGTTGTTGAACCCTAGCTTATAATCTAGCGCTATCATGCAACTTTTGACATCACTGCACTCTCTGCTTACCAATGGGCGCCGTTTTTGTTGATGACCTGTCCACTGGGAATGATGTTGTCTTCATCGTAGCAGGGGCAGCTTTCTTTGAGCACACACTGGCCATTCTCGTTCATGTACATTCCATTGGGGCAGCCACAGCCGTCCACTGTCGTGTGGTTGGCGTAGCAGGACTGGTCGACCTGGCTGAGGGAACGGCACGTACGTTTGCAGCAGGTCGTGTTGTACAAATACACCATTCCTACTGGGCATGATGTGTATTTGGCTGTTGGAGGAGGCGCAAGTTGTGTGTTAGAACTTGTTTTCTGTAGAATAATTGTTTGTCGAAAATGACCAGACGATGCAACCATTTAACATCCTTGATTTGATGTTCCCACCTCTATACAATTCAAGACAACACAAACAATTTAGTATTTGCTGCACTTAGTTGTGTTTTCCATGAAAGGTCACACTATTATTTATCAAATGAGTTGTTAAATGAAGAGAAAATATAGTCAAGACATCATCTATCGGTACTTAAAAACTAACTTTACTCTCATTAAAAAATGCTCATCTAAAGCAGCTGTACTAACATAACTTCACAAGGTTTCATCCTTTAGCTTGTAATGCAATTATCAAACACAATGTACCATTAGAAGACTGGAGTGAAGCTGAATATAAGCCTCTATACACCTATGTAGATATGGCATTAAAAACTAGACATTTGCAGCTAGAGTAGTTATTTAACAATGTACAGCGTGTGTTTCTAATTAGTTTAGCATTATCCCCATTGGGGATTATTGAATATACTCTTTTTGATCTGCTGATGTTGCATGTGACTGACTGTTTATCACACACCCAGCCTCTTGCTATTACCACGGTAAACCTAAGAGGCCTTTACTCACTGCAGGCATCCTTCCTCCAGCCAGAGAGCTGGATTCCTGCTGCTGCACAGGCGTAGACGTAGCTGGACAACACGGCGCACATGCACTCCTCGCTGTTCTCACAGTTACAGCTGTCATACATGCAGTTCTGTGAGGAGAGGGAGTGGGCGTGGGAACATTATTTAAGGTACAGTAGTTTGATTTGGACCACGTTTGTTATTAAAGCTCCGTGCGTGGACTTACATCTTTGTATGAGCTGGGGCTGATGATAGAGTGGCAGGGAGCAAACACATCATTGGGATTTATTAATTTCGAGCACCAGTACTCAGCATATTTCTCTGAAAAACAAAAAATATATAGCAATGAAGCAGTTCCGAAGCATCAAATCAAAATGGCACGGTTAATTCACTCTAAAGTGCTGTATGCTTTTATGTTATCGACGACAAACATTACATGATATGGCTATGGTGTGATGAAACATAGGAGGAGAGAACGTAGCTGTACCCTTGTTGATGCTCGCGGTGCAGGGATGTCTGAAGAGTGTTTTAACATCAGAGCAACCGGCCCTAGTTTTCCAGGTGTTGGCGAATGCTGCAGCTGTGGCCTCCACCAGCCCGCTGGCTACCCTGAACTCATCGGTTATTATGTTGTTGAAGTTCCCACACAAACCTGTTTGAGAAAGCGGACACACATTCACACAGATACTGAAGATACGGAGTGTGCAAAGTTTTTGAAAAACGCCAAAACAACACTTTTTTTTTTTAAAGAAATGACGCATCTATTGTATATCTACCGGCGGTGGTTCCTTTGAGTGTAGAATGAGCCGAGATGAAGACCTGCATCACAGGGGACAGCTGGACCATGACTTGTAGGCCAACCATGGTGTTTAGGGAGATATAGAAGGATGATGGCTGGAAGGCGATCACCTCAGCTAGAGCAGAAGATAATAAAACTGTCAATGCTAGAGAAAGTTGTTCAACCAGAACTACCACAGTAGTATAGAATAAATGGTGTAAATGTTGCATGTTGGCAAAGTACAGCAGATCTTATTTTTAACACCTTATACTCCTTATACTTATGCTTATCTAAATTAATGCATATTCAACAAATATAAAAATTTTACACATAAAGTATTGAACTGAAAAGTACATAGTAACTATAGCTTTGATTTACAATTAGTAATAGGAGTACAATATTTCTCTCTGATATATAGTGGTGTAAAAGTATATAGGAGCATAAAATGGAAATACTAATGTGAAATCAGTTACCACAAAACTGTACTTTAGTGCAATACTATACATGTAAATACAATAAATGTACTTAGTTACTCTCCATCACTGCTCCTGTAATATTATCTGTAGTAACTCACGTGTATAGAGTGGAAGTTGAGAGATAATGTGGTTCACATAGACTTTCCCGGATGCAGGAATTTTTATAATCTGTCAATTTGAGGAAAAAAACACATTGTTGATTATATCAAATGTGACAGTATTTTCAAATATTTATTGGATTCTGAGCTACGTCTGTTCACCAATTTGCTTCTCAGTATGTATGTGTGCTTGTGTGTGTGTGCGCATGTGTGTGTGCATGTGTGTGTGTGCATGTGTGCATGCATGTATGTATGTGCATATGTGTCTGGAGCTTACCACAGAGTTGCTGTATAAGGACAGCGTCACAGCTCTGATGCAGGTCCTAGTGTCAGTCATGCCGCAATTCTCCAGATCCACCATCACAGTGTATGAGTGGTCCTTACTCTGTTGCAACACACATTAAAACATTACTTTAAGAATAATAGAAACACTTATTATTTGTGGATTGGAGGACACATTCCACAATATCTCTGTTACACAGATTTAGTGTGTTTATTTTTTATTTGGATTTCTTTTTGTTGAAAAGCAAATTGTTGCACCATAGTGAAACAACTTCTGTATGTCGTCTGATGTGTGATTTGTCAGTCTAGGCTGCAGTGAGATATTTGCTTCGTTCAGTTCTTAGTCAAACAAGGGAAAAGGTTAAACTTTGTTTTACATTCCCTATGGGAGGCTTCTTTGCTCATTGGAATATATGCATATAATGTACATCGTGCAGCATATTCCCTACTACTGCAAACTTCTACTATGATGCAGCACATTTACAGCTGTTGAATGTTTGTCTTTTTATGCAAGTGTGGTGTTGTAGTAGCAGTGTTGCAGATGGTGACCTTAGCCAGGATGTAGGTGCAGTCCCCATGGAAGGTGTAGATCTTCCCATCAAAGGTGTTGATGTGGGCTCCTCCTTCCACAGAACACATTCCTGGACAGTCGAGCTCTTTACACTTCCAACTACCACCCTTACAGGTACTGTTAAAAGAACAAATGTATTGTTTATAGACTTGCAATACAGAGAATTACTCTCTGTCTCTCTCTCTCATTATCTCTTTCTCTCTCTTGCTTGTCCCTGTTCCACCCTGAACACACATGAATAGGTGAAAAAAGGGTGAGTGATGAGTGAAATTCCTCAGGCAAAACGTTATTTTTGAATTGTTTGTAAGAAACTGGCTCAAATCCAGTCATAACAAATTGCTTTTCAAATATTTAATAACTCAATAAAGCCCACGTTGACAGAAAAACCTAGATATTGTCTTGAATTTTTGACAATTCTCAACTTTTTGTGAGAATTCCATACATAAGAAAAACCTTAGAAACATCTTTGGAATATAGTTTTTTTCAATGAGAAAACTTGCTTCATGTGAATGTTGGTGCAGATACTCCATAGTGAGTTTATTCATTGAGATGACTTTACTTATAGGAACTCCAGTGTTGAAGTTGGTGCAAAGTTTCTCTGGACTATAGCTGGTAAAATGTTTTATTCTTCTATTCATGCTCCAAACAGAATAACTCTTGCTAGCCCTCAAGGTTTGCTTGTATGCTGTGGGCAGGGTTTACATGTGCTAGTTGTTATTAAAGCCTTTTGAGAATGCAGCATATGAAAAAACAAAAACAATGTGTTGCATTTTTTACCTGCAGCATAAACAGATGTTTCATCACCACCAGGTAAACCCTATGTATTTCACAGTATATGACCGAAAACAATGCTATGAGAACATGACAGAAAACTTAATAAAAGCAGGTTCTCATCTTACCATGATCTACAGTTGGCAGAGTAGGACTCCCCTGACTTGTAAACTTTATTGTCACGCATACATGAACAGTCCTCCAATTTAACACAGCCAGTGTGATTGTCGTCAAGGACCATTCCTGAGGAGGAGAGGGGAGATAGTAACGATGACCACTGAGTTTATGTTGAGGGTTCGTGTAATTGCATACAGCCTAATACAGTGCTGAATGCGTTGTGTGTACCTGCCGGGCAGCCGCAGCCATCGTGACAGTGTCCGCCACACGTCTGGCTGGCCTGAGGGTTGGAGCAGCTGTCGGGACATGCTGAGCTACACTCGTAGAACTGCATGTTGTTTGGACACGTCTTGTCTGTAAGAGAGAAACACTCTATTGTCAGACTAGTGGCGGTCAAACAACTCTGATAAACAAGTGGTCGCAAAAAGTTTTTAAACGAATAAAGCATATTAGTAGAGTTATCTTTGGGTGTTGCCACACTTACTGCAAAACTTTGGAGTCCTCCATGCTTGAGGATTGCCCCCTGCATGGACACACTCTCTGGAGAACTCTGAGATGGATTTGCAGAGGATGGAGTCTATGCTGGCGTTCTTGTTGCACGTGTCAGACATGCAGACTTTGATGAAGGATTGCAAATCCACACGATTTTGGCAATCGCTGAAGGGGGTACTGGTCAAGAGGTCCTCACAGAGTTTCTGCAAAAAAGAAAAAAAAATCAGTCAGGCCATTTGGAATTAACAACAAGTACATAGCAAAGTATGGTGAAGGCGAAGAGTAGAGGATGGTGTGAAGAGTTCTGCAAAAATAAAATAAAATTATAAAAGCATCAAGAGATTATAGTCTTTTTAAAAGCAAAGAGAAATACAGAGTAATTATTCCAGAGTCTATTTATTTATATTTGATATCTTGTTCTTTTGCTTTGAAAACAGTTCTCTTTATGTCTTGGGTCAATAATAATAAGCAATCAAGGTAAAAAAGTACATGTTTAATTTTATGGAAATATATATATATATAAATATATATATATATATATATATATATATATATATATATATATATATATATATATATATATATATATATATATATATATGTATCATAAATATCAGTATTAGTAGCTGAAATGCTCATACAGGGAAATGTAATTATTAAGAAAACATATAACATGTATATGTTATGTCTATTCTATTGGTTATAATATAAAACCAATGAATCACAATGTAGAAGTGCAATTAAGGGTTTTAAGTCCAAAATAATAATATGACGTCTTCATCCTTCACACAGATGGCTTCAGGAGCTACAGGTTATACGTGTTAATCAAGAAAGTTACCTTATCTCCACAGTTCTGGGGTTGGACATCTACCACGTCCTCACAGGTCTCTGTTGGCAGGTCCATCTTGTAAGTCCCAGCAAAGTCCACCAAGGACAATGTAGACCCTACATACAGGAAAGGCAACCACACAATCACACATTACAAATGTACATCCCGGTAAGTAAGTTAAACCATGCAGATGTTTGTACCACCAACCCCATTTTTTTTTAGTAATATCACAATAGAATTGCAGGAATGTAGAGTAATCTCAAGTCAATGAGGAAATATATTTACACATTTTCGTGATAAAATTTCGATATTGTCATCCTGGAGAGTCATTTTCTCCGACAGAAACCTTGTTCAGGTTCTCAAGACTAAACTCAAACAATCAGACAGTTTTTCCCAGAGGCTTCGTACTGATATGTCTAACCTATGGTATTCTGCTAGAAAAAGTCCCGTTGAGGTATAGCATGGCTGATGATTTTAATACAGGTCCAACCTTGCAGGGGTTTGGAAAAAAGATGGTTGCGAGTTCCTGGAGGAACATTATTAATCTTATTAAGGTCATAACATTTAGTGACAGATGTTATTTAGCCGTAATTGTTACCAGGAGACATTTACAGGAGCCATGTTGAAATGTCATAAAATCATCACTATTATTTAACATTCATGATTATGGCAAGTATGAAAGGGGTAATTAATGACTCTCTGATTACTACATTAATACATTAGGACTTTAACGTGGTCAAACCACCTATGTGTTTGTCAAATTTCACAGAGTTCGTAGTTCACATGATTGTTTCCCGTTCTTCCAGTATTTCCAGTAATCCTGTTAACAGTGAAGGGAAGGTCATAAAATTCTGAATTTTTAATTAATGCTGCATAGTTTAATAAGGTAGTCAAGACATTTTCTGGTGTGGGACTTGGTACTTGGTGTTTTAAGTTTGAAAACCACTTCATGACATATAGTAATACATTAAAGTGTAATGTCCCTTTGGATAGGACAATGTCATCTACGTGTGCGCTTATAATTCAGGATGTGCACACTAAGTATTGGTTCGATAGCTGTAGGACATTAGAGAAGTAACACAGGACTTAGATTGCCTCTAGTTAAGTAAGTTTAGTTTAATTACAGCAAAATTCCTGTCTTTATTTAAATGTAAAATCAATATTATGTTGTTACAATGCTGAAACTTATTCTTACCCTTTATCTTAAAATCGTCGGGTTTGCCGTCAAAGTTTCCACAGAGTCCACACAACTTGCCGCGAAAGCGCTCATCCACTTCAATCTGTGAACATATATCATTAATTTATACAATTATCACAAGTTCATATATTATTATTTAGCAGGATTTTCAGATCTTTACACTTTAACGGCCTCTGGGTTTCGTTATAACGAAAGTCCTAAGCCAGAAATGGGAGGAAAACTGTCCACCTCAATAAAATATCAAGAAGGAAGCTGGACTCCCAACTAGCCTTAGTAAATATATTACTCTGATGTATCTTGTAAATCTAATCAAACAATTATTCAATCACATACATCTTCACAAAGTAATCAGCCAAATGTTTACGTAGCGCGGGAACCAGTTTCCTTGTGGTTTTAATGCTTGAATAGTGGCATGTTGTTTGCTGATATCTTTGGGATTCAGCCAACGAGTCTGCTGTATGGTTTTAATATCAACAATGGAGCTCTATCAGGCAATGCCTATAAGAAACGTGATTCCATTGTTGTTTTTAGCTTTTTTTATTTAGCTAAGATTGCATTAGCCTATTCCTCCCCTAATGGTCCCATATCATAGAAGGTGAAATTTTAATGGATTATAACAAGGCCTAGATGTTTTATATGATAAAAACTGTCCCATATTTGAAAATATGCCTTAAAACAAGTCGTCGGAACTCTAGGAGAACGTAAAACTTTATTGAAATTAATTATGGTTCTTAAAAGCACGGATATATCCTGTTGGGGAATATCACAGCTTCACATAAAACACAGAAAAAGTGACAAATATAGAAGGTTTAAACAATTCAAATGACTTCGGCCTTTTTTTTGTTGTACTCATGTACACGCACATTCACATATGCACACAAAAGAAGCATGTGTAAGAAAATCAAGAGTCAGATTCTGTAGAGTTGTGCACAGTCGCCTTAGAATGTCATATCTCTATTTAAATATTGGCCTAAGAAATGTGTTTAAAACAGTGAGTTTTTGGTCTAAATCATCTCTTGATGATGCTGCAACATCTTTATCCTGAGTTGAAAGGATTATTTAATTCAATATGACAAGCTTTTATATTGGCGGCTGCTTCAAGAAGCTTCTATGGTGCAGAAGAAGCTTTAAACATGATTCTTGAATAAATTTCTACTGGTGACTATTAAATATATTTTTATAATTACCAAATGCTATGATGTTGTAAAATAATTTAATTTAAATTTCACAAGTTATACTTTAATAATAATAATATAGTATAGGAGCCAGGGCTTCTCAATTATTTTCTGTCGGGCCCCCCCTATGGAAGGAGAAAACATCTTACACCCCCCGCGGGACTATAAATAGAATCATTTGTCTATAAGATTGTTATAAGTACTTCGGCATAACACTGTATCCTTAATAATGTATAGGAGAATCAAAAAAGAAAGAAATATGGAAATATGGACCAACTTACAACAAAGAAAAGCTTAACTGTAACAGAAAAGATTTAAAGTGCATCTGAAATTTAATAAATAAATCCTTAATTAACCTATAAACATATTTGACTGACCAGGTCAAACCATATGATACTGAAAATTAAAATGACATAAAATCGTCTTGTCAGTGTTATTGTGGTGTAATGTCTTTAATTTCTTTGTCTCCAACATTTCAGACTCAGTAACACACCGGTCTTTCACAGTGAACCAAGCGCTACAGACGCTTCGTCATATTTCCTCGTCTTAGCTTTGGGAGACTTTCGTTTGTCTCTTTATCTCCGTCTCTCTCCGCCTGTCTTCTCATCCCTGTTGAATATTTTTTCATGGTGTCACTTGCAGGTCTGCTACACTTAGTGTCTACACTTCATACTCATACTCTGTGCTGTATGCTCCCTGCACACACTCTGCCAATGAGAGCGCCACTGCCCCCTAATGTAGTGGAGGTGCAATTGCACTTTATTCTAGTACAGTAAAAAAAAAAATAATAATAATAAAATAAAAAAGCATGTTCCCCGAGGTCAAATGTGCACCCCCTGACGGAGCCTTGCACAAATAATGGGGGGGGTGCACCCAACTATTTGAGAACCACTGGTTTAAGCCACGTTTAACGTTGCATGAGTCACATTTGAATGTTGAATCTACACCTAAACACAAAACCGAGGACACCTGCGTGTGTGTGTGTGTAAATGTGTGTGTGTGTGTGTGATTCATACATCCAGGGAGTCATCCATGTTCCAGATGACCATGATCCCCAGACCGCCTTCAATAGTGATACTCGATGTGGTTCCCTTGACAGTCACTCCGAAGGAAACCAGCGGCAGAGACACCCTGCAGCAAACACATCAGAGTTATGAATTAACCAGAAAGCAGCAGGTGACACCGGTACGTCATCTTCCAGTGAGAGATCATTTAATAGCACACAGGGGGTCATTTGTGAATTGGAGCAAAAACTCCTAAAATGACAAAAAGTCCTGAGGCTGGTTGGAGAGGAACTTATCTCTAGTTGGAATGTGGGAAGAGAGAAGTGGACAAAAACTGCCATCATCGTATATTATTTCCAATTCTAATTTCATATCTTGATTGGCCAATTTTAATCTTACATATATTTATTAATCAAGACTTAAATGACAAAAAGAATGCAGACTACCCATTCTGAAGTTCACTTCATCAGTTTGAATAATGTTTTCTAGGTGAGGAATTTCAGTCTCGAAGCCATGAACAGTCCCAGTAGAATCAAATCCCCAACAAAATATGGTTGTAACATGGTTGTAAGCCGCCGGCCATCCAATAAAATGGAGGAAAGTTTTCCTAACATTTGTTCTTCTGTTGGCAAAAGGTGAAGAAAAAGTTGTGCCAGGCTGAAAAAACAAATGTCACAACGTAATGACAGAAATCTGCATCGGAGGAAAGAAATCTTATACGGAAGGATGAACGATCTGACAGCCGCAGGTATTCACAAATGTGGTATTTAACATTTATACTTTAATTATTCAAGAAACACTTGAATAAAGTTTTTCCAGGAACATTTTGATGCTGGAGTTAAATCAGAGTGATTCAAATCAACGGACACAGATTACATTAAATACACTTGTGAACAAAATTCTCACAGTCGAATGCTTAAAGTAGTTATTTGTACAGAAAACTAAACAGACAGTAATATTAAAACACTTTTGAAGCTACTGTATGCACCTATAGATTGACCCTCAGGGATGCATAATGGTTTGAATTGAGTTAAATTCAATCAGAGTTCTATAGATCTATGTAGGCTATGCGCTTTCTATAATGATCAGTTTCTCACTTTTTGGTTTTCATCCATCCTCGATTGCAGCAGTTTTATGTTGAAGTAAAACCGAAGAGTCTTGTTTAACACGTTTGTCTTTACTATGTTTGTACCTTGTTTGTGTAAGTCTCACACTGTGTTTGTTTTATAGTTTTGGTTTAGGATTACGCTGCATTCACATGGCTTCATTGATAAAACCTTCTTGACAGAATGACAGCACGGCACGAGAAAATCTGCATTCGCACTTTCCTCATAACTTCTATGGCAAAGTTAAAATAAATGTTAAAATCCTTCCAAAAAATATAAATTAATTGATTAAGCTACCAAAAAAAGACATTTTGAAAGTGAGAGACTAAGCAGCTTGTTTATAACCTTTCTCTTTCTAAAGCTATGAAGGAAGCTTTTGTTTGCATGTCACTTTTCCATAGTGTGAAAATCAGTATGAAACTGCATCATCACAAGAAGCTGCTGCAGTTTTCAAAGATTGATGAGTTAGAAAAACAATATTTAGCTTCTCTTTTTGGTCCAAACTTTCGACCACCCTTTTTTTTTCCTTCTGCGAGGGAGCTACTGTATGTATTATACGGTTGTAAACTCTGTGTAACAATGCCCTCTACCCTCAGATTCTCTGCTAGCCTCATCTATTGTCCTTCACGATATCCATCGTCTGCCTGAATCGAGAAGATGCTCTCAGGTTCGACTGCTCCTGCGCTGCTGCAGCAGTGCATGTAAATATTTGATCAGATCAAATGTGCCAACGTCTAAATCACTGTCCCACAGAACTCATCAGGTGTGTGCCAGGATGCGTGCAGTTTACACTTCCGGGCCGAGCTTACCGTTCGCCATTGACGGCCACGGCGTCGTGCGACAGCTGCACCACGGTGCCCTCCACGTTCATGGTGATTTCGCTGATGGTGGGGATGTTATTGACCAGTTTGCGCCGCATCTGGATGTTGAACCTCTCGTAGTTGCCGGCACAGTCCACAGCGATGATGTGGTTGCAGGTGGACTCGTGTTGGTAGAAAAGTCCATCAAACGTCTTCCAGTGAAACTGTCCCCAAGTCGTGCAGACTCGATCGATGTGAGAGGTATTTCCTACGGCGACATCGACACGTTAAAAACATATTCGTGCATTGACAATGATTCATGCAAAGTTCTCTTTTGGGCATTGCCTGAACTTACCTGAATTGGTGTTCGTTGTGCTTGCAGTAGGATTTATGTTGGTTACTGTAGTAGAGAGAAGAAGTAATAATTAGAAACGCATACATTTCCCAAAAACCTATATTTAGCATCTTTAGAAATGCTTTCGAATAACAAGTGTGACAGCCTGAAATGATTATTGTTAACAGGATCTACAATTAGCTGTATTATTTACATTTTCAGAAGTTATTAAAGGTAAAATAGGCAAAACAACATGTAGAAAGCATTAAATAAGGCTTTTTTCATCAAGTTTCTTTCGCCTAAAGAATACATTTTTAGGATAAAATATTCTAAAGTTACATTGGCGGCTGCTTCAAGAAGCAGCAGAAGCTGTGAACATGAGTGGTGAGTGATAAAGGTTATATTCTGTAATAGTAATACAAAGTAGTTTTGTTTTATAGCAATTTAGTCCAAATTTTACAAGTTGGACCACTTCTTTCTGTCGCTTTCAATGTGTTTATTTAAAAAGAGGCATTGCATATTCATCCACATTTACATACAATATGCAGATTTACGACCATTGGCTAGTTTTCCATCTGTAGGCCTTTGGCCAGTTTTAAAGTTGCCTAACTTTAAATTTGACCAAAATTTGCCTGAGTCACTTTATTCTATTCTTAATAGTCACATAAGGGACAAACAAAGTTCTATGTGTCAGTCATCCACTGTCAAGGCCTTTTTTTTTTAAAATAGAATAAATAGGAAATGTAATACTCTCTTTTTTTGTGTTTCCCTCAAAAACCGTGGCCTAGGGTTATTTATGATATGCTATAAAACATCTCTAATCAAAAACTAAGCATGTTTTTTTCCTTCACCCTACACCGAAATGAACTTCTGTTACAGCATCCAGCCAGCCTGTCTATGACCTCTACCAGTCAGCTGATCCATTGAGTGTCGTACAGGTCGAGCAGAGCAGTTCATCACTCACCAGCCTGTGAGCTGATCAGCAGGTTCAGGTAGACGAGCCACGCTGAGAACTGTCCTGTCGTCCCCATTTTGGCTCTGAGGAGAGATGCACTTTGAGGAAACTCACCTGGAGTCCGAAAGCTTTTATAACCTTCAGTCAAGGAGGAGCTACACCGATTCCTCCAGGTGAAAGAAAGAGAGAGGGGGGTGTGTGAGCGTGTGTGTGTGTGCGTGTGTGTCCGTGTGTTATTTGCGCTTAGTCAAAGTCAATGCTGATTGACAACACAAGTGTTACGCTTGTCAATATTTAGTTAAAACTGCTCTCTTTTTCTAAAATAGATGGTGTTTTAGTAAAACCAAGATGCCCCCCCCCCCTCAACCCTGTCTCACACTGTTGCGTTGCACTGCCTGGATTATGTTCACAGGACAATGCATCCCCATAATTCAATTGGGGGGGCAGTTTTTTTTTAATATGCTATACTTATTTTTTTTTTAATAACAACTTATTGTACAGTCCATGCAATCAGTTGATAATACGTACTGCTTAATAGCTTATATCTAGATTTCTTTACTATTTATAGCTACTGACAAAAAAACAGAAAGTAAAACAAAACAAAAATTCGTAATGAATCCCACATAAAAGCCATTGCTGATCATTTTGCCTCAGCATGCTGTGGCTGTCAATCACAGCCTGTCAATCCACGTATACGAGCTGTTTGCATAGGTGAGGAACAAGTTTTTAGGGTAATTTCCATCCCTGACTGGCAAGACAACATAAGCATAAGATGGGCTGGTATATCGTAAATGAACCGGAATGAACCGCCGACGGCAAACTGTAAACTAGTCAAAAACATGCTGAAGCCGTCTGTGAGTCACCTTCACTGTGACTCATGAAACAGGATGCGTTGAGTACTGATGTGAATTTAAGCACGTTCGCCTCATGACTGTCTATTAACACACATTTAACAGATACTCATCTCAAATCATACTGTATGACTTTGACAGATAAAGACTTTTCATTTCATACGTATTACTCATTTGAAACTTAAGCAGTTCTTTTTATTAAACCAGATTTCTGCTTCATTTCTCAGAAGAATCACGTGAATTGTGAAAATTCTGGTTGATTAGTTCATTAAGTTAATTTACATTCTAAATGACATAGAAAAACAATTCAATAATTAAAAAAAAAATGTTAATGGTTTGTTTGTGTAACACCTTTTAGCAGCTAAATGGACTTATTCCATCAAATAAAATCTTCCAACCTTTTTTCACTATTTGGTGTTTACCTCATAAAACATGAACTGCAAAACAGTTTTATCATCACTCACATAACATTACCTGATAGAGCTCCCCACGTCACATTTTTAATTTTGAATGTGATCTCAAACACATACAAAAGCCCTTGGATAAAAAACTAAATATGAAAACAGTAGAGCGAACAAACAATTCTGAATAAATACCAAATCTGTGTTTTAGTACACTTTGTGCATCTACGTAGAAAAGATGAAAGTGAGAAGGGATATGTTAAAATCTTGTACGCATTTGCTTGAACATACCACAGAACATGAGAACATATACAGCGAAAAACCATAAATCTATTTATATATATATATTTTTTGCATTGTGCTGTACATCTAAAATAATTTATTCCTGATGAGTAAAAACAAAATCATTTCCTCATAGATAAAAGTATTGTTCACCTGTACTCCATCAAAAGAAACAAAAAACAATGCAATTTAATTGACATGTTGAATTTATTTATCCAGTACAAGGCTCCAGGAATTCCACACTCTCCAACAAACCTCATGGTTGTTTGCTCGTTTTAAATATAAAATAAAAATCTAATCACTGGTTTATTCGGGATGTATGGCGTCTCGGTTTGCAGCAGTCCGCACCCATTAATTCAGGGAAAATCACACACAATATATGCCATTGTTCAGCGTTCAGATGTGGACATGGCTTGTGTTGCACTAAGGAGGAGAGTGATGGTGAGGCTTGTGCTGATGTGCGTAAATAGTGACTCAACTCCTTCGGTCCAGGATGTCCATCCTGTGGTGCATCTTTATTAAAAGCTGTTTGTGTTGTGTCAATAAAGACTTGTATTCTGCTATTGTGCTCAGGTTTGTACGCATTACTTACATACTTAAGTGCTGCTCAGAGGTTGAATTCTGAAGTATGAAATGTGCAATACGTACCGTCAATTCTCTTCTTGGTACATTTGAGACTTTGAGCTGTTGTTTTTTTCCTTTTTTGTTTGTCTTTTTTTGGGGAATTTGAGGACTAGTAGCTATTTAAACAGAGTGGAACATTTTAGTGAGGACTAACACCAAGACATTGATGCAGATCCCTTTAAAAATCATGAAAATGCAAACTCAAAACTCACTTTTAGGTGATTTATTAAACAGTCCTCAACTGAATAAAACAACACTACTATTTCTTTTTATTATTTCCTTATGTGTACATCTCCTTTTTTCCATTTCATACACAAAACTCTTGTACCTATCATCCATCCATCTACTATACCCGTGTTTTCCTCCCTAGGACCAGCAGGGTCAGCTGTAGTCAATCTCAGCATTCAGATGTTAAAGCCCAGACAGAACCAGTCCACCATGACACACACACACACACACCATTCACTCACACACTCATACCTACAGGCAGTTTAGAGTCTCCAACTAACCTTCGCGTGTTTTTGGACTGTGGGAGGAAGCTGCAGAACCTTTTCAAAAGTCAAAGTCAAAGTCAATTTTATTGTCAATTTCTTCACATGTACTTGACATACAAAAGAAATCGAAATTTCGTTTCTCACTATCCTATGCGTTTACATGTACAACAACATCAAAGTGCAGGTGCGCAAGACGACACAATCCTAAGCTACGGTACAACAACAACGGTAAAGTGCTAAACTAAAACTAGAAACAAACAGACATGTATGACAGGAGAAGACATGAGTACCCCAAGACAAGACATAAGTAGTACGGAGTGGAAGGACAAGTTCAACTAGATAAAAACAGACAAAACAAGACAGTACTGATTGTCCCAGTTATGTGCATTATGAGGTAGTTGTTGTAATGTAATGACTAGTGCAATAACAATATATATAAATATAAATATACAAGCAGCAAGTGTGTGCAAATTTTTGCATGTGCAGAGTCAATTGAGGTGGGTGGGTGTGTGTGGGGGGGGGGCTGGTGTTCCTTCTGGCTGGGGCTGGGGTGAGGAGGGAGGAGGGGAGAGAGTTCAGCAGTCTCACGGCCTGGTGGAAGAAACTGTTCGTGAGTCTGGTGGTGCGGGAGCGGAGGCTCCTGTACCTCTTTCCAGAGGGCAGGAGGCTGAACAGACTGTGTGCAGGGTGACTTCTATCGTTGGCAATTGAGATAGCTTTGCGGCTGAGGCGGGTGGTGTAAAGGTCTTGCAGGGAGGGTAGTGGTACACCGATTATCCTTTCAGCTGTTCTCACGATGCGTTGCAGAGCGTTCCTGTTGTAGTCAGTGCAGCTCCCGCCCCACACGGTGATGCAGCCGGTCAGGATGCTTTCGATGGTTCCTCTGTAGAATGTCGTCATGATGGGTGGCGGGGCACTTGCCCGCTTCAGTTTACGCAGGAAGTAGAGACGCTGCTGTGCTTTCTTGGCCAGTGATGCGGTGTTGGTGGTCCAGGAGAGGTCATCACTGATGTGCACCCCCAGGAACTTGGTGCTGCTCACCCTCTCCACTGCAGCACCGTCGATGGTCAAAGGGGGGTGTTGGGTGTGACCTCTCTGGAAGCTGACAACAATCTCTTTGGTCTTGCTGATGTTTAGCAGGAGGTTGTTGTCTTTGCACCATCTGGTCAGAAGCTCTACCTCTTTCCTGTAGTGGGTCTCGTCGCCGTTGGTGATGAGGCCCACCAGTGTTGTGTCGTCGGCAAACTTCACAAGGTGGTTGGAGCTGTGGGTTGGTGTGCAGTCATGTGTCAGGAGGGTGAAGAGGAGGGGGCTGAGCATACAGCCTTGTGGGGCCCCTGTGCTCAGGATGATCCTGTCTGAGATGTTGTTGCCAACACGCACCGCTTGAGGCCTCTGGCTGAGAAAATCCAGCAGCCAGTTGCAGAGTGAGGTGCTGAGGCCCAGTTTGTCCAGTTTGCAGATGAGTTGTTGTGGTATTATGGTGTTGAACGCTGAGCTGAAGTCTAAGAACAGCATTCTCACATACGAGTCTTTCTTGTCCAGGTGGGTGAGTGCTGGGTGGAGGGCAGAGCAAATTGCATCGTCTGTGGATCGCTTTGCCCTGTAAGCGAACTGGTAAGGGTCCAGGCTGGGGGGCAGGATGGATTTTATGTGTGACAGGACTAGTCGTTCAAAGCACTTCATGATAATGGGTGTCAGTGCCACAGGACGATAGTCGTTGAAGCAGGATGGGGAGGATTTCTTTGGCACAGGAACGATGGTGGCAGTTTTGAAGCCTGAAGGCACAATGGCTTGCCTCAGGGAGGTGTTGAAGATGTCTGTGAAAACATCTGTCAGCTCCTCTGCACTGCTCTGTCTTTCAGCACCCTACCAGAGATGTTGTCTGGACCCGCTGCTTTCCGGATGTTGACCGCAGAGAGTGTTCTCCTCACGCTGGCAGCAGACAGGCACAGGGGCTGGTCGTGCAGAGGTGGTGGTGTTTTCTGTGGGTGAGTGGTGTTCTGGTCCTCAAAGCGTGCGAAGAAACTGTTTAGGCTGTTGAGCAGAGTGATGTCGCTCTCGCATCTTTGTGGTGCAGGTTTGTAATCTGTGATGGCCTGAATTCTGAAGGAAACATTGTCCCACAAGGATGATGTAAAAAAAAAGCAGGTTTGTGATTTGTAGTTGTGACAGAGAGGAAATGTACGTGCAAAGATCAATTTTCACCTGTCTGGAAATGAGTTAGGATTAGCTGTAATTGTAGAGAAATTGAAGTGAGTAGTTCCCCACATCTGAATTACAAACATTCACAGATAGGAACAACCGCTGACTGATGTCTATAAATGCTCTTGAAATGCCATATATTTTGTTCACAAGTTCCTGGACGAGCCCACAAATATGTCATGACCGGCTCAAGTCAAATAGTCAGCCAGTAATGTTTGTATGAATGTAAGAACGGTGAGCGTAGTGTTGTAAAGCGGATGCAGTAAATGAAAAGGTTGCATGGACGGCAGAGAAGGGAGTTTCTAACACTCAAGTCCCTCCTGCATCAGACTTTATACAAGTTAACCTTAATTATCACGGCTGATGCAGAAAAGGCTCATGCTAGTGTAATGCAAGTGATGATAATGGTAGTGGAAGGAAACACCAAGAGATCTGCATGGAACTGAAGGTTGCAAGTAGAGATTTAATTTAATATATAACGACTTACAAACTATTATGCTACGAACAGCCTCTTGGACCTATTGGGTTTTAAGTTATGTACTATCTATACTGCGGTTTTAGGTTTTGGTTAAAAAAAATTGAATTTGAGATTGAGAGAATGATTCCACTCTAATTTAACTTTAGCAAATCACTCATTCCCTTCTGTTATTTTACAGATTCCTCACAAAAGATGTGTGAGATGTTTTAACTTGTTTTGCTGTGGTCTAATATACAATGAGAGCTACTCCAGTATGCAGATATTTTATCTTAATAACATCCACTTAACCCTTTTATCTGAAATTATATATCACCCATATCAATCAACCACATATAGCTTTTATATTATTCTCATTAAATAACACAGATAGGCTCAGTATTTTTTCTATTATTATTAGCTTCTTAGCAAAGGGCATTTTTCCATCTATTTTTAAATATCCTGTCTTTTAAACAAACATTAAATAATTCTCTAGGGCAATCTCGATGACTACAATGAAAAAATATGTAAAAAAAAAAAAAAAAAAAAGCCAGACACAGGTTCAGAAGATCCAGAAATTCAGGGTTTTGTTTTTTTTTGCCAAATTATCTGCAGAGATCTCAGTGCTTGAGGGTTGATAAAATGATAAAATGAAATAGCTCAGTATGTTTGGAAATGTAGAACAGAGAGCAGTGAATAGAAAAAAAAATATATATATATATATATACATATATATATATATATATAATTTTCTGGTTGTCATGACAACAGCTAGCACAAATAAATACAACTCTGCTTTGTGTATGCAGCTTACGTTCTTCACATTTACACATTGTTAATTATGCACTCAATTGTGTGTGTGTGTGTGTGTGTGTGTGTGTGTGTGTATGTGTGTGTGTGTGTGCATGAATGATAATGGTATTGATAGGCACGTCCTGATAATTAGTTTCATTGATGTTAGGCAAATATTAAATTAAGTACACATCCTTGTTTACTGTGTGTCTTATGAATACCTGAGTTTCCTCCACCCATTAGTCAGTGAAAGCTCTTACTTGGGGATATGTGCTGTGTGGTACCGCCTTGCCCAAAGGCTGCGGTGTCACATGGGGAGTGTTTGCCTAAGACTATCACACACTTGGAGGTGCTATGCTTTGCTCCTACGTGAGCACAGCTTTGCTATGAACCTTCGCTGGGACCTTTGTTCACCAAATCTTGGTTGCCAATGTAAACTAGAAACAGGATGTGGCCACAACCAGCATTTATTTTTCACACAGCCGCTTGATTGATGATCAAGGCTGAGTGCATACACACAATCCCTTTGTGCTACATGCATTTTATTCACAGTGACTAGTAAAGAGCGAATGGTAAATAGACCGTGTTTGGGTAGCGCTTTAAATGCTTTCTGACCACTTAAAGCGCTTCAAACTATAGGCCGACGCATTCACACACATTCATACACAGGTCAAGTTGTGAGTTTACAGGTTGTGATCTGCTCCAGGAGATAAAAATAAAACTTCTCCCATGGTTTTATTTCAACATTCAAATGATCAGATTCGGATGATCTTATTCAGAGCCTATTAGCTCTGGTCTTACTCATGTTCACAATTTGATGTCATTTCAATATTTGCCCGTGTAGTTGAATTTTACAAAATAAGGATTGAGAACGTGTAGCTGGACAGGAAAACCAGGTTCCATTACTTAACGATTTTTCTGACCCTCATTGTTTATTCTCAGTGTGACATGAACCCACAGGGAAAAAATCAAATGCCGGTGCAGGTCATGCATGTTCTCTGATTGCCACAAAGATCTCAATTAATTAAAGAAATAATTGATTATAAGCTTTATACTGATATTGACAACTAATCATACATTCACCCGTGTACTTAATAGATAGGCTAGGACACATATATTAGTTTAGGAGTTGCTGACTATCCACAAAACCCAAGTTAAGAGAGACTGCATTGAAAGCCTCAAACAGATCAATCATTATTAGAACATGTGCTTAAAGGTTCACAATCAGTAGATGGATCTAAATACATCAGCATTGGACATCATGCTCCAATCACATATCACTAAATCCTGTTTGCCATCAGATCACAAATGAACTGCGTGATGTGTCATTGTATACTTCAAATAACTCAAATGAAGGGACCTCTTTGAGCACAAATCAATTCAGCTCAGCGTGAAATAATGTGAAATTAGTCTATAGCTAAGTGTACAATTCAACATGAAGACTAAGATTTCCAATTGTTTAGTTGAAACTTGTTCAAAACCTACAAGTTTTGTGAGGTAGCAGGAAAACATAACTGCCCAAAGAACTCATTGCAAAATCCTGTAATGTCAGTAAGAACAAATATAATCTTGCAAAATATTAGTGCATTTTAGTTTATCAAGAATATGTAACGGTGTCTAAACAAGTTTTGCCATTAAAATTCAAAAGGGACAATATGAAACTGAATTATTTGAGAGGATCAAGGTCGTCCATGTGTTTTAAATATTGTGCAATGAATGTTTGCCGGGTGTCTGATGCAGCCATGCTGTGCACGGATTTACAGTAAAACAAGCAAAAACAGACGTATTTGACTGCAGCTATGAACTTTATTAACGAGATACTTGTGGGTTCATAATCTTATCAGAAGTTCCCGCCCATTGCTTAAGTGCCCATTACACACGCTACTTCTGAGCTTTGCCTGATCTGCCTTGCTGGGGGGCCTTATCGCTGGAAGGAGGAGCCTTGGATCCGCTGCGTCCGAACATGTCGCACTCCGTCTCCAGGCAGCCGCAGGTGTTGATGTGCGTGTAGGAGTAGGTGAGCTCTGTGTTGTCCGGGCAGAAGAGCTGGACCTGGCGCTCCGACGTGGTCAGCTCATGGCAGCAGGAGCAGCGGTGCTGCAGGGATTTCAGTTTGGAGGAGAAGCTGATGGGAGAGAGAGAGGGAAATGACGTACTCATTCAGGCAATGCCGGGTTTAAAAAACAGCCTCAATCAGGTCAAGAGCTGAGATAAAGCATTTTAATTTACATTGATGAAGGAATTTCAAATAGCATTTCTAATGCTCTAATGGGACACAATGATAACTACTGTGTTCGTACTACTGAGCCTTTAAAAACAGTTTTTCCCCCTTTTGAAGGGGAGTTTTGACTAATATGAAAAAAAAATACCAGTGGTGATGATGTTATATTAATCTTGATTCTAAAAATGTGGAGCAAGAATAGGATACAGTCTGAAGTTATGTAGTATCAAACATACCTTAAATCCGGATTACAGACCAATAAGTTCTGATAAATAAGCAGTAGCATAATGCAGCCACATTATAAAAAAAAATGTGTGCAAGAATAATCTGTTTGTCATAATTCCTACAGTTTGTTTTAATTCCAGCTGTGCCAATTTTAAAGTGATATAAACCATAACCGTGGAAAATAATCTTGTTCAAATAGCAGAAATCAGGCTAGAGATAAAATAGTTTTGCATGAAATCCATGATGATGATGATGATGATGATGAGGGGGACTCACAAGGTGAAGGTGTCACAGGCCCCGTTACAGGAAGTGATGTTGATCCGCTCTTTGGAGTGGCAGCCTTTGCTCTCCAGGTACACAGTGGTGGTGGCCACACTGCATTTCTCACGCACCTCAACACCTGGAGTAGAAAGTAGAAACACTGTCTAAATCTCATGTGCCCAGATTCACAGATTACGTCACCGACCCTTTACACACCCGGTCTGTTATAACTTTTAGTGCATTAATGATGACCGATGTGAGTTACATATTCCCTTTTCAGTACATGAATGTAAAAGAAAACACCCTTTTATTGTATAACTAGTATCACACATCATTCTCTCCATGGAAGTGCAAACATCCTAGTGAAGGAACAAGAAGCCAAACACATTTTTGAGTGGAAGGAAACTTTGACTAAACAGGAAGCATATGTCCTGCTCTTATTTAGCTTCTCTGGTGCTCAATAAACCAACAAAATGTATACGAATAGATTATTATATTATATACTGTACCAATTACATGTCGTATAAAGAAATTGTTTCATCTAATTGAGCATAAAATATTTGTTAATTATTTCTTAGGCCCATAAATGCACTGTATTACCAGATACCTTCATAATGAATTGTTAAACATTAAACCTCTTTCATTCATTATTTTGTTTTATACAAGAAACCAAAATACTTCACGATTATGCAACATAATAATGCCTGGTATTCAGAATGCACAGCAGATAAGTATCTGGCAAAAACTGTTAATACTGTTATTAGCTAGTAAAGTAAAAAGGGGATAACAAGGAAGTGGGGCAAAGTAGACCTTCAGTCAGAGAACAATGATTGGAAATAACAAAGGAACTCTATAATATTGCAAGAAACACAGCTAGAAGACAAGTGGCTGAAGTGGACTAGTTACAGGACCTCGTATAAGTGAAAAGACAAATGAGAAGACAGTCTTTTTGTTGTTGATGTTCTTTCTTGGTCTGTTGTATGATGTTAAAATAGAATACAAGTCTCCTGAGGCTTATGATCAGGCCACAGGAGTGTAAATAACATGCAGGTATGCAAAAGTCTTAGATGAGTACATACAGACATGGCAGCAGCCGTCTGGAGCCACGGTCTCTGTTCCCTGCAGGAGACACACATTCACATCAGTGCTGTGTTATGTTTGTAGAGATTCACATTGGACAGGAGGTGTCAGTGTGTTCAGACTACTAACTCTGCCTGGTAATACAGAAATACTGTGTATGACTATTTTGGATCCAACGAGGACACCTTGTGGTCACATGCTGGTGATATAAATGTGTTTATATTGGTCGCTGAAAACATGAAATAACACCGAAGCTCTCTTTCATGTTAGTCCCTCTGTCCTTCATAATGGAAATACTGAAACTTGGAAAAAAAGGATAAAGGATTATCTAACATTGCAATATCAAAATGTGAAAACAGACAGAAAGTGGGCTCTTCTGGAGCTTGGAATAAGTGTATGTGTGCGTGTGTGTGTGTGTGTGTGTGTGTGTGTGTGTGTGTGTGTGTGTGTGCAGCCTACCGGTATGCATTTCTTAGGGTTGTAGGGAGGACAGACCGTCTTGACATCAACCGTGATGAACTGATTAGCGATCTTCACGCACTCAAACCTCACACAGGGGTTATCAGGGGGAGTCCAAATGGCGCCAGGCTGTAGCATGAAAAATAACAATACAGTAGCTTTTATAGTCTTCAGTGGTGAGCTATTTTGCCTCCCTATGTGCCTTGACTGATGTGTTTTTTGCTATAGCAGTATTACGCTAAGTATAATCAGATAAATTTGCAGCTTACCGCCTGGCAATTAGTGCTGAATCTAGTAACACTGCAAGTTAAACTGAAAGGATTGTTCAAAAGGTTTCACCAATAGTTTATTGCTAAACATTTTCCCCAAACACACTGGTTATGAGACTTTTTCGAGTTGCACAAACATGTACCGACCCGCAACGTGTGCGTTTCGTTGTTGGACAGTGTGACGACGCAGCTTGTTTGGACACATTTCCCACAGCATTGGCCAGGGACAGTCTGGTACTCATGACCCTGTAGAGACACATTCAGAAACTCATATACAAACGGCACATAAAGTGTAAAACAAAAAAAATAAAGTAAAACCAGCAAAAGATTCATTCCTGGGGAGGATTTTTAATTTCAGGATTTGGATATAGGGTTAACATGACTATTCAAATGCATTTTTGGTGCACTTTCATCAAATAGGTAACTATTATTGGAGGGAGTACATGTTTTTACTTCTTCATTTGGAATAGTTATTCTCAATGGCAGCGAAGAAGCAAAACTAAACTAAACAAAAAGGCACACACAGTTTAACTAAATCGGGCATTTTAATTGTAAAAGTTGAACTTAATGTGCAAATATTTGCCCAGTCAGAGAATGTGAATTGAGCATTTGACTGTAAAGCCCTTATCTACTACATCAATTAACTGACATATACTGGACATTGACACAGTCCTCTAGTAATTATAATCTGACAAGTTAACGTGAAGGTAGCATGATGACCTATATATATATATATATATATATATATATATATATATATATATATATATATATATATATATATATATATATATATATAATAGTCACATTTTGTGTGTGTGTGTGTGTGTGTGTGAGTATTCTTACCAGAGGGCAGTGGATGTCACATTGTATGGGTTCACACTCTATTTTGCGCAGATCGCTGGCAGAATGAATCTTGTTACTACAAATGCACTTCTCACATGGGCTCCTTGGCACCACGTCTCCAACCTGGATGGACAGGGCGAGAATCTCAGCTCAGATACTTCATTTTCAGAATAATTCTCAATATGAGTACAACAGTAATGCTAATTTTACAAATTACTACACAACTAATACACACTTAATTTGACTCATCAACCCAAGTAAATATTTCCCAACAGCTCATGTGCAATGGCGCTCCAATTGTGCCATTTATAAAGCACTTTTATGATTTATCATATAAAAGTGTCAAAAAGAAAACTGGTTCACTGACAGATTTATTGTTATAGTATACAAATATTTTCACCTGATGATCCCCATTATAGATAGATAGATAGATAGATAGATAGATAGATAGATAGATAGATAGATAGATAGATAGATAGATAGATAGATAGATAGATAGATAGATAGATAGAGAGAGAGAGAGAGATTTTTTTAATAGGTCTTACTTCATTTATATATATATATAATACTAATCTGAGTCCAAAATTCTCATGGGTTAATTACATTTTTCCTTTTTCTCTTCATGAACCTTTGTATGATAAATTAATAAATCATTGGTGATCATTGGTGATAATTTTTGTCACTGCCACTAGTTGCCAAGTCTAAAAATGCAATGCGATTCATATTTGTCTGATACATACCATAGATATGTATAGATCATTCATTTTCTGGAGTCTAGTATATGTCAACCCAATCACCCTATTTTTTCCTGTAATCTACTTATTTCTTAGCTGCGTTGCGTCTCACCTGATACTCGTGGTTGTTGTAAGTGCACACCTTTTTAGGCACTGTGGAAGAACCGGACAAAGCAATTAATGCATTTTAAATGGGCTGCAACGATCAGGGTGGCAAAAATTTGAATCCGGCTATACACAGATACAGTGACATAAACAACACACACACACACTCACCACATAAGTATTCCTGACAGCAGACGCCCATAGTGATGTTTAGAGTAAAACCAAGAGGACAGGATGGTGGAGCAAGGCATTGCTTCACATCACACTCTGAGATTAAAGACATAAATGAACTGATGAGTGAAGTTCACATCAGTAAAATGACAGCTTAATAGATATTCACAGAGGGTTCTTTTTTAAATATTCATAGAAAATGGATATATATAATATCCCAGGGTTATACTAACTATGAACAGCCTGCCATAAATTATCAACTAACAAATTTAAGTCATTACCATTATAACTTGTTAATTTTATCTGTGGTTGTCAGTGAAGGACAGTTCTGTACCCTAAATGCTAATCTGAGTCCAAAATTAATCTGTGATATATAATCAAGGCTGTTTCACTCAAATCATGCTGGTACAGGCTCATTTTATTTATTATTATTGAATTGATTGAATTGGTTAAAACAAAGGTTTAACCATGTTTGAAGTGAGAATTTTTGATAAGTCGATAAGTATGCACCTACAAGAAGGTTAGCATGCCCCTTTCGATGAGGGTGAAACATTGATAACCCCCCCATTCAACCATCTGATAACATTAAAAATGGACAATTAAAGCCACCTGAATACAGGGTTTAAAATTGTTTGGATTACTGTGACTTCAGTTTCAGGAGTTGCTAACTTACCACAATTCTCAGTTTGACAGCAGCCATCGATGATAGTTTTTTTGACCTGACCTTCTTGGTCACAGCTGATTGGTGGCTTTGTTGGACAGGACACGTGGGTGCAGGTGACCTGCAGAGTGTCCTCCTCACATACACATTCATTACAGCCTTCAGTCCACGTCGCATTGGCCTGGGGACACAATGTTTAAAGACGAGTTATGGCATTGGGCGAGGCATTATCACCAGCTATTACTGGTCAGGATTTACAGGGCACTGTAGAGAAATAACTTACCTTTGTCCATTTTCCATTTGGAAGTTTGCAAATTTCTATTAGGAGAAAAAAATATATAGTTATATATACACCTGAAGTCATTATTTTCCCACCTCATATTTCACACATTTGGTTTCGAACAGTCCTTAATCCCACTAAGTTCACCAGACTGTGTCGGAGCCAATGTTTTCTGTACTTAATTAGTCAGTTTGAATGGTCCTTCTTTTTGCTGGCTGATTGGGCTTTCACACAGAACATGGTTTGTGCTGCACTCACCACTGTGTTCAGTGCGCAATGTTTCAACTAGATTGAACTTGGCGTGCATCGCGCGGGCGGCCTCTCGGCGCAGTGCACGACGCGCCGCTCGACGATTTGCTCAACACAGCAGCAAACCGCCATGACACGGTGCGGGCCATCGGATTGGGTTTCAGAGCACAGAGTTGCCTTTGTTGCATTCTGTGTGAAAAAACCCTGACTGCCAAACAGACTCGGAGCTAAATTACAGCAACAGCGTCACCAAGGTTACACATTATAATGGATAATGGTAATGGATAAACTAGATCAAATAATACAATTTTTGAGTGTGTCTTTCATTTGTCCTACAATATCTCCATATGTCAGTTACAGTACAGCATAGGGAAAAGAGTGTCATACAAAAATGAAAAACAGACATAATGATTGGTTCAAACCTGGTTTTATGGCTTCAACATTAAATGTGATACTCATCTGTCTACAATCACTATTCTCTTAACTGCAGGAAACTACTGCCTTTATCAACCTGTGATTTTGGTGATTTTGATGATAGAATCACGTATGCAATTTTGAATTCTCGGACACAGGAGGTCATTCTCTACTGGACACCCTAGGTAAAGAATCTGCTCTTACCACAGGAGGAAACACATTCATCTGAGTTGGAAGACAGGAGGTATGTCCCGTTGGGACAGTAGCAACCCTCCAGCTTCACATTTGTCATGCTATTGAACTCATTGACGGTGTAGATGAACTTCTGGTTGTACCTGCAGAGACAATAGTATGGAGTGTGAAGGCCAAATGTTGTTATTTTATCATTGCATGATAAATAATTGACTGTGTACCGTACCATGAATCACAGGTAGGCTCTGCGTGATGAACACAGGCCTTATACACTTTGGGACTTGGACATTTATGTTCTGTTCAGTGATGAAGAGAGAATAACCATGATTTGTGTGTGAGAGGGATCTGTGAATTACATTTTTGAAATTAACATTGCATATTACAGTTTCATACCACAGAGTCCTTCGGAGGCACTCCTCCAATCAATGCACACTCCGCTTTCAGCACAGGCGTCAGCATAGGTTTGTAAGCTTGTGCAGCCGACGTGAATATTGTGCATGTGGCACACATCAAACTCACAGGCCTCGATAAATGGACCAAATGGAATGACCTTGTGGCACGCTTCAAACACACTGGGAAAAATGGTATTCATAGTCAATATTGAGTTGAGGCCAGTGAAGAAAATCTGTTTCTTGCCAGGAAACTAAGATCAATCGTAGTAATAAATGGATTTCAACAATCTATAACATTGCTAGCTCAGTCTATGTTAATTTAAATACATTAAAACGACTTTGAATTTTACAGATTGAGACATAATACAATGTTTGAATTTAATGTTACAGATGACATTTTTCTCATACCTGCTTTTGATGACCTCACATATGGTTTTATTGCAGGTTGTAATATTAGGGCTTGTTGTGGGCTCAATGGGGGGATTACAGTGGCTGTTGTTACCGTGCCACTCGTGTGCCATATGAGGACATGAAGGATCAATTTTGCCAGTGGGTAACATGCAGTCATCTGTCCGATTGTTGTCACATGTACCTAGAGAAAGCCTTATCATTAGTAAAATCATGACACGATTTGGGGATTTTTTTTTCTCTTCAAAATGGTAAATGCAGAATGTGTCAAATTGGTATTCCAAATATCAGCTGCAGAAAATACTGAGCAAGTATAAATTTGTATCACATATTATTGTCTAATTATCAGCCAAATACTCACCACATTGCCCCCAGGTGTTGCCACCAAAATCACTGTAGGGCAGGTTGACACTGAACATGCGCCCTGAGAAGGTAATCTTTGCATGGATTTTAGGGATTATAAGCACTGTCTGAATGCTCGTGGTGGTGATACGGAAAATCTCATTCTGGTACGAAGCATGTACACGCTTGTCATTCACAGAAATCTAAAATAAAAAAGGATCCTGACGTAAATGACACAAATACCAATTCACAAACGTCTTTGTGTGGTTCAATGCAGCTGCAGTGATGGTATAAAAGTTAAGTCTTTAGACAATTTCACAACTTCAGATCAGGACAGGTATTAATATGTATCCAAAGCAGTGGTTACTTTTGTACTATGAAATAAAAATAGTTGAGAGTGCCATTTAATTACCTGGTTTATGAATTCACCATTGTTATCCTTCTGTGTGATGAAGATCTTGTAGTTATTATAGAAGACAGTAATAGACTGAGGGCAGGACAAGCCATCGGCTGCACCACAGTAGTAGTTATCTATCAGAACACTAAAGTTGTATTTGGGCAAGATCTCTTTCACCAGCCAGTAGGAACAGTTGCCTTGGAAAGCATAATAGGTTCCATCGAAGGTGACGTAATGAGGGTCGCCCCAACCATAGCAGATACCTTGATCCAATACAGATATTACATTTTAAAATTAGATTTCATGTTTTCTGGTAACACGTGGTCCAGTGTCAAAAACAATAAGAGAAAAAAATGAAATCCTGACGATTTTGCAAACATCTAAGTGGGTCAGACTTACACTGGCATTCATGGTGAGAGCAGCAACCATCATCATCCTCTACTTTAATTGCGGGGAAGCTGTTTGCGCACACTACAGGCTTCTGAACTGGGCATTGTTTGTGGGAATAGGTTACCTTGCCATCATCACATTTTCCTGTAATACACTTGCCTTCTTTCCATCTTTCACCATCCTGTGAGGGAGAACCATAGTTTGGAATCACAAATTCGTGGAGGAATGTTTAAAATGTGCAGAATTGAAATAAATAAATACCTTTCTTGGAGGATTGATGTCTGTACAATTTTTCTTACCACAATGGTAATGTGTCGTCACAATTAAACAACCTTTGTTGTCAACGCAGCGCCCTGTGTAGCAATAACTATCATGGTCTGTGACATTGTAGACTATGGAACCTGTAAATGAGATACATAAGGATTGTTGATTGTAGTCCCATATTGTATACAGTTTGTGTTATATATTACAGTCATGCATTATATACTGTATATAACTTGGATATATCTGTTAAAGAAAATCACTGGATGATTTTTAATGCTAATTCAGAACTCTAACTATCTATCTAACTAGCTTTCTTACGTTGTATTCAAATGTACCCACTTGATATTGCTGACCTGAAACAGAGTCCGAATCTATATTGGATACTGTTTTGATAATGATATTCATTTCCTGAATATATTTCTCAAGCAGGCCATGAAAGAAGAAAAATAACATATGATAGATGAATTCCTCCTACTTCATTATGTCTATTATAACTATTGGTTTATAAACTAGAAATATACAATGATTGACTGATGTTGGAACAGTCTTCAGTTAGATATTGTTGAGGTAACATGCTGGAATGTTTGGTTTTATTGTTAATTATTGTGTAATTAAAATTGCATTCATTTTCACTCATTACATAACTATTTCTATCGATCTAATATGTTTCAGGAACATAGGTGATGCAAAGGACAGAAGATGCTTACAAACATGTACACAGGGCAGGAGAAAGAGAGTAATTCATTACTTTGAATAATGAAATGGCAAAGTCTCTGGCCAGAATTTAAAAAAGGAAATACAATACAAGCAACTAAAAGTGCAGTTGTGTTCATTCATGCACCTACATTTTTCCACTCAAAACTTTTACATAAGATAATGTATGTATGATTTGGTACGTTTTATAAATATATAAACCTACATAAACTGGAGTAAGCTGTTTGCTGTCAAAATAATGTTGGTCTATAGGAAAAATGTTTCAAATTGCGCTACCAATTTGGTTTGCTATTTGGCTAATCTGGACTATGTTTCTGTCCTCTGTAATCCCTGCACAGATTCTGGTTAAGATTTACAAAACTGAAACCCAAAAGAGTAGTGATCATTCAATTATAATTTGAATATATTATTTGTTTAGAACTTACCAGGGGGGTATGCTGTACCATTATAACGACACTGACAAGTCAAAGATTCAGTTGTTGGTTGAGAGATTGTTCCTGTCCTTATGACTGGAGTAGTTGTAGTGGGTGATTCAACTGTAGTTGTGTCTGCATGAGTTGTAGTTGTTGTCTGAGTTGTAGTTGTTGAGGTGGAAGGTGTAGTGGTTGAAGTAGTTGTTGAAGGTGTTTGAGTTGTAGTTGTTGATTCTGTTGTGGTGGAAGGTGTAGTGGTTGGAGTAGTTGTTGAAGGTGTCTGAGTTGTAGTTGTTGATTCTGTTGTGGTGGAAGGTGTAGTGGTTGGAATAGTTGTTGAAGGTGTTTGAGTTGTAGTTGTTGTTTCTGTGGTGGTGGATGGTGTAGTGGTTGTAGGAGTCTGAGTTGTAGTTGTGTCTGCATGAATTGTAGTTGTTGTCTGAGTTGTAGTTGTAGGTGTCTGACACCCACAGCATTTAAATCTAATCTCATAGTCAAGACACTCCTGCTGAAGACCTTGTTGTTTGTTGTTGCATATGAGTCCTACATCTTTGTTGCATGTCACAGCTTGTCCCACCTGTGATAGGGTAAGTCCTGGGTGAAGAACAGCTCTACACTGAATTTCTTCTGGAGTTGCACAAACATCATAACCAGCAGATATTATTTTCTTGATTGATTCATCATCTCCACCATTAGGACCTGATGTGGGTTTGCCAAGATTTATCCAATTTGTCCAAACACATTTCATATCATGTCCCCCTGGACAAATTGTAGTTGTAGGTGTCCTGATAGTTGTAGTTGTTGTCTCAGTTGTGGTGGAAGGTGTAGTGGTTGGAGTAGTTGTTGTAGGTGTCCTGATAGTTGTAGTAGTTGTCTCAGTTGTGGTGGAAGGTGTAGTGGTTGGAGTAGTTGTTGAAGGTGTTTGAGTTGTAGTTGTTGTTTCTGTGGTGGTGGAAGGTGTAGTGGTCGCTGTAGCAGCTTTAGTTGAAGTTGTTGTAGTTGGAATAGTAGTAGAGGGAGGTGTTGTGCTGCACTGCATTGTCTTGCAACACTTAACCCTGATTTCATAATTTAAACATATAGGAGGGTATTGTAAGCTATTCTTACAAAGGAGCCCTTGGTTATTACATGTTACACTCTGGGGTAGTGGAACATTTGGATAGTCCACAGCCTGACACTCCACAGCCACTGGATTCTCACAGATATTATGTCCTTTCTGGATAATGTGTTTGATGGTTTCATTGTCTCCACCCCCAGGACCATATTCAGGGTAATCTGAATCTATCCATTTTGACCAGGAACATGTTTCCTGACACAGTGTTGTAGTTTTCTGAGTTGTAGTAGTTGTTTCTGTTGTGGTGGAAGGTGTAGTAGTTGGAGTAGTTGTTGGAGGTGTTTGAGTTGTAGTTGTTGTTTCTGTGGTGGTGGAAGGTGTAGTAGTTGTAGGTGTCTGAGTTGTAGTTGTGTCTGCATGAGTTGTAGTGGTAGGTGTCTGAGTTGTAGTTGTTGATTCTGTTGTGGTGGAAGGTGTAGTGGTTGGAGTAGTTGTTGAAGGTGTTTGAGTTGTAGTTGTTGTTTCTGTGGTGGTGGAAGGTGTAGTGGTCGCTGTAGCAGCTTTAGTTGAAGTTGTTGTAGTTGGAATAGTAGTAGAGGGAGGTGTTGTGCTGCACTGCATTGTCTTGCAACACTTAACCCTGATTTCATAATTTAAACATATAGGAGGGTATTGTAAGCTATTCTTACAAAGGAGCCCTTGGTTATTACATGTTACACTCTGGGGTAGTGGAACATTTGGATAGTCCACAGCCTGACACTCCACAGCCACTGGATTCTCACAGATATTATGTCCTTTCTGGATAATGTGTTTGATGGTTTCATTGTCTCCACCCCCAGGACCATATTCAGGGTAATCTGAATCTATCCATTTTGACCAGGAACATGTTTCCTGACACAGTGTTGTAGTTTTCTGAGTTGTAGTAGTTGTTTCTGTTGTGGTGGAAGGTGTAGTAGTTGGAGTAGTTGTTGGAGGTGTTTGAGTTGTAGTTGTTGTTTCTGTGGTGGTGGAAGGTGTAGTAGTTGTAGGTGTCTGAGTTGTAGTTGTGTCTGCATGAGTTGTAGTGGTAGGTGTCTGAGTTGTAGTTGTTGATTCTGTTGTGGTGGAAGGTGTAGTGGTTGGAGTAGTTGTTGAAGGTGTTTGAGTTGTAGTTGTTGTTTCTGTGGTGGTGGACGGTGTAGTGGTTGTAGGAGTCTGAGTTGAAGTTGTGTCTGCATGAGTTGTTGTTGTTGTCTGAGTTGTAGTTGTAGGTGTCTGACACCCACAGCATTTAAATCTAATCTCATAGTCAAGACACTCCTGCTGAAGACCTTGTTGTTTGTTGTTGCATATGAGTCCTACATCTTTGTTGCATGTGACAGCTTGTCCCACCTGTGATAGGGTAAGTCTTGGGTGAAGAACAGCTCTGCACTGAATTTCTTCTGGAGTTGCACAAACATCATAACCAGCAGATATTATTTTCTTGATTGATTCATCATCTCCACCATTAGGACCTGATGTGGGTTTGCCAAGATTTATCCAATTTGTCCAAACACATTTCATATCATGTCCCCCTGGACAAATTGTAGTTGTAGGTGTCCTGATAGTTGTAATTGTTGTCTCAGTTGTGGTGGAAGGTGTAGTGGTTGGAGTAGTTGTTGTAGGTGTCTGAGTTGTAGTAGTTGTTTCTGTTGTGGTGGAAGGTGTAGTGGTTGTAGGTGTCATAGTTGTAGTTGTTGATTCTGTTGTGGTGGAAGGTGTAGTGGTTGGAGTAGTTGTTGAAGGTGTTTGAGTTGTAGTTGTTGTTTCTGTGGTGGTGGACGGTGTAGTGGTTGTAGGAGTCTTAGTTGTAGTTGTTGATTCTGTTGTGGTGGAAGGTGTAGTGGTTGGAGTAGTTGTTGAAGGTGTTTGAGTTGTAGTTGTTGTTTCTGTGGTGGTGGACGGTGTAGTGGTTGTAGGAGTCTGAGTTGTAGTTGTGTCTGCATGAGTTGTTGTTGTTGTCTGAGTTGTAGTTGTAGGTGTCTGACACCCACAGCATTTAAATCTAATCTCATAGTCAAGACACTCCTGCTGAAGACCTTGTTGTTTGTTGTTGCATATGAGTCCTACATCTTTGTTGCATGTGACAGCTTGTCCCACCTGTGATAGGGTAAGTCTTGGGTGAAGAACAGCTCTGCACTGAATTTCTTCTGGAGTTGCACAAACATCATAACCAGCAGATATTATTTTCTTGATTGATTCATCATCTCCACCATTAGGACCTGATGTGGGTTTGCCAAGATTTATCCATTTTGTCCAAACACATTTCATATCATGTCCCCCTGGACAAATTGTAGTTGTAGGTGTCCTGATAGTTGTAGTTGTTGTCTCAGTTGTGGTGGAAGGTGTAGTGGTTGGAGTAGTTGTTGTAGGTGTCTGAGTTGTAGTAGTTGTTTCTGTTGTGGTGGAAGGTGTAGTGGTTGTAGGTGTCTGAGTTGTAGTTGTTGATTCTGTTGTGGTGGAAGGTGTAGTGGTTGGAGTAGTTGTTGAAGGTGTTTGAGTTGTAGTTGTTGTTTCTGTAGTGGTGGACGGTGTAGTGGTTGTAGGAGTCTGAGTTGTAGTTGTGTCTGCATGAGTTGTTGTTGTTGTCTGAGTTGTAGTTGTAGGTGTCTGACACCCACAGCATTTAAATCTAATCTCATAGTCAAGACACTCCTGCTGAAGACCTTGTTGTTTGTTGTTGCATATGAGTCCTACATCTTTGTTACATGTGACAGCTTGTCCCACCTGTGATAGGGTAAGTTTTGGGTGAAGAACAGCTCTGCACTGAATTTCTTCTGGAGTTGCACAAACATCATAACCAGCAGATATTATTTTCTTGATTGATTCATCATCTCCACCATTAGGACCTGGTGTGGGTTTGCCAAGATTTATCCAATTTGTCCAAACACATTTCATATCATGTCCCCCTGGACAAATTGTAGTTGTAGGTGTCCTGATAGTTGTAGTTGTTGTCTCAGTTGTGGTGGAAGGTGTAGTGGTTGGAGTAGTTGTTGTAGGTGTCTGAGTTGTAGTAGTTGTTTCTGTTGTGGTGGAAGGTGTAGTGGTTGTAGGTGTCTGAGTCGTAGTTGTTGATTCTGTTGTGGTGGAAGGTGTAGTGGTTGGAGTAGTTGTTGAAGGTGTTTGAGTTGTAGTTGTTGTTTCTGTAGTGGTGGACGGTGTAGTGGTTGTAGGAGTCTGAGTTGTAGTTGTGTCTGCATGAGTTGTTGTTGTTGTCTGAGTTGTAGTTGTAGGTGTCTGACACCCACAGCATTTAAATCTAATCTCATAGTCAAGACACTCCTGCTGAAGACCTTGTTGTTTGTTGTTGCATATGAGTCCTACATCTTTGTTACATGTGACAGCTTGTCCCACCTGTGATAGGGTAAGTCTTGGGTGAAGAACAGCTCTGCACTGAATTTCTTCTGGAGTTGCACAAACATCATAACCAGCAGATATTATTTTCTTGATTGATTCATCATCTCCACCATTAGGACCTGATGTGGGTTTGCCAAGATTTATCCATTTTGTCCAAACACATTTCATATCATGTCCCCCTGGACAAATTGTAGTTGTAGGTGTCCTGATAGTTGTAGTTGTTGTCTCAGTTGTGGTGGAAGGTGTAGTGGTTGGAGTAGTTGTTGTAGGTGTCTGAGTTGTAGTAGTTGTTTCTGTTGTGGTGGAAGGTGTAGTGGTTGTAGGTGTCTTAGTTGTAGTTGTTGATTCTGTTGTGGTGGAAGGTGTAGTGGTTGGAGTAGTTGTTGAAGGTGTTTGAGTTGTAGTTGTTGTTTCTGTAGTGGTGGACGGTGTAGTGGTTGTAGGAGTCTGAGTTGTAGTTGTGTCTGCATGAGTTGTTGTTGTTGTCTGAGTTGTAGTTGTAGGTGTCTGACACCCACAGCATTTAAATCTAATCTCATAGTCAAGACACTCCTGCTGAAGACCTTGTTGTTTGTTGTTGCATATGAGTCCTACATCTTTGTTACATGTGACAGCTTGTCCCACCTGTGATAGGGTAAGTCTTGGGTGAAGAACAGCTCTGCACTGAATTTCTTCTGGAGTTGCACAAACATCATAACCAGCAGATATTATTTTCTTGATTGATTCATCATCTCCACCATTAGGACCTGATGTGGGTTTGCCAAGATTTATCCATTTTGTCCAAACACATTTCATATCATGTCCCCCTGGACAAATTGTAGTTGTAGGTGTCCTGATAGTTGTAGTTGTTGTCTCAGTTGTGGTGGAAGGTGTAGTGGTTGGAGTAGTTGTTGTAGGTGTCTGAGTTGTAGTAGTTGTTTCTGTTGTGGTGGAAGGTGTAGTGGTTGTAGGTGTCTTAGTTGTAGTTGTTGATTCTGTTGTGGTGGAAGGTGTAGTGGTTGGAGTAGTTGTTGAAGGTGTTTGAGTTGTAGTTGTTGTTTCTGTAGTGGTGGACGGTGTAGTGGTTGTAGGAGTCTGAGTTGTAGTTGTGTCTGCATGAGTTGTTGTTGTTGTCTGAGTTGTAGTTGTAGGTGTCTGACACCCACAGCATTTAAATCTAATCTCATAGTCAAGACACTCCTGCTGAAGACCTTGTTGTTTGTTGTTGCATATGAGTCCTACATCTTTGTTACATGTGACAGCTTGTCCCACCTGTGATAGGGTAAGTCTTGGGTGAAGAACAGCTCTGCACTGAATTTCTTCTGGAGTCGCACAAACATCATAACCAGCAGATATTATTTTCTTGATTGATTCATCATCTCCACCATTAGGACCTGATGTGGGTTTGCCAAGATTTATCCATTTTGTCCAAACACATTTCATATCATGTCCCCCTGGACAAATTGTAGTTGTAGGTGTCCTGATAGTTGTAGTTGTTGTCTCAGTTGTGGTGGAAGGTGTAGTGGTTGGAGTAGTTGTTGTAGGTGTCTGAGTTGTAGTAGTTCTTTCTGTTGTGGTGGAAGGTGTAGTGGTTGTAGGTATCTGAGTTGTAGTTGTTGATTCTGTTGTGGTGGAAGGTGTATTGGTTGGAGTAGTTGTTGAAGGTGTTTGAGTTGTAGTTGTAGTTTCTGTGGTGGTGGACAGTGTAGTGGTTGTAGGAGTCTGAGTTGTAGTTGTGTCTGCATGAATGGTAGTTGTTGTCTCAGTTGTGGTGGAAGGTGTAGTGGTTGGAGTAGTTGTTGTAGGTGTCTGAGTTGTAGTTGTTGTTTCTGTTGTGGTGGAAGGTGTAGTGGTTGGTGTAGCAGCTTTAGTTGAAGTTGTTGTAGTTGTAGTAGAGATAGATGTTGTGCTGCACTGGAATGTTTTGCAACACTTAACCCTTATTTCATAATTCAAACATTTGGGGGGGTATTGTAAGCTGTTCTTACAAAGGAGTCCTTGGGTATTGCATGTTACTTCTTGGTGTAGTGGAACCCCTGGATAGTCCACAGCCTGACACTTCACTGCCACTGGATTCTCACAGATGTTATGTCCTTTCTGAATTATGTGTTTGATGGTTTCATTGTCTCCACCTTCAGGACCACGATCAGGGTAATTTGAATCTATCCACTTTGACCAGTAGCATAATGTTTCCTGGCATTTTGTTGTAGTTGTCTGTGTTGTAGTTGTTGTCTCAGTTGTGGTGGAAGGTGTAGTGGTTGGAGTAGTTGTTGTAGGTGTCTGAGTTGTAGTTGTTGTCTCAGTTGTGGTGGAAGGTGTAGTGGTTGGAGTAGGTGTTGAAGGTGTCTGAGTGTTAGTTGTTGTTCCTGGTGTAGTGGAAGGTGTAGTGGTTGGAGTAGTTGTTGTAGGTGTCTGAGTTGTAGTTGTTGTGTCTGCATGAGTTGTAGTTGGTGTCTGACACCCACAGCATTTAAATCTAATCTCATAGTCAAGACACTCCTGCTGAAGACCTTGTTGTTTGTTGTTGCATATGAGTCCTACATCTTTGTTGCATGTCACAGCTTGTCCCACCTGTGATAGGGTAAGTCCTGGGTGAAGAACAGCTCTACACTGAATTTCTTCTGGAGTTGCACAAACATCATAACCAGCAGATATTATTTTCTTGATTGATTCATCATCTCCACCATTAGGACCTGATGTGGGTTTGCCAAGATTTATCCAATTTGTCCAAACACATTTCATATCATGTCCCCCTGGACAAATTGTAGTTGTAGGTGTCCTGATAGTTGTAGTTGTTGTCTCACTTGTGGTGGAAGGTGTAGTGGTTGGAGTAGTTGTTGTAGGTGTCTGAGTTGTAGTAGTTGTTTCTGTTGTGGTGGAAGGTGTAGTGGTTGGAGGAGTTGTTTCGGTTGTGGTGGATGAAGGTGTGGTTGTAAAAACAAATGTGGTTTGAGGCTTGCTTGTTGTAGTCGTAGGATTGGAAGTTGTAGGTAATGGGCATGGGTATGACCCTCTGTCGATGGTACCATTTTTCCCACACATCGCTGTAATGCAGTTACCATGTCCATCTGTTGTGTTATAAATGGTACTGCCAGGGGGGTATTTGTTTCCATTATATGTGCAAGTACAGGCTGTTGAGAGAGGTTATGTATTATTAGGTTTTGCCAAATATATGTATGTAGTTTACAACCCACAGCCTAAATTGTTCATACCTTGAGCATCATAGTGACAGTGGATGGTCATTGAACTGCATGTACTTTAAGACAGAAGAAATTTTACATCATAAGAGTGACCCAAACTGCCATAAAGTAGAAATATGTTGATTGACACATTTAATATAATTTAACACAACCTACCATGTATGGCAATTTTCAGTTGTTGGTACTTTGTCACCATTATTGAAGTGTTTCCCCTCTTTATCATAACAGCCACAGTGTTCTTTTAAGACACAGGTCATTGTATCTTCATCGAAGTATGGCTTAGCAGGAGGGCATTTCGGATAGCAACCTAATTGAATAACAAACTTCTTTTCATACAGTGCAAGAATTGTCTTCTTCATTCAATAAGAAGTATCACAATTATTAGACAGGACTGTAAAGACATCTAACCAGTTGGGAGGAAGTTTTAAAGAATTGATCTAAATTTAAATTTGAGAAGCTGATTAGAACAAGATACTTAAATATATTGCATATATTTTACCTTCTAGAGGTGGTATCTGTGTAGAACATTTGCCCGAGGGGTTCCTGCAGGTTTTCATGCAGGGGGATCCACATGGCATGTAGTGCCACTCACATTCACCAGGGGGATTGTAGTAATCACAGAAGAGAGCTAGAAAAGATGATAAAACTTATTCAGTGCAGGCACTGAGAATACTGATGCATTCATATCTGTATGTGTACAAGGAACCATGGCTGAAAAACAGAACAGTTCAATGATGATATAATGAAAAATGTCTTGTCAAAGGCAATGTAAATATGAAGTGTGTGAGAGACTGCCTGAGGTGAAGCACTTATTTTATTACATCTAGTCCAACCAGAGTGTCTCTTATAATATTATTACTACTGTGGTATGAGACTTTATATTATCTTAGATTAGGAATTGATTTGTCTTTAATTCGCAGTGGCAGTAGAAGTAGTGTTAATCGTAGTAGTAGTAGTAAGCAGACTGTATTTGTGTATATGTTTGTAGCTTTGCAATGAGGAACATTTATTCCTGGTTACTTACGACAGATCTTTGGGGTTCTCCAATGTATACAGATGCCAGCTTCATTACAGGATTCAGCATAAGCTGCCACAGCTGTACAGAAACACTCACAGTCTCCACCAGTGTCACAGGCACAGGAGTCAAACACGCACGCTTCATAGTATGGAGCAGGATCCACCTACAGACAAGTGAGTGAAGAACAAGGATGAGTTAAACAAACATCACTATCATTAGGCATTGATTGGTTGTGAGGTTAAAACTGAATAAAAACTTCAACCTACAATGGCGTGGCAGGCAGAGAAGACATCACTCTGTATGAGGCTGCACTTCTTCTGGGCCCATGACTGTCTATACGGGTTGGATGTGCAGGGGATACTGAGTCCCTGAGCGTCAGGGCAGCTTAAAGAATCCTTCCAGCTATTCCCAAACACAAGAGGACTGACCACCACAGCATGACACCTTGTGGTGAAGTCATTATTTGCATTATTGTCATAGTTGCCACAGAGTCCACAAACACGACCCTGAAAAATACAGATCCTTATATTATTTTGTTCAACTCAAAGCTTCTTTTTTGTTGTGTGACAAGAAAGATTGAAATGCTCCTTCATATGTTTACCTGATATTTTGTACTGAGCTTTATGAACAAGCTGGTCTTTCGGTCCCATATAAGAATGAGACCATTGTTGGCTTCTATGACCAGGTAGATGCCCATAGTGCTGTAGCGGAATGGATCTACTTCTTCCTTTCCTTTAGAAATCAGCTGGTAGTTTCCCTCTGTTAGAATTAGTTCTGTATTCTGAAAATAACACAGTGTTTAATGTTTGATATTTATATTTACATATTGTATAGATATTTTGCATTTTCTTTTTACTTATGATCACCACCATTTAAAGTCATTTGCAAATCCTTTAGGCACAATTTTGCTTTTGATTAATTTATTTATAGGCTTTATGTAAATAATGAGTGAGATGAGATTAGAACTGAAGAAGCCTAGGTGAGTGTCAGTCTCCTTTGTCTCATCACCTCTGATTATGTCATATTAGTTCATTTTCATCTACAAAAACACCTAAATTATCTTTTATGTTTCAATATGTCAGCACATCAATAGCTGATAATACTAGAGATAGACAATGGAGTTTTTAATGCTTACCCCCAGGAAGACCTTGATGGTTTTGGAGCAGGTGGTTCCTGTAGTTCCGCACGGCACGTTCTCAGTGATCACCCTGAAGGTTCCATTAACCTCAGCACTGCCACAGTAGTCCTGAAGAAGGACACACATGCACAGAACAATAATTATATAGATAGTCAAGTGCTTTATATATAAAAAATAATGAAATTGGAAATAGTAAAAATGAACTCAAAACAGGTAGCTTGTCTAATAGGAGTGAGTGAGTGCAAATCCTTGGAGCACAACTAAAGAAGTCTATGGGGCCATTTCACACCACTAGTATCATGATATGATAGACAGAACGATTCCTTACCAGACTTTTCGTTTTGTTTTTGGCACATTTAACCAGCCAGTGCTAAATGACTCGAGTGAAAGGTTTTGAACATAGTCTGACAAGAATTCTGAAAGGTATGACAGTGCTAGACTCTTTTGGTCTTTAAAAGAAAATCACTATCATTTAAAATTGTATCCTCAATAATGCCGGCAAAGATACTCATTACTCTTTTTCTGTGTTATTTTATACCTGAGTGAGAATGTATTCACAGCTGCCATCGAAGTTGAAGCGATTCTGATCAAAAGTAATGTAGTGTCCATCGCCATACACGGAGCAGGTTCTATCACACTGGTTGTCAGTGCATTGCCACTTCCTCTCTTTGCAAGTGCTGCAAAAAACCAAGATCAGATCGCCATCAGGTTAAAAATAAATGACCATGCAAGAGAAAAGACGTAAGCAGGAAAGAATTAAGCCGTATCTTTCTAGGTTGATTACACTCATATTTCACCAACCAGGTGTTGCAGTCCGCCTTGATGGTCTCGCCAGGTTTGTAGGAGATGCCGTTGTGAACACATGGGCATGACTCTGGCTTGATACAGCCGCTTTTACCGTTAGATACCATCCCAGAGGGACACATGCAGCCAGAAACGCAACCCGTGCTCATCTGTAGAGGAGATCCGCAGTCATAACAGAATTACTAAAAAAAAGTTTACCAAATGTCTGTTCATGCTTTACTTTACCTCAGATTGTCCACTTTCAAGATATATAATAAAAATACAATCCAAAAATACATAAATTCCAAATGCATGTTCCAGCTTTCTGTTGGGAAAAGTTGACTCACACAAGCCATGTCCAATGTGTTGCAGCTCTTCCCACACTCGGTTCCTTTTGCAGCAGGACCATTAGCAGAGCAGTTGAAGAATTCCATAGGAGGCACGCAGGCTACTGAGAATATGCATGATTCAAATAACTTTTGATGCTCCCCAGGTCAGTAGTTGTCTAAGTAACGTTCTCTGCCTTATGCAAGGTCTGTCAGAAGTTGTGTTATGTAACTTACATGGTTTTTTAGGCACTCCAAAGCAACTGAGTTTCCCCTCCTCACATGTGCTAGTGAAAAAACACCAGAAATACATGAATAAATAACATTGAAGCACATATTTTCAAAATTTCAATCTTTACATTATAAAAGTTTACTTTTAAATATATGTAGTGTTCTTTAAACACAGCAAGTGCAAGTCATTACTTTTATGATCATACCAAAAACACAAAATACCTTTCAGGTAAATTATGGAGCTAATTTCCTGCTAAAACCAACAAATAAAACCTGTTTTGTGATTCACCAACAGACACAGTGTGTTTTGCTGATACAAAACTCTCTGAACAAACATATGCATTTTATTTTGCAAATACAAAATGTAACTAACAATTACAAAACTTAATTTAACTTTATTCTTCAGAAAAAAATGCAGCATGTCTCCAAAGTACAAAATCCTCCTAACATGTTTAAACAGGCTAACAGTGCCATCTGCTGCCATGAAAGGTGAATTACACCTTTTTTAATTACATTTGTAAGATATCAGATATACAGTCGTCCTCAAAATTATTCATACCCTTGCTGATTCTTGTGATTTTTTCATTTAGTGATTAAATAAATGCTTGTTTTCAAATTTGTGTTTTAGCTTCATGTGACCAACAATTGAAAGAATGACAACAATATTAAATAATTTTAAAAAATCATTTCTGGGGTATTTTATTAACGGAGTCCAAAAAAATGCCATGTTCAAAATTATTCATACCCTAGTCCATCGTCTTTATTTAATAGTCAATGGCATAGCCTTTATTCTTTATGACTGCTTCCAGACGATTCTTGTACGTGTCCACAAGCTTCTTGCACGTCTCCTGTGGGATGTTGGCCCACTCTTCCTTGGCCAATGCCTCAAGCTGGGTCAGGTTGGTTGGTTTCCTCGCCATCACTCTGGTCTTCAAGTGATGCCACAGATTCTCAATTGGATTGAGGTCAGGACTTTTACTTGGCCATTCCAGGACACTGATGTCATTGTCCTTGAACCATCTCTTGACTACCTTGGCGGTGTGTTTAGGATCATTGTCTTGCTGGTACATCCAGTTTTGGCCAAGCTTGAGTTTTTCAGCAGATTCCTTGACATTTTCATCAAGTATCCTGATATAATCCTCCTTCTTCATGATACCTTGGACCTTGACGAGATTGCCTGTGCCACTGGAAGAGAAACATCCCCACAGCATTATGCTTCCACCACCATACTTGACAGTGGGCACAGTGTTCTTTGGTCTATAGGCTTCTCCTTTCTTCCTCCAGACATACTGGGTATCCATATGGCCAAATAACAGTTTTGTCTCATCAGACCACAGGATTGTTGACCAAAAGCTGGGTTCTTGCTTCAGATGACCTCTACAAAAGGCCAGGCGAGCTACCAGATGTTTTTTCCTGAGCAGCGGCGTCTTCCGAGGTTTACGTCCATGGAGACCTCCTCTGTGCAAAACTCGCTCAATGGTGGACCGTGACACCTTTGTCCCTGTCTGCTCAAGGGTTTGAATTAGGGCCTTGGTTGTGGTCCGTGGGTTGGTGTTGACCTCTCGGCAGATTCTCCTGGCAAGTTTGGGGGACACCTTACACTTTCGGCCACGCCCACTGAGGTTTTTGACAGTGTTGAACCTCTTGTGCTTGTTGATGATGCTCTGGACGGTTGAGACAGGGACACCATACTGCTTGGAAATGGCCTTGTAACCCTTTCCTTCACTGTGGGCCTGCACAAGACGCTGACGCAGGTCCTCACTGAGCTCCTTCTTCTTTACCATGATGACCAGAGATTAACAATGACCTGAACCCTTTCCCACTATTTATACTCTTCTGGAAAGATGCTATTTTTTTTAACCTTGTTTAACATTTGGTCAACAAAAAAGGTATTCATTCCGATGAGACATCATGAAATAACTTTGGGACAAAGATGAACACATTTGGGACATTTTTGTTGAGATATTGCCAGGGGTATGAATAATTTTGAACATGGCATTTTTTTGGACTCCGTTAATAAAATACCCCAGAAATGATTTTTTTAAATTATTTTATATTGTTGTCATTCTTTCAATTGTTGGTCACATGAAGCTAAAACACAAATTTGAAAACAAGCATTTATTTAATCACTAAATGAAAAAATCACAAGAATCAGCAAGGGTATGAATAATTTTGAGGACGACTGTATGTTGTGTGTTTTGGATAGGTACATTTTTTAATTTGCAAAAAAATGCATTAGGTATTTAATGGTGCTTGTATTTGCAATCCACGTTGTGATTTTTAATTATTTTTATAACCTGTTTTTTTGTTTGTAAAGTTTTTAATGGAAATTAGCTCTATACATTAAGACTTATATATGTGGTATATATTGCATACTAAGTTGAACCTAATTACAAAACTAACTACAAACTACAAAAGCAACCTGAGAATGCAGGCCTCCCAAAGTGCAGAAAAAACAAGCTATGCAGGTGCGAAATACTACTACCAGATGGTGCCTGTTTGAATGTCCATTTACTGCAATAAAACTCAAAGAAACCAGAATTTCTTCCAGATCATGACCAAAATGTGATCACCTGTTCATGGTACCATACCCAACATTCTCTGAAAATCAAACATTTGCATACCACATGGCCCCCTCCATGTTGACGACTTGTCCGGGAGGCACCACTACACCGTTGTCATAACAAGGACAAGCATGAGACGGGACACACTTCCCAGCGTCGTCCATGTAGGTCCCCTCTGCACAGACACAGCCGTCGATGGGCGGGAAGGAGAAGTGACAGCTGTGGTCCGAATCGCCGCTGAGGCAGCGGCAGGTGCGACTGCCGGAGGTGATGTTGTAGGAATAGACTGTGCTACTGGGGCAGGAACTGGAATACTTTCCTACGGAGGTCAGAGCACAGGAAGAAGTGAAAGACATTGCATTGCATTCAGAACACAGGGCAAATATTTAAAACACCAATGACAGTGCTTTTGCACAATGTAGTGCATTTGCCATATTAATATAATTATATTTTGTTTGTAGCTATGCTGTAGAGTTTGCAGTCCCTGTTATCTAATCGCCTAAAGGTTATCATTGGCAAGATGAATGAATGAGAGGAAAAGGTATACAGAATTCATAGCAATTTAAAAAAATGAAAAAAAAATTGGGTCCTTGATATCATAGTCTGAATGTAGAATAGAACTAACTGTAAGAAAACAAGTATATCCAAATAAAACTATGTCAGAAAGCTATCTGAAAGATCAATCTTCAGACCTCTTTTTCCAATTTATACAAGAGAAATACAACCATGTCTGTAGCACTGTTGTGTTTCACCTTCCCTCACGACTCACCACAAATGGTCTTCCTCCAGTCACTGATCTGGATCCCTGCGGCTGCACAGGCATGGACGTACGAAGAGACGGCAGCACACATGCAGTCCTCGCTTTTCTCACCATTACAGCTGTCATACATGCAGTTCTGAGAGGAGAGAAATAATAATAATGATAAGCACAGCAGTGTGAAGTCTTAACCCTGGTCTGGAGTCTGGTCCAAGTGAAGTCCGCTGAAGTAAATCTGTGGGATGTACCTCTTTGAAAGTGTCAGGGCTGATCTCTGAGTGGCAGGAGGCAAACACTCCCTGAGGGTCACTCAGCATGGAGCACCAGTGTTTGGCGTACTTCTCTGTTATAGATACACAAGCATCGGTCATTCTGGGCAACCCACAGTGGTACTAAATGATCCCGAAGACTCCAACCTACCGTTGTCCACGCTGAGACTGCAGGGGTTCTCAAAGGTGCTCCTAATGTCAGGGCAGCCGGCGTGTGTCTTCCAGCTGTTGACAAAACCAGCGGCTGTGGCGTCCCGAACGCCGCTGAGCTTGAGGAAGTCATCGGCCTGGTTACTGTTGAAGTTCCCGCACAAACCTGCGGGCAGACGCCGTCACGTTACTGACAATAAGTTAAGAATAAAAAAAGAATGCCTTGCAGCACAGACCAGTTTGAGTGCAGAATAATAGCAACATACAGAATATATGAGAACATCTCAACCTCTATTATAGATTTTTTTTCTATCTGAATTAAACTTGAAAGTTTATTTTATTTACAGTACTTTATTTTGTATTGGTCTTGGTCCAATATGTCATTTGTTGCCCTTCATAAGATACGAAAACCTTTACTGTCCTCTGCAAAAAAAACAGACTTAGATCTAGTTTAGTATTTTCATGTGCTCACACTGTACATAGAATAAAAACATAGAAGAAGAAGAAAATATGTATAAATTCTTTCTTTAAATTAAATAAATTTGGTTAAACCAAAACTGATAGTTCCACCAGATACCATAAGCAACTCAGAGTTTTCAGTATTGGGAAAATGATGCAAATTGTGGCAATATAAAAACAATTAGATATAATATAATAATAAGATTACCACTGAATAACATTTGGCTGTTTAACCTGCATTCTACACCATTTCAGTTTTTTTTTATCATATATCATATAACTTGCATTTAAAAAATGACAATCTTTTTGTCCAATTATTGTTTGCTTTCTCAGTACAGTGTGTTCGCCTGCGTCTAAATTCCAGACTACACCGTGCTGTTGTTTATTTACGAAACCTGTTATTTCTGTGTTTTCTTCACTCTTTTCATTGTCTGTGGGATGCTTTCATAGCCTGGGCCCACGCACAGATCATGTAGGGTTCATACCACAGGTCTTGGCTTTGTAGTCGCTGGTCACTGTCATGTAAAGCTGCATGACTGGCTGAAGCTGCACCTCCAACAGAACGCCAACGGATGTCTGGACCAGAATGTAGAACGAGGACGCTCTGATGGCGGAGATCCCGGCTAGAGGTGAAGAGAATAGTGGAGAGGAGTGTTTGTTATGGGCGAAAGGGAGCAGGAAGCAGGGTGAAATGCCGTTTATCTGTTAAAGCATTTTATAAATGAAATCTGTCCTTGTCTCTTTGTGTCATCCTATCACAGCCAGAGATGATGCTGTTGAACCCGAATTAGAGATGTTGAATTTATTTGCTAATGAAGTGTGAAATTACTAAGGGTATGCGGCTGGTTTCAACAATACCAACGTAGTGTTAAACACTTAAAACCGATGCCAAAATGAGCACCAAAAGAATGCACTTCTAGGAATTTGCATAAAAACTACTGGTACATTGTTCCTTCCATATCCTGGCATCTCGTTCTCCCTGCAATGCTATTATAGCTATATTTAACTTATTTTATGAACTTATTTGATTGAAAGATGTTGGGTTTTATTCTTAACTAAAATGTGCCAGATTTTGGTATTTGTTTTTTTTTATTATACAGAGTTCAAATAGTTGCAAATTGTTCAGCAATGTAATCTAAAAATGTGTAAAACATAGATATCATAGGTCGGTAGATTTGGTAGTTTCGGTAGTTTGAGCTTTGCAATGACATATTTAGGAATGAGTCCTCAGTCATTCAGCAAAGCTGTTAGCTTATCATGTGACCAAAGACAGTGAAAAATATGTTGTCATATACTGAGAAGATCAGTTGTGAATACTGTTCACTCACCAGCTGAGAAGGGTAACTGAGCGTAGATGCCATTCACAAAAACCTTGCCATTTGGATGGATGTTAAACACCTTTATTTGAAAGGAGCAAATAAAGGTGTTCAGTCATGGTATAAAGAATACATACATAATATAACACAGTTGCATTATCGTGCACGAGTGCGACTGCATTCTCTGTGACACAACAAAGATCGTATTAACTGCTATGATTAAAATAAAAGTGCATGCTCACGTTATCCCCTCCAGACAAACCCAAGGTAACAGACTTCAGACAGGTTTCACTGTCAGTCAGTCCACACTGCGTCAGTTCTCCATGCACCACAAACCGGCCTCCTCTGCAGTCCTAAACACACAAACACAAAACCAATCAAATACTGTCAGTGGATCAAGTGGCTGCTCGAGAATATTGACTATTGACGCAGTATATGTATATGTATATGTACATAAAGAAGTAGTTGTCTATGTTATAAAGTTATTAAAGTCTGTCAATTAATATGGAAATGATATGGATTACGTGTATTACATATTCGATTTTGCCTTTATTGTTTTTTTTTTTAAATGGAGATCTAATATATGAGACAGCAATCATGATGATTATGATGATGATGATGACGATGATGATGACATGTACTACCTTAGCCAGAACATAGGAGCAGTCCCCATGGAAGGTGTAGGCTTTCCCATCGAAGGTGTTGACGTGGGCTCCTCCCTCCACAGAACAGGTTCCTGGGCAGTTTCCCTCCGTACATTTCCACTGGCCCCTCTGACACACACTGTAAGCACACACATCTGAATCTCAATCGATTCTCAGTGGTTAACCGTTGCATTCATTTGCAACTATTAAAAAGACATTCATTTGATTTTACTTCTATCTAAGCAATGTTTTAGTTATAAACTAGTTTGATCCACTGTATGTATATGTATATTTGAACCACAGACTGACATAACGGAGATTGATTGAAGCTAACAAATGCTTACTATAACGTGGCGTGATCTCCTGTGACATGCAGACAGATATACTGTTTATCCTACCATTTTTTGCAGTTGCTGAAGTAGGACGCCCCTGGTGCGTAGATCCTGTGGTTGTAGCTGCAGGAACACTGGCTCAGTGGAATACAACCTTTTCCGTTCAAATCATCCAGCACCGTGCCTGAACCAAATCACAGTGTTAGTTTGTGTGCATGTGTGTGCATGTGTGTGCATGTGTGTGTGCATGTGCGTGTGTGTGTGTGTGTGTGTGTGTGCGTGCCTGTCTGCTCTACCTGCAGGGCAGAAGCATCCCTCCTCACAGTGGTATTCACATATGCGGCTGGCTTCTGCGTTGGAGCAGGCGTCGGCACACGAGCTCCCACACTCGCTGTACTCCATGTTGAGGGGGCATGACTTCCCTGTGAGAAAAAAAAAACATCAATTTGTTTTTTCCTCACCTCTTGACTTAGGTAACGTCTCTGATAACAACCACTCCTAGTCCTGCAATATTTAGACAGCAGAGTCTAATGAGTGTACTCACAGCAGAACCCCTTGCTCCTCCAGTTGCCCGGCCTGCCACCGGCGTGAGCGCACTGTCTGGAGACCTCAGACAAAGTGTTGCACAAGCAGGAGCTTTCTAAACCTTCATCACAGTGGCAGAGGTCTGCAGCACAGGCGGAGGTGAACGAGGCCATGTCCAGCAGACTGTGACAGCTTTTGAAGGCCGGTCCTGCAAGGGCCTGCTCACACAGATGTTTCTAAAGGACAGAAGGACAAGAAAGGAAATGCAGGAAAAGCTAAGATGGGTAGATCGATCACAAAGGCAAAGCTGAGAAGGAGCAAAATATTTGACATTTCTGCATCATTTCTGTCAATATTGTAACAGAGGCTACACATATTATCCAAGGATAACCTGTGTCAGTTATAGACCCATTATAGACCCCTCAGACCCATTATAACAGTATAGTATACTTATTGTACACAAAATATAATCTAAATAGGTATTTTTAAAATGCATTCTAAATATTCTGGTCTTATTTTAGGTGTAAAATGTACTACTATGTAATTGTATGATCAGAATACCCTAAGATTGCCTATGCTTGAGTAGGCCTTATGTACAACTGAAATGTGTTACGTACAAAAATGTGTGTCAATTTAAGTTACTTCATGTGCATTTCATATTTGCTGCATAAAGTTTCATTATTCAGGCAACATCTGTGTCAGTAACTGTTACTTTGTGATTTCAGGTTTGCATAATCACTAAGAACAAAAACAGCGATGATTTTCCGTAAAACTGGAGACTGAAGACTCACCTTGTTTTTGCAGATCGGTTTTGGTTGCACTTTGTTGTCAGAGCAGCTCTCAGTTGGACCATCCATTTTCCAGAAGGTAGCAAAATTCATGGGGGATATTTTCACACCTGTTGGGGTAACACGTTTCAGCTTTGATGATGCCATGCCGACACTGACTAACCTAACCCGTTAAAATGGGCCCAAGTGTACCGTGGCTGTAGAACTCGTTGTAGAGTTGGATCCCATTAAAGTCTCCACAAAGACCACAGGTTTGGTTCTTGTACTTCAGGTCAAGCTCCACCTGTGAGGACAACAGCAGTCATTCAGCTGGAACCTGCAGCACAAACTATGTGAGATTACATTATTTGTTTATTGCCTAGCTGATCTCCATGCTTTACGTCAGTGTAGTAATACTGAATTACTGATCATAATAGGATTTTCTGTGCAGTCATGTTCCTACCATAAAAGAGTCTTCCTCATTCCAGACAGCAACCAGTCCCAGCTTTGCTTTGATTTTGACGAAGGTGGGAGTTTTCTCAACGAGCACGCCACCTCGATTGTAAGGTAGAATGGCTCTGCAAAAGACAAAGTCAAAAAGAGAAATCACATTGTTTTTCGTTTTGTCTTTTTTCTCCCTATATAGCCAAAGGGAGATTGCTATACATCATTATATATGAAGGTGTGAATTCAAAAAGTACAAATAGTTGTCTATAGGTTGTAACTTTGATGTACTAATAGGTAGGACAATTCTTAAGATCACGCCGAATAGAAAAATAAGCCTACAACACGTTGTGAAATATTGTGTTCATCAATTTTAAAAATCACAAGTTCTAAATTGATGTAAATTTATTTTCAGGGAAGTCTATCGGCAGTCAACATGCTATATGGAATTTTTCCTGCACTAACTTGAGTATATTTTCTAAAAACAAGACTTTATTTTTTCATCAACAATTTATAATCTAGGGAAATCTGAAGAATAGTGTTAAGGAAAATGAAACATGGACTGTATTAGAATTTTTAGAGTGCACCTACGGTTTGCCATCGATGACCTGGGAGCCCTTGGCGAGCTCCACCACCGTACCATCCAACTTGATGATGATATTGCTGATGGTGGGATGGCCGCCAACATCTTGTCTTCTTAACTGGATGTTGAAGTCCTTGTAATCACTCTTGCACGAGGAGGTAAAAATGTAGTTGCATTTGGAAGGGAGCTGGAAAACATCCCCGTCAAAGGTCTTAAAGTGGAAGTTACCCCATGTACTGCAAACCTGGCCATTATGGATGGGAGTCACACCTGCAAAGACAAATCAGGAAGCGATACCTCAACAGATAGTACTGGAATTAATGTTAAAACATTGTCTACACATGGAAGCTGTCAGCTTCAGTCCAACCAACGAGCTCACCTATTATTTTTTCAGGAATCTGATACTTTGAGGATAACAGTGGAGATTTTGCCTCTGTGGAAAGAATTAGAGTTATTAGTCAAATATGCTGGTGATGTCAAACTGACTTCAAACTACAGGCAGGCTACCTAATGGAGTATAATGTACATACCACTTTGCCAAGCAGCTAGGATGGCAGACAGAGTCAGCCATCGCTGCCACTTGTGAGCCATAGCCATTTGCCTTTCCCCAGGAGCTTGGAAAAAGATGGGAGGAAGGACTTCCACAAAGATCTTTATACCAGGGGGCAAGGTCTTAATTCCGCAGGTGAGGGAGTGGCTTTCCCATTGGTTCACATAGTGATCCATGACTGCTGGGCCTGTCCCTATGTCCCATTTGATTTCATTGTTCCTGGTTCACTCCCCTCCACACACCTGATATGGAGGGCAAGGTCATGGAGCATGCAAACACTCAGAGATTTTTCACTTCATCTATGATGGAGACAAACACCAAAAAAGCAGAATCTATTTATTATGGAATTTACATCAACAATGATTCTAAGGGCTGGTGCATGAGGACCCAAGAGCAAACGGAGAATCCAAGTCAAGAGGGGCCTTTTGAGGGCTATCAATATTATTTTAATAGTAATGTAGGTTTTTGCCTAAAATTGGATCTTTCATGGAGCCCAAGCTTTCTGGTGGCCCCCCTGGACACAAGTGAAAAACAAGTGAAGGGCAATTAAACGGGAAGTAAAACAAATAGAAACACCACAGCACGAAAAAGTACAAAACAGGAAGCACATGACACTGCAGATCCTGATAATGGTAATAGTGTTTCTTGGATCATCAAATATTTCTAAAGGTTCTTTTGCTTAAAACAGCAGCTTTATTAATTACCTTTTGTGTTGCAAAGAACATTAGAAATATTATAAAACAACTAAAATCTGTTTTCAAATGTCATCATTGTGGTTACTCCTCATTGTGATGTGTTTTTAAATGGAACTATATTTCTACCAAGTAAATACTGAAACACTATTAGCTTTGTGCTAAATGTATTATCTCCAGTCAGAGGGGAAATGCTCCTGGAAAGAGATGATCAATGTTATTTCAATTCTTTATTTGGAGAGCGATATTACTGGACCAGGAATATTAATGACAAAACCATAATACTGTAAGAGGAAATTTTGGATTAATTGACCATTTAATATATCAACAGTCAAAAGCATATTAATTTCCTGTATTTGAATAAATGTATTTAGTTAATTTCTACCAGTTGGTAATAACCAGTGAGAAGGAAAGCAAAGGTTCTGTCTTTTTAGGCACAGGGTTTAACTTAGAAGTAGAGAATACCCCCCAAAAATCAGATTAGGACTTTTGTGAATAATACTATATAGATCACTATTATCAACAATAATGGAAGGAAGTAATACAAATTTAATCGATCATATCTGAGAATAATGATGGAAACAAGATGGTTGCAAGATTGTTATTATGAAGGTTTTGGGGTAATTACATTTTTATAAATTAAAGGTTTTAAACCTGACAGTATTTGCTCAACCCACTTTACCTCGCCTTTTGTGCTTCTTGATTGGCAAAATCTGGTTTCTGATACCTGATGCTATTTTTTGTTCATCTCCTATGGAGGTTCCAAGTGATCAAGCAGTTTTTTTAATGTGTGTCTGACAAAAGATTTATGTCACCAGATGAGTCATGATGAGATATGTGCCACCTGGCACTTTTAAATTCCAATGTCAGCCAACACTAGTGATTGATTACTGGATTAAAATTGAAGAATCATCATGCAACATCATGCAAAACATGCCAGTATGGAAAGTGGAGATGTTTCTATGTTTGGTTGGTGCCCAAAGTTATGTGGATGTGTAGCATGGAATAGTATATCACCACAGTTTTTGTACTTGAGTGTTAAGCCAACCCAATCCATGTTTATTTTTGATTGAAAATACAAGTCTAAAACCAAATCAAGTCATGTCACACTAAGTCTTGATACTGTCTATGGAAACGAGGCTGAACTGGGAGATATATGAAATTCAGTTACTACAACAAAACAAATTTAGTTTGTTACAGCTACTTTAGCTTTGTTTCACTGTCGACCATAGTTGGTTATAGTAGGTATGTGCATGTTGGCCTGTCATCTACACAAAATCATTATTCACCAATTATCTCCAATTGTGAAGTCAACAGCTTCAAAAGCCTTGTCCAAATACTCATGGACTCCTTCAACAAATGCATACTACTGTGTTCACAGATTGTATGCATTCAATTGAAATGTTTACTGAATTTGAGCCAACCAAAACATGCATAAGCACATTTGAAGTGATAATTTAACCCAAGTTATTTTCCCATTTTCTTTGCCTAACCCCAACCACAAGTTTTTTTGTGTCTAAACCTGACTAGACTTTAACCAAACTATTGTAAACATAATTATTTTGTAATGATTTTTTACATGACATAACATAATCTGGCATCATATTATAGTCTGATACCAATGTTTTGATGTGCACCTACTAGAAGATGTAATGGCCCCTTGTGATTGCATATCCAAGAAGCTGATAACCATTTATAACCCACTTGATGTGCTGTTAACTAAACATAACAGCTCCATCTGATTACCAAAGCTGTCATAATTTATGACTGAAACAGACTTTATTGTTAGGAGTTCCTCCTAATAACTCAGTTGTGTCCTCAAGCAGGACATGGAATGACAAACGAATGGAGACTCAACATTGACTCAATACTGGAGTGAAGTGGGTTAAGCAGAGGCTGTGCCTTCTTGTTCTCTCTCTCTATCTATCATATAGAGCCAGAAACAACTGGACTTGTATTCTTCTAGTAAGACGTTTTGCCATTTGGATTCTTCAGTCTTCAGGCGTCAGTCTGCCTAGTCTGCACTGATACGACCAAGGTAGTGGAATGAGACCTTTGAAGGTGTGTTCACAAGTATTTGTGAAAGCATTCTTTTCACTTGACCATTGCTGGTGTCTCGTGTGAACGACAGTCGTTAGGTTGGGTGTAACATTGGTGAACGACAGTTGTTAAGGTTGGGTGTAACATTGGTGAACGACAGTCGTTAAGGTTGGGTGTACCGTTGGTGAACGACAGTCGTTAAGGTTGGGTGTAACATTGGTGAACGACAGTCATTAAGGTTGGGTGTAACGTTGGTGAACGACAGTCGTTAAGGTTGGGTGTAACGTTGGTGAACGACAGTCGTTAAGGTTGGGTGTAACATTGGTGAACAACAGTCGTTAAGGTTGGGTGTAACGTTGGTGAACGACAATCGACAATCGTTAAGGTTGGGTGTAACGTTGGTGAACGACAATCGTTGAGGTTGGGTGTAACGTTGGTGAACGTCAATCGTTGAGAGTCCTCTGAGGTTTCATCTGTAGCCATGAGAATCTACGACTTAACCTCAGACGACTCCCAGCGATAGCTGTTCACCAGGGTTACACCCGACCCTAACGACTATCGTTCACGCGAGAAACCAACAATGGTCAGGTGAAACAAGTACTTTCACGGGTACTTAGGTGAACACACCTACAGGGGTTAAATACCTGGGTCTCATTCCACAGTTTTGGTCAGATTAGAATGGACTAGTCAGACCGAAAAGTCAGACTAGTCGGACTCTCTAGATATTCTACTTATTTGAGATGTATGTCAGAGGGGCTTTGAAAAAAATGAATGTATCAAACAGTATTTCAATGTCTTTAATGGTATCTCTGCCTCTGACTCATATGTTTTGTACATTGCACAATGCTGATATTTTCTGAGTCAGCCTGGGACAACACTGAAAGTGTTTTAAACAGAATTTACCTCCTTCAATCAACAGTGATAAGTGAGCTAAGATTTGTGCTGGTTTAGGCCCAATCCCTTTAAAGCAGTGCCTCTGGCTGATCTTAGGAGAAATCTGAATGTCATTTTTTATCAAAGCAAAGTTACAGAGCAAGTACTTGATAAGATGATAAAATAATATCCTAATCATTTGTACATATAAAATTAAAATATAAAAAAGTTTCAGAGGAAACTCCCCTGCAACCTTTCATACCTATTTTTACTGATCAAATACTTGAGAAATATGTTTAATCAATTTGCTTACTAAAGAAAACGGGTAAAGAAAAAAGTTCTCTATCCATCCATCCATTCATCCCATGATCTGATTCATGTCAATTTTGTAAAAAATATGAAATCCCAATCCATCCTCCTACAGAACCTCATGACCATGGCTTGATCCCTATATAATAACTTTAAGACCTGCACGTTCTGTTAGTAATTTGTTGCTGCTACACGCCAGCATTTCAATAAAATGTGAAGGATAATCCTATTTTATAACCTCACATTAAATAAATCCTTGCTGGCACAATTATATGCTATTTTTAACCAATATTTATTAAACTCAGGGCGTCACAGTGGAGCACTGGGAGGAAGAAGGTCACAGGTTCAAGGCCTTGAGCTAGGATCTTTACGTGTGGAGTTTGCATGTTCTCCCCATGGCTGCATGGATTAAGCTTCCTTAAACTTAAGCAGTCTATGTCAATTCGAGACTCACTTGTAGGTGTGTGTGCCCCAAGGTAGACTGGCAACCTGTCCTGGTTGTATCCCTGCCCTGGGATTGGCTGCAGCCGACCCCTGTGACCCTAGTGAGGAATAAGTGGGTATAGAAAATGGCTAAATGAATTCATTTAACCGATAACTCCTTTGAGATTGAAATCTCAAGGAAGTTCCTGGGACTGACTTGGCCAGGGCAGTACAGGTCACAGAACTTCTATAAATGAACCTCCCGTCCATTCATGTTCTTCCAACAATGCTGATTAAGCCTATTTATTTGTAATCTCTCGCCTGTGGTGACTGAGCCAAACGAATGCATAGAGTGTGCTATATGTGCACAGTATGTGCAACAGAGATTTTCATAGGCTAAGCCATTCACCGTAATTGATTATTATCTAGACTCTCCAAATATATAAAATTCTGACCCTGAAACAAACAATTTCACAGATTTTTCTAAAGATTTTTCTAAACCAATGATCTGAACAGTAATCCCGGCACACTGGTTCTTTTGGTACCCGGAGAAACTCTTTGTCAGGCATATCTTGACATACTATAGTAAACATCTCTACCTGATGCTGACAATCTGGGGCCCATGCAACATGAGTAAAATTCAGAGTAAATACAGACATAGGTGCAGTTATTGCAGAAATATAGTCGATTTATATTTATATTGTCGGGCGGTGGAAGGAGTACTTTGAGGATCTCCTCAATCCCACTGTCACGTCCTCCGAGGAGGAAGCAGAGACTGGGGACCCAGGGGCGGACTCGTCCATCACCCTGGCTGAAGTCACTGAGGTGGTTGGCAAGCTCCTCGGTGGCAAGGCTCCGGGGGTGGATGAGATCCGTCCTGAGTACCTCAAGTCTCTGGATGTTGTGGGACTGTCTTGGCTGACACGTCTCTGCAGCATCGCGTGGCGGTCGGGGACAGTACCTGTGGAATGGCAGACCGGGGTGGTGGTCCCTCTGTATAAGAAGGGGGACCGGAGGGTGTGTTCCAATCACAGGGGAATCACACTCCTCAGCCTTCCCGGTAAGGTCTATTCCAGGGTGCTGGAGAGGAGAATCCGACCGATAGTCGAACCTCGGATTCAGGAGGAGCAGTGTGGTTTTCGTCCCGGTCGTGGAACACTGGACCAGCTCTATACTCTCCATCGGGTCCTCGAGGGCTCATGGGAGTATGCCCAACCAGTCCACATGTGTTTTGTGGATCTGGAGAAGGCATTCGACCGTGTACCTCGTGGTGTCCTTTGGGGGGTGCTCTGGGAGTATGGGGTCCGGGGCTCTTTGCTAAGGGCTGTCCGGTCCCTGTATGACCGGAGCAGGAGCTGTGTTCGCATTGCCGGCAGTAAGTCAGACCTGTTCCCAGTGCATGTTGGACTCCGCCAGGGCTGCCCTTTGTCACCGGTTCTGTTCATTATATTTATGGACAGAATTTCTAGGCGCAGCCAGGGGCCGGAGGGGGCCTGGTTTGGGAACCACAGGATTTCATCTCTGCTGTTTGCAGATGATGTTGTCCTGATGGCTTCTTCGAGCCAGGACCTGCAGCAGGCACTGGGGCGGTTTGCAGCCGAGTGTGAAGCGGCTGGGATGAGAATCAGCTCCTCCAAATCCGAGGCCATGGTTCTCGACCGGAAAAAGGTGGTTTGCTCTCTCCGGGTGGGTGGTGAGTCTCTGCCCCAAGTGGAGGAGTTCAAGTATCTCGGGGTCTTGTTCACGAGTGAGGGAAGGATGGAGCGTGAGATTGACAGGCGGATCGGTGCAGCGTCTGCAGTGATGCGGTCGCTGTATCGGTCCGTTGTGGTGAAGAAGGAGCTGAGCCGGAAGGCGAAGCTCTCGATTTACCGGTCAATCTACGTTCCTACCCTCACCTATGGTCATGAGCTTTGGGTAATGACCGAAAGGACAAGATCGCGTATACAAGTGGCTGAAATGGGCTTCCTCCGCAGAGTGGCCGGGCGCACCCTTAGGGATAGGGTGAGGAGCTCGGTCACACGGGAGGAGCTCGGAGTAGAGCCGCTGCTCCTACACATTGAGAGGAACCAGCTGAGGTGGCTCGGGCATCTGTTCAGGATGCCTCCTGGACGCCTCCCTAGGGAGGTGTTCTGGGCATGTCCCACCGGGAGGAGGCCCCGGGGAAGACCCAGGACACGCTGGAGGGACTATGTCTCTCGGCTGGCCTGGGAACGCCTTGGGGTCCCACCGGAGGAGCTGGAGGACGTGTCCGGGGTGAGGGAAGTCTGGGAGTCCCTGCTTAGACTGCTGCCCCCGCGACCCGGCCCCGGATAAGCGGAAGACAATGGATGGATGGATGGATAGTCGATTTATTAATACAAATTGAAGAACAAGAACTAGCAGGTTTTCTCATAGGAAAAGATGTTTTTTTTAATGTCCTCTTCGCTTGATTTGGCAGAAAGCTACTTAAAAAACTTGTTTTACTGTAGGACTGAAGGAGTTTGTCTTTCAAGGCATGTAGTCGCGCTCACTGAAGGCATTTACAATGGAGAGAAGTGCAAATATCTGATATGTCTATAAATAAATGAGAGTTTAAATGATCATTTGAGTTTAACAGGCCGAACATCACCATTCGTCATCAACAAATGATGCAACCATATCCTGGAAGAGAAAAAGCCTCTACAACTACAGGCTGTCCCAGACCAGGTCAACTTGCTTGACCGTTTTAACTTCCTTGTTTAATATTATACCATAATATTAATAATTAATACAATATGTGGCATCTTGGCTGCCAGTGGAATCCAGACATTCATTTAATTCTAAAGGAGAATAGAAAGCATCACCTTTGTGATCTCTGAGAGGTCAAATATGACGTTTGTTTTCATTGTCTGTAAATTCAGTACCCGTTTAACGACAAATTGTTTCGTTAGTTTAGTTAAATGCTTATCAAAAGTGTACATATATGATTTATATGGTCTGTATGCTTGATACTAACTGAATATGCAGTCGTAGTGCTCTAGTTTATGTTTGTAGTGTCTTGTAAGCCAATGCAGCCGGGCACCTCATGGTGCATGACACTTCAAAAAAATAAAATATTTACTCACTTATCATCTATATCCCAATAGACTTGTCCATATTTGCAATTGGTCATAGGCTGCACTCACCACTTCTTTTATGCTCAGAAGTCATAAGTTGATTAGGAGGATTTACTAAGTTGACCGTGTTACAGAAGCCAGATAATGAAAATATATGCGCGGTAGCTTGAAACTTGCTTCATAGGACAGGTCTCTGACTCATTGCACATTATTCCGTCCAAATGTTGCTTCTTAAATATTAACGAATTCTGAAAATGATTGATATGAATGAAATATCTTGACAACTTGGCGTATTGGGCCAGCATATTACCCTATTATTTATTTACCTTATTCCCAGGAAATTTATAAAGAATATTTATAAAAGAATATGATAAAATTAATTCAACTTCAGCTTCCTCTTCTTTCCTGTGTGTTTAACAATAGAACATGTGCGAACATGCCTCTGCTGACCCATGCCTCTGACATTCATCTGAAGTCAAAGTAATCCTGTTTCCAGGTTGAGTGCTAAGAGCTATACGTTCAATACAAAAGGAAAAATGCACCACTATCTTTTCTTATGTCAAAAGCTAAACACACACAATATGTAGTTTTCTGCCGCTACAGTCTCTAAATTAAACTGTTATGGTAAAGTCAGCTAAATCTTGTTGCATGTAAACTTTCTGGTACAGGAGGTGATGCATCAACTAGGGTTGCAAAATTCCCGGAATTTTCAAAGTTGGAGAGTTTACTTGGGAATTAATGGGACTATATAGGAATAAACTGTACTTCGTAACTTAACTGAACTTAAATATGGTTGATGAAAATATGTATTTAGTAGTATTTCAATATAAGAGTTACTTCAACATTAAAAATGTTGAATCATAGTCATAGCAATAGCTGCTTTCCTTTTTTTTGTCAATAGAAGCTGTTTTTCAGACCTGCGGAGCACAGCCACATGCTCCTTAGCTACTACTAGGTGGCTAATGGTATTTTTTGGTTTCCCTCATCCAACTCATCAAATATACAATCCAGCAGCAGCTCCCAAACACTGTGATCAATCGCACGAGTTGTGACCTGCACATTCACCGTACTATGAAACAATACCTATAACATTACAACATGTGAAGCAAATGTTCTTCAGTAAGCGCCTTAGGCGGTGATGGCGTTCTTGGAGCTGCACTAAGCGTTCCCTTCTGAGATCAGTCCACCGAGCAGCAGTGTCTGGATTGTGAAGTCCATCTTTACATTCCCCTTGAAAACAGTTCCATCTTGTAACGTTCTATTATTATCACATACTGTAGTGTGGTAAATGTGCAGCAATTGTGTATTTGCTAAGTTTGATAAGGAAAACCTCTTCCTCTGGAAACAGCTCATATCCACAGAATAAAAAGGAATAGCAGCTATTACTATGGGTATTATGGTGATGGGTGAACTTTTGAAAATGTTAAACTATCCCTTTAATGAAAGTGCACTCCTCGAACACATGCACACAGCACAAAACTTACTTAAGGGCAACTGAGGTCACAACCCTTCATGCGATGTGCATTCCTTCATCACATGCACAGATGATTTCAAGATCCCTGAAAGAATAGCTTTAATTAATTATTTCCAAACTTCCTCATCTTAACTTTTTATGGAAAGCTTCCACCCCTTTGCACCCATTTTGATAGATTTGTCTAGGATTGGCAACTGTTGGAAGCATTCGGGATAATGTAGGTAACTCAACACTTGTTCTAGAACCCATAGAGATTAAAAGGAAAAGTGTTTGTAATCAACTCTACCCACAGAGAATTATCTTCACGGTACACAGAAGCCACAGGAATGGCACAGGTGAAGTTGAAGTTGGCATGCGAGCCAGATAAGCCTGAGGTGAAGGTGTATGTTATCAGTGAGTATGAGGATAGACCGATAACTCTGGGTGGTGCTGCTGTTTGCCTAGCAGGAGTGGTGCTGGACGGCAGCAAAACCCAAGGAATAGGAAAGAAAGAGAAAATCTGAAAGTAAGAGTAGAAATGAAAGGGTTTACCAGGAATGCTGTTTTCAGTGAATCTTTCTCTTTTGCACTACATATGAAAATGATCAAAATAATAAGTTTTTCTCAACCAAAAATATCTTTCAGTAGCTCCTTGTTAGTTTTCCTCCATTTTATCAAATTTTTATAAATTCTAAACAGAAGTCGTGCACCATGCTGCATTTATATTATCGTTTATTTTCTCTGCACATTAACACTAAGGCTTGATTTAAATTAAAAAAAAACTTGTGGAACACTCTCATTACTGAATGACTGCAGTCTACTGACAGAATTCTGCCTCTTTTTCTCGCTCTTCCTGCTTGTTTGCATGACACCCTTGACTCACCCCCTTCTTTGTCAGTGAACGGTGTGATGTAAGTTCTCCCCAGTGTGTGTATAAGTGTGTTTTTCCCTGTCTAGGTCTCCATGGTGAGAGGAGGTTCAGATCTTATCCTTTGAATTAAGGATATTTACATATAAAAATATTGCAAGTAAAAAACTAGCAAAACATCACCAGATAATATAGTCAAGTCACGTCTATTTATTTATAAGATCCATTTAAAACAACAAGCAATAAACACAGTGCTCAAAAGACTGAGAATTACAATCAAATAAAAGCACAAGTTATGAAGATCAAGCAGTAAATTATTAAATCCTTACAATAAAATAAATAAAAACAGATTCAAAATGAAGTAGCATAAATAGCTCACCTGTCTTGCAATGAAAAAAATCCAGTTTATTAAAACCTTAGACTGCACGTATGGGTTAAAAGAGTCTACTTCATTATATTGAGTAAGTAGTTAGTGGTCTGGAAAAGTAATATATAGTAAATACATTATAAAATCATTTCCTGATGATCAGTATGAAGAGGAGGAATTATCACAGCAAGAAAAATGTGTATATGTTCATTAGAGCTCCTGACTGTTGTTTTAAAGCACACTTTAACAAGTATAAACCAGGTTTTATGCTTCAAATGTATAATTTACATGTAATGGAATTATCATGGTTATTAATCTCCCAGACTTGGCAATATTTGACTAGCAAATAATACAAAACCAAAACATTTCATGCTGAACAAATGACATGAAAGTGCACAAACCAGCCCCTTTATTGAGTACACCTTGCTAGTACCAGGTTGGACCCCTTTTGCCTTAATCCTTCATGGCCCTGATTCAACAAGGTCCTGGAAACAGTCCTCAGAGTTTGCTCCCTTTTGACATGAAAGAATCACCAGTTGCTGCATATTTGTCAGCTGTGCATCTATAATGCCAAAAAGTATCATACACAAATTAGATTGTTAATATGTTTTTCTACCTAATTTTATGTAAATTGAATTAGCTTGTTTTAAGGACCTTTGGGTGTGGAGTTTGCACGTTCTCCCTCCCTCTGTCCGGAAGGTTCCTGCTTCCTCCCACAGTCCAAAATCATACTGAGGTTGATACCTGTCTGGGTTTTATCCCTGCCTCTCGCCTGTAAGAAGCTGGGATTGGCTTCAGCAGACCCCCGTGACCCTAGTGAGGAATAGGCAGGTTTAGAAAGTGACTGAATGACTGACTCAATAACACTTCAAAACCTATTAAATAAACCAGACAGAAACGTGTAACATTTACAACAGGCATGATTTTTTTCTCCAGTGCATTAATTATTTAGAGTTCAGTTTTTCATTACAGATTACAATAGGCAATTGAAAAAAAATCTATCCACTCCTTTATTGTATAGGTTCAGTTATTACCACACTTTATTCCAGTGTATTCCATTTTACCTTCAAAAGATCAGATCAGTATGTACTCTAGTACTTTGAGAAACTGCCCAGAAAGGCTTGTATTATTAGGGATATATATATAAAAGGCTCCTCTGTCCACTCATTATCTGTATTAATGGCAGCTGTCTGACCTCATTCTCAGTATAAAAGACACCTGTCTACTATTGCAAAATGCCAGCAAACATATGTGTGAAAAATGTTTGACTGCTGTCACTGCCAACAAAGGGAATATGACAAAGTATTGAGATGAACTCTTGTTATTGACCAAATACTTATTTTTCATCATAATTTGCAATTATAATCAGAATTAAAAAAAAATAATTATCATTGTTGTCTCTCATACAAAATTACGGTCCTCTCTCATCTATTTAAGTGGTAGAACTTGCACCAAAAATACTTTTTTGCAACTGTACATAACATTAAAAATGATGTTCACCCTCCGTTCGAGTAGGTGGCGCTATTGAACGTTAACGCCTGTTGCTCAGCGCCGAAGAAGACGCGTTTACTTCCGGGCAGCCGCAGCGTGTTTTCCGCGTCGCGCGCTCTTATCAAACGCTTCTGTCCCGGAGAACGAAGCCAGGTAACGTTTGTTTGCGCCGTTCTGCCGCAACATGGTGAAGTTATCCGCAGAGCTAATCGAGCAGGCGGCTCAGTACACCAACCCCGTCAGAGACAGAGAGCTGGATTTACGAGGTTAGTTTAACGTTCTTCTTCTACGTCTTTCCCTGTCAACCTGGCTTTGCTGAGGCTTCGCGTAGGCCTTACGTCGACTCCTTTAAACACCAGGACGTCGTTGTTTTTGGCGCTGATTTATTATAGGAGCAGCAGACGGGGTCAGTTTAACGCTAATTCCGGTTTTGCGTCAAGTTCGGTGCGGCAGGCTCAGTAGCAGTGCCGGGTGCTAGCCATTGTTAGCATAGCTTGCTAGAAAAGGCTACAGAAGGCGAGGACTGACCGTGAACGCATCACGGGTGCTGGATCTATAGTGTAACTTTAAGGGCACTGTGTTTGATGCATTCATTTACATCAAAACCTGACCCTTTAAACTTCCATTCATACATGTTTTAGAATGTATAAGCAAGAGGCCACTCAAAACTTTACTCTTAAGTCCATTCTCTGTGTTTGTGCACTGAAGGCTTCACGTTTCAATTGTGTAAATTTAATATAGGACAGTGATTTGCCATAAATCATGCTTGTATGCCTGTTTTCACTTTTGGCAAATGAACGTGAAAATGGCATTTTAGTGTCCAGTTTAGCTATTATTATTTCTTAGATGATTGTAATCAATCAAATCTGGAAATATTCTGTCAGGAATTGTTGATACCAAAAGTGGGTTTGAATATGTTTTATACAATGGAAAACATCACTAGATGAACAATCAGTGCGTTGATTTACAGTCATACCTATTCACCGTCCATTTGTTTTTACTTCACATTAAACAATCTGATCATGCCATAGCTTTATTAGTTGCTTTTTATGTTTTAATCTTGCAGGTTATAAAATCCCAGTGCTTGAAAACCTTGGAGCTACTCTAGACCAGTTTGACACCATCGACTTCTCTGACAATGAAATCCGAAAACTGGACGGTTTCCCTCTGCTCAAAAGACTCAAAACGCTGTTAATGAACAACAATAGGATTTGGTAAGTTATTGCTGCAACACTTCCATGAGTAAAGATGTTTTAGTTTGATGATTTTTATACCCAAATGGACTATAGAGTAGTTCAGAGCGGTGTACAGCTTATACTGGTTATCATAGGTTCGTAGTGTATTTTACTAGGGTGATTTTATTGCTTTTAATCATTCTTAAAATACATTTTATTTAAATTGCCTGTTATCGTCAGCTCTGTGAACCTATCTTGGGTAATATTGCAGAATCAAACATTGTTCCTAGTAAGGTTGGAACAACGCTCCTGAGTTGAAGCTGTGTGGTCATAGATGGATCTGTGTTGGATGTGACTGTGATCTGCAGAAACGGATGAGGCAAATGTCCAAGACTGTTCAAATCATCTGGTTTGACATAACTTTGTGAATGAGAAAGAAATGTGGTTATCACTTTCTAACAGCACTCCATCTAAAAAAAAAAAACTAGTTGCTGGAGGTGTTGTTTAAGTCAGTGCAGGAAGTCACATTGGAACCACATTTTTTTTTAATTCATGCTCCTCAGGTGCTGAACACACTATGCTGCTAACTGTTTTATCTTTTGTCGGGCCATCATGAGATAACCAGCAGAAACATGGCATTCATAATGTGCACTTTCATGTATGTGACAGGCCAATGTGTCATAATGGGGCAAAAGTTCAGCCCAGTTCGACTTTTTTTTTTTTTTTTTTTTTCTTCTTCTTTAGGGTAGACCGCCCTGCGGTGGCACTCCTGGCTTACTTGTTAGTTTGCACACAGTGGCTACCTTTGAGAACAGCGCTGGGTTGGCATTAGCGGCCTCCCTGCAACACAGCCTCCTTTGTGGCTGCAGAGCTGGCGGCTGCCGGCCTGTTGTGTTTGGCTGCGTGTTTATAACCATGTGAAATGTTTCTCCAGCCGTGTAGGTGAAAACCTGGAGCAGTGTCTGCCCTGTCTGACAGAGCTGGTTCTCACAAGCAACAACATTCAGGAGCTGGTGAGTACATTATAGCATCAGGCGGAACCACAGGACCATCTGAATGTTATTAATTCAGTGTAATGGAAATACCAGAGGTTTAGAAAGAGCCAGTGTGTTGCATCGTTATTTTACATTATAAAAATCCTGTGTTTTATTTTTTCCATATTGTGCATTTCTGAATCATTCTTCTTTTCAGGGTGACTTAGACCCGTTGGCCACAGTGAAAACATTGACCCTTCTCAGGTATACATATTCATTACAAAGATAAACCAGTTATTGACTTGTACTGTGCACCACTGAATTGTGACTCTACATGTTTGTGGTTATCATTGACTTCCCAGTCTCTTAAGGAATCCAGTGACAAACAAGAAGCATTACAGGCTCTATGTCATCAACAAAATCCCACAGATCCGTGTGCTCGACTTCCAGAAGGTGAAGCTCAAGGTGAGTGCGAGTGAGGAGTTTCATTGTACCAGTTTAGAAAGTTCCAGTAAACGGGACACAGAACACAGAATTTGGACGTTTTTGGTGGAAAAAACATTTTTATAGTTGGAAAATATTTCAGAGGGGAAAAAGTTAGGAGCATGTTTTTGACTGTTTTTTTGCCTCGTCTTCCTCCTGATGAATCTCTACATTAAGTGTATTAACAATATGTCTAAATCTTCTTCCCTGGAGTTTGTGCCCTGTTGAACATCCAGAGGGTTTCTGGTGAATTGTGCGTTTTTCCCTCGCGGGCGTTGGATGAAAGCTCGGGTGTTGGTGGAGGGTTTTCACTTTAACTGTGTGATTATGTCATAGGAACGCCAGGAGGCGGAGAAAATGTTCAAGGGCAAACGGGGGGCTCAACTTGCAAAGGATATTGCCAAGCGAACAAAAACGTAAGATGAAAGTCTTTGCTAGACAGCAGCTCCTTAGAACCACTGCATCCTGGCTGGTGAAACGGTGAAATTATGCCACTTATACAATGAGTCGGTGCACATCTGAACACACACAGTGACGAGCATATGGCTCGTGGATCTTTTAATTCATCAATAAGCTATTTGTATTATTTCAATAAAAAAATTCAAAATTCTCCACAAAATGTAAAACTTAAATGATTTTTTACTTTTTAACAGTGCAGAAAAAAATATATTTTTTTAATGCCTTCCTAGCTGGAGTTGATAAATCTATATTTCGGCCTTTACTGTCCCATTTAAAGTTAAAGCCAGAAACATTCAGCTCAGTGTTGCTCAGGACTGCTGTCTTTCGACCATGTATCAGTTTATTTGACCCAAGAAAAGATACTACACTGGTTCAGAGGTCAGAGAAGCCCACGCGTGTGTCCATGTTGTCTAACTGGGGTGTGTTCTTTTCAGATTCACTCCTGGAGTAGCAGTGCAGCTTGAGAAAAAGAGGACGGGACCATCTCAAGCAGATGTGGAAGCCATTAAGGTTTACCTTTAATACCTTTAAAAAAAAACCTGACCATGTGACCGAAAAAAATGTGACCAATGCTCCTGTTGGGCAATTATTGATGATTGATAGGGATTGATTTTGTACGAGTCTATACTGATTGTCAGAAAATCTAAGTGAGAAGCACAGAAATAGAAGCACCACTGATGCACTAAAATAACGCGAACATGAAGATCTCCTGCTGTGGACTTTCAGAACATAAAGTGATACATGAGAATCAAATTGATCAGACCACAAGGGCTGACATTTACCTGTGTGTGTGTTTTGTATTTCAGAATGCGATTGCTAACGCATCATCATTGGCGGAGGTGGAGAGGCTGAAAGGGATGCTGCAGGCCGGGCAGATCCCTGGTCGGGATCTCAGAACAGGTCTGTGCTTGGCAATGGGGGTAGCAACAATCAAACACTTCACAAAGAATTGATTAAAAATCTAATTTATTTTACTCTTAATAGATGGACTTGGGGAAATTATATATAGATATGAAATGGTTAAAAAAAAGAACCATGACAACGGTTTACACATTTTGAAGGATATGAACACAAACATGCAATGATTCTACTTGTAATAACTCTCTTGATAACAGGATTGACTGACCAGATTTTAAGATGTAACTAATGAATTCTTAGTTGTGTAATATGTTTTATATATATATATATATATATATATATACAAACACACACACACACACACCATCTACTTTTTTCTTCTCTAGTGCTTTTGTGTATGTCTTATAATTTTTTTTAATTCAAAAATAGGTCTATGTTGATCAACTTTCTAGAATTCTGCTAAGGGCTAAAGTCGAATCGGGTTAATCTGTTCGATTTAAATTGATCTGTCTCCTAATTTTCACTTGCAATCATCATAATATGCAGCAACTAAACTCAGACCGGCTGAAAGTTAAGCAGCTCAGTTTTCACTGTCTGCTGCTGTTCATGCTGTTACAGGTCCAGCTGGGATGGTGGAGGAGGAAGAGGAGGAGGAAGAAGAGGAAGAGGGCGAAGCTGCACAGATGGAGGCACACATGGATGGAGCTGCTGCAGAGGAGATGGATGAGGGAGATGAAGAGGGTGATGAAGAAGATATGGAGGAAGAGCCACATGTTAATGGATCCTGAGTAAACCTCAGTGCATTTTTTTTATGTACATTTGTTTTGTTGGACATTTATCACTGTTTTATTTCATACATTGACATTAAATTGATTTCATATATTGCTGTGTGGGAGCAGTTTCTTTAAGCAGGTAGTTGACACTCTGCTAAATCCAACTATATGGTCTCTAAATAATGTTTTAAAAGGTGTGACAGCAACTTGGTATTTCATGCAGGACATTACCTTTTTATACAGGGTTAGTCATAATCATCTTGAGAAGCACAGAGTCTGACTTTTCATTCGTAGCATGGTCCTTCCCATAAATGTTTGATTATTGGCCTCGATATGAGGTCCTCAAGGATATTTTCTAACTTTAATTTCTAATCCTCTAACTGTAAGCACTGTTACTTAAAAGGACATCAATACAGGGAATAGGCCAAATGATTTTTTTCACCTCCCTGCTCACAAAGTGAATAAGGTTAACTGCTTGAAAAATGTTTATTCTGACATGTGATACCCATTGCTTCTCATTCTCCCTTCTTGATTCTGTTTTTAACTAGATAACTTTATACAGCACCGTTTTCAACAGGCTGAAGATAACACATAATGCAATTGTGATTTGGTAGACAACTAATCAATGAATCCATTAATCTACTTTAATAAAATAGGCATTAGCTGTCCTAGGTAATAGACTGTGTTCTAAACATTCGGATTTCCCATGGTACTCTAACGCAGCACGACCAGTGCAACACGTCATTATTTATGTTAGCATGTTAGCTCGCTATTAAGTGCATACATATAGAATGTGTGTTAGCTAGCTATTATATACATATATATAGAAAGAGAGGAAGAACACAGGTTAACTGGATACCACATGCACCAATAAATACGGCGCATTCAGTGATTATGTGCTTTGGCTACAGGTCATTTTAGCAGGGGGTTGGACGTTTTAATGACTCCGGGTCACTGGGTGGCGCAGATGGACTTTTACTAACGCAGGGGCAGCGCAACGATAAAAAACTAATTTGCGTCAGGCCAGTCACCAGTTTCTCCGCAGACGGCCGTCGGTGTTGGTCCGAAATGGACGATGTGGAGATCGCGGAAGTCAACGAGGACGGAGAGGAGATCCAGGTGGAGCGGGCGCCCGTCCACGGCCAGGATTTCAGTTTCCTGGCTGGTGAGTTGGCATGATGACACCTTCAGTTTATTTTTTTTAACTATATTCACAAATATATTTTTTCGTCGTATTTATAAAATTACACTGTTAAAATGTCACGAACGGAAACGGCTGTATTGAGTTTTCGTGCGGGAGTTGTACGTTTTTAAGTCGTGGCGAATTAAATAAGAGTTAGCATGCTAGCAGTTAGCGCCGTTTGTTTTGACTCATCTTCTTGAGATTAGCTAGCTGCAGCGCTACTGGCAGAATTATTGTTATTAAAACTTATTATAAGATGACTGTGAGTCCCGTGTCTTCTCGTGTTAGGACGTTGCTGGTTTATAACCCCGTATTTGCCTTGTTATTATCTCGTAGACGTGTATCTAACATACATACGTTTAAGAGATGAAACCCGGAAGCTAATTCTGTTGGTTTCCCCCCTGTAAACAGTGACGGATCTCCTGTCTGAATACGGATGGCTCCTGCTGGTTGTGACTGCCTGCGTCTATCTGCTCATCCAGTACCTGAACAAGAGGAGATCCAGCGAGAACACCAGCAGCCCCCCCTCACAAAATACACAAGGTCTGCTCATGCTGTACAGAGAAGTCCATTTTAAAGGTGCACGTGTTGAAGCTGCTCATTATTTGTGTTTCTGTACCAGTTAAAAGTCAAATAGCTTCACCAGATATCCAGCTGTTGACTACTGTCTGATCAACATCTGCACAAAGTTTGCACCCAGGCTACTTTTTTACTCTTTATAAGGTGGTTCCCTCCTTTATGTATGGAGAACCTTCACCTTACTCACTCTTTATGTACCAATCATAAGAATAACAGTCTTTGCCATAAAATACAAGATTGTTAAACGTGGCATTCAGGGTCTCTAAATCCTGCTATTTGTCTTGAAATCCTGCTCCGGCTGTCGAAAAATTACTGTAAAGCGGGTAAAACATGGGATTTGACAGTCGACGCAGGATTTTTAACCCAAAAAAGTAATGGAATGAAAGCTAAATGCATTATTTCTCACCTAAAATGTGTTTTCAGAATCACATGCCAATGAACTATTTTAACATGTCCAAAAACGCCTGAAGGCAGCTGGATTGATTTGCGTTAATCTGTGTAACAAGAATAAGGTGGTGTCATATAAAATCTTGTGATTTTTTTTTTTTTATTCCCCACTTCTAAGATCTACTTCTTGTCCTCACACCCATCACACAGGATATTTTTAACATCTTCCCTCCTGTATGACCGGGCTGTTATCCATGTCCAGAATAAGTGTCACCAGGTGTAGATGTTAGTTTCACCAGAAAATTAATTGTTTTAAACATTTTCATAAAGATGCCGTGTTAGTGTCAAAACGACAAGAGGCCATGGAAGCGTCTCGGAGAAAGATGCAAGAGGAACTTGATGCCAAAGCAGTGCTCTACAAAGAGAAGCAGACACAGGTGCAGTAGTGAAGCAGAGAGTTTAAATTGTCACCTGGAAGGTGATTGTGTGTCCATGGTGCCTGATCTGAAAGTCTTCTCTCTTTGTTAAGCAGCTAGAAGAAGAGAAGAGGAGGCAGAAAATAGAGTTTTGGGAGAGTATGCAACAGGGAAAGAGTTATAAAGGATCCACAAAACACTCTCAGGTGAGTTCCAAGTTGAATTACTGTACAGTTCAAGCATTCAGTTCAATCAGCTAAAAATAAGATTAAGTCAGTGACATTTCCTTTATTATTTCTCCCTCTCTCTGACTGCTCCCTGCAAACAGACTTTATGCAAACATGCTTCAGGCAAGATTGATTTCAGGTGAAGTGTTGCAGCCCAGGTTGCTATAATATGCAACGTGTGAAACAGTCATGCTGAGAGGTTCAGCTCAGCTCTTTTCTGAGGGGAGGTTCTTCCTCCATGAGCGATTGTTAATGCATGCAAGTGCGTCTTCTGTTTTCGTTTCTTCTTCCTTCTGTGCAGCATGTACAGCAGCAGTCATGGAAACGCTCTGCTTAGCTTCGCTGGGTCAGAGATGGTCAGACCCTTTTTCTTTCTATTTTTTTCGTCACCCAAATCTTCTTATATTTTATTTATTTCATACACAAGAAAATTGATAAGATCCGAATAATGGAGGGTGAAAAAAGTGAAATGTCGCATACAGTGTGTTTATGGCCTGACGTCATTTGTTCTTTTTTATTTGATCTGCTATCAGAACAGAAGCACACAGTTTTTTTTAGTATACCGGATCACTGTTGTCAATGACATGTATCTTTGTCATTAGATGACTACTCCGGTGTCAAAGTATGGAATAGTGATCATAATAGGGATTTGTAAATGCTGTTGACCAAAAGCTAATAACGCCTCAGAACAGTGTGCAGTACTGGATCTGATTTCCTGGCTGTAGTGTCTGATTAATCCATTTCACTGCAGGCCGCTGAAGCAGCCAGCTCACCCCCACCAGTGCTGAAACCAAAGCCGGACAAGAAGCGACTTCGTAGTGCTGGTACGTATGAACCACACCTCTTTAAATGGAGGAGGTTAAATGGGGCTAAAATAGGTCAACATAGTTTTAAACGGAATAATGTTGCATCGGATCTCAGTGTCCGTGCTGTACAGGTCTGTGCAATCTGCATGGGTTGTTATGGTAGGCTTGATGAGTTCTCCAATAGCAAAGTGTAAACCTCTGTGTCAAAACAAGTTATCTCTCTGTTTTTAGTGTTATTCCATTCCATGCTGCCAAAAAGTTAATTGAGTGTTTTTCTCGTTAAAGTTAGCAGCCATGCAGTCTGTTGATTAAATTCTAAATTAACCTTCTAAACCTAATCTGGATATACTAAAAAATACGGAATTGGGCTGGCACTCTGAACAGGGCCTTAGTGATGGGAAACTAAATCTACAGTTCTCCTTATGTGCAAAAATGTACACTTGAGAAACTTCAAACCCATCCTTTAAAAGTGTGTGTGTGTCCTGTAGCATCAGTCAAGTTAGTGTTATTATATAGCATCCTTAATAAAGTTAACTCATGGCACTTTTTATATAGAGCATGGTGTCCCACACATTGAAGTTGGGTGGCACCGCGCCACAGAATAAAAAATTTAGCACCACAAATCGAATCGTCCTCGTTATTCTGTCATTCTCGCTTACACCCACAGCGAGTCGGAGTGAGGGAGCGAGATCAACAGCTGTTCTCACATGTCAAAAGACACAACGCTTTCAATAAGACACAGCCCAAATGCCTAACGCCACACAATGCTACTTGGTCTGTGGGGAAACACTGTAGAGCAGGTTTAGACAATGCTCCTTATGGTATAGTTTACATACTGGTTGTGTGTGTGTGTCCTGTAGCAGCAGTTTTCTATATTGTGTGTGTGTGTGTGTGTGTGTGTGTGTGTGTGTGTGTGTGTGTGTGTGTGTGTGTGTGTGTGTGTGTGTGTGTGTGTGTGTGTGTGTGTGTGTGTGTGTGTGTGTGTGTGTGTGTGTGTGTGTGTGTGTGTGTTTCAGACTACAACCCTCTGACTGGAGACGGTGGAGGAGGAGGCTCCTGCTCCTTCAGACCTGGCAGGAGAGGCCCATCCTCCGGTGGATGAGGTTAAAGAAGGTCAGAGACATCGGTCTGTATGACCTTTGACCTCTGACATCCTGCACACTGACTCAGTGAACCAAGCTGACAATTTCACTAAGCCCACACATTCAAATCTTGTTTTTTTTTTTGTTTTTTTTGTTTTTTTAAACTTGCTCCGCTGATCAATTAGCATCATTAATAGCATATACCAGCTTTCCTGTTTTATTTTCACTTATGCGGTTTACTGTTTATTCTCTGGTGAGGTTTTGGTCGTGTGATTATGTTGAATTATGCTGTCCGGGGCTAAATGTAATGTGGAATTGAAAGCTTGTGATGAAGCCTTTCCTGTAAACGGTATCTAACCAGTAGGTTTGGCTGATGAATTTCACCGTCAGTGAACTCTTTTCTAATTTCAATATGCTCCACCATAGCTGTAGAGTTGATGTAACCACATCAGTTGTAGCTGGTGGAGACGGGTTAATTACAAAAACCAAATTACGAACATTCTCCTCTGACAAAATGTAGGGAGAATATTGTCCATACTGTTGCACACATTTTTATGCAATAAAGATATGGTGTATAAAGAGATTGAATCGAGTGCTTTTTGTCTCTACTAGTGTCTTAGTAGCTGTGTGTGTGTGTGTATATATAGTATGAGGGATTGTCAAGATATTTAATTTCTTTTATTAGTTTAGTAAAACCACATAAGAAAACCGTTTGAAATGTTTCCAACTTTTTAAAACCTGAGACATAGCGAGTTTTCAACATATTTAATAGACTGAAGATCCTAGAACATATGTTCTTTCTTTATATGTGACTACATATTTATTGATAAGCACAGTACTTTATATTATGTTATTAAAGTATAACATGAAATTTATACAATTACTGTACCGAATCATGTTTAGAGCTTCTCCTGCAACATCGATTCTTGCTTCTTACAAGCAGCCGCTATCATGAAAGCTTGTAAATTGGAATGTTAAACTTTGGAGAAAAAAAATGCCTATCACTAAAAGTGAAATGACCTAAGTAAAATGGCCATTAAAACCGCCATAAACCTTTTAATTTAGGATTATGGAGATTTTACCAGATGTGGCAGAGTCATCAAGAGATGATTTACAACAAAAAACGCACTTTTGTCCTATAAAATGATCATTATTTTTAATAGGGTGACGATATCCAACCATGTGTTGTCCATTTCTCAATACATCCTTACTCCTACTTTGTTACTCACTCCTCCTAGATCACAGGCTCCTGCCCAAGAAATATTTTTGCCACAGCTGGTCAAACAAAAGGGAAATGGCCCATTAATTGGGGACTTTTGGTGTGTGTGGGTGTGTGTGTGTCGGGGGGGCAAAATGAGTCAAGTTACAGTGTACAACAGCAGTCAAAGGTCTGGACACATGCAATCTTCTCTTTACATACTGAAGTTCAGAACTATGAAACTATGATTTAACAACTTAAAACATGTTTAAAATAAAATTGATCAAAGTAGCAGCTGTTTGCCTCGATGAGCGCTTTGCACTTTACAAATTGTGAAAAGCTGAATTGCTGAACTTTTGCATTGTCTGTTCCTGTCTTGTAAAATGAGCGAACATGTGAATGTAATTCTTATGAGAATGTCAGGGGTAAAAATGGTAAAAAAAAAAAAAAAGCCTGTAGCCTATGTCAGAGGTTGAGAGACAGATCTCAAATTGGCACAAAAGGCTCTCCAGGAATCAGCATAATGGAGAGAAGTCGACAGTTTGGCCTTCAGAGATGCTCTCAGATTCTGCATTTATTTGACACTGTTCAAGAGAAGACATGGTAGAGGAACAACACTTTCTTTCCATTTTAATGTTTGACAGCGATTTGGATCAATACAGTTGTGGAATATGGCTGTTCTGCTGGTTAGAACAAACACCAGTAAGTCACTAATGTTTATCTATCTATATATGATAATATGATGCTGAGGGAGATGCTGCTAAAACTGTTTCTCACTGTGTCAGAATAATGACACATGTAAACCTATATTATATTTATTATAATACATATGTAATAAATTCGGTGAAAATAGTAAAGTTGAAGATTATCAAGATGTGTAGTAGTAAATAAATGAATTTAAGAATTAAGAGGTTGCTAAATGACAATGGAAGAGAAAAGGGCAAAAATATATATTTATGTATTAAACACATATATTGGGTAAATACTTGTGTTAGATACTGAAATTAATAAATTATCAATGTACTTCCCTAATGCTACAAATGCTATTGAATGGTCTATGCAGCTTATTCAGGGGATGTGTGCTGTGCTGTGCTGTGTTTAAGAATAAAACCAGAATTCTCTAGTTAGCCTACATCGCCTCCTTGAGGACTTGATGGATCACCTCCGCTGATTTGTAGGAGTGCATGTTGAGTGCTGTGTGTTCACTGGGGACGCCCCTTTGTGCCGGCTGGACCTGGACTCACTGATCACTTAGATGGAGTGAGTCTGTTTCTCCTACTTCCACTACTCCCTGTAATGTTTAAAACTGATGAACCTCTCTGTCATTAGATGACCGCTCCGCTGTCTGAGTATGGAATTGTGATTAGTAAATGCTGTTCACCAAAGCTAATAATGCCACAGAACAGTGTGTGTTTCAGAAGTAGGTGACGTTATCTGATTAATCCAATGCTAAAACCAAAGAAGAAAAAGCCACTTCACAGTGCTGGTATATATAAACTGCACACTGCTTCAAATTTTCAGCAGATAGGAGGTTAATTGGGGTTAAAAGGGCACGGTCACAATTATTCATGTGTGACGAATTACTGTGTCCTAATGTCACCCGTGTGTCTGTGTGGGTTGCTGTGGTAATGACGTAGGCCGCGTTGCTTTGGTGATGATGTTTTTCAATAGCAAAGCAATGGTTTTATATATATTCCTATAGAAAAGTGGAAGCTTAAGTAGATTTTTTTTTATGTGAGGGTGTGTTGGACTGTAATATAGTCTTAATAGACAAAATGTACATTGGGTGAGAGATGGACATAAATTGAGTTAAGGAGAGACATGAAAATCAGAAAGAAATGGGAATTTAGTGCTAAATAGATTGTAAATGTGGCAGATATCCACTTGATTAGGATTACTAAAGCCGCATATATGCTTTATTTCTATTTTTAACACAATGACTATGTGGATGCTGTGGATTTTGTTATCTTAAAAGCAAATTTGAAGGATCTTTTAATTGCCAGTATGAACAGGAAGAATGACAACGCTTGCTTTTTCTGTTCATATTGACACCTGATTGTTGTTTTAATACACACTTGAAAAAGTGTGAACTAGTCCTTTAAGTGCACAAATGTGTGTGTGTGTCCCGTAGCATCAGTTAAGTCAATATTATTTACAAAGAGCTTATGACAAACTTATCTCAACACTTCTCACATTGAGCAGGTCTATACTTTTTATAGTATATCAAACATTTCTGTTCTGGTTGTGGGTGTGTCCTGTAGCAAGTCTACGTTGTGTTCTTCTATGTGTGTGTGTGTGTGTGTGTGTGTGTGTATGTGCTTCAGACTACATTCTGACTGGACAGGGAGGAGGAGGCTCCTGCTGCTTCAGATTCATCAGGAGAGGCTGGTCCTCCAGTGGATGAGGTTAAACAAGGTCAGAGACACTGGTCTGCATGACCTTTGACCTCTGACATCCTGAAGTTTACATTGACATAATGACCCAAGCTGATAATGTCATCAATCCCACGCATTAAAATATATTTTTTTTACTTGTTCCATTGATGGATTAGCATCATTAAAGTGTTTTTTAATGTATTTTTCCAATGAATGAGAAAAATAAGACAACAAACTGAGACGTCAGCTTACTGTTTTTCTGCCTTCTCTGAAAATTCAGTGCACTGCTTCATTTGGAACATGATATTACATTTACTCTGTTTCTAAAGCCATTACTTGAACGATTTAAACTAAAAAACAAATGCAGTTTTATGGCTTAATATTCTTATATTCCAACTCACATCCACTCAGTTGCACTCTAATAGCATTAATAGCATAATTCTACTATACTGTTTGATTTTCACTTCTGCTTTACTGTTGAATCTCTGCTGAAGCATCAGAGGTGTTGTGTGACTATGTAATATAATGTTGAATTGAAAGCTTGTAATGAAGCCTTTGATTCCTAGGTTTGGCTGATGAATTTCACATTCAGTGAACTTTTTATATAAATCTAACATATTTTTCTATGTTTATCAAGATGCACCTCGATGCCTTTACAGTTGATGTAGCTACAGAACCACATACACAACAACATTTTCATCTGACATAATGTAAGGAGAATATTGTCTATACTGATACACACATTTTTATGAAATACAGAGTCACACAGAGTCTGATTCCAGTGCTTCTGTAGCTGCCTTTAGTAATGTGTTAGTTGCAGCATGAAATACAATGGATTAAGAGGATTATGAATTTCTGTTTTTTAAGCGGAAACAGGCTCTGTTCCGTTAGCCTGGTAAAACATTTTGCTTCAGAATTCAAGTTCATGTAATCCAGATGGTTTTCACAGGCTACTGTTCTGGCACAAGAAAATGCAGTTTTGTTTTAAAAAAAACAGTTTGTGAAATTCAGCGGCACTGAGCAGAAATGGAGTATAATTATTGTTTGTTTGTTTTAATTACTATGTAATTCAATCAAAATAAGAACTTTTGTTTCTTTATTACCTCGATTAATCTGTTTTATCAGCACAGGGAGCAGGCTACACACTGTTCCAGTAACAACACGTTATTGTTCCAGATTTAAATTTATCACTATTTTTCTAACAAATACCATGAATGGTTCACAACGAACAATGTGCTGTCTGTCTCTAACGCTTCCTAAACTCTCCCACCTTGTGACTCTCTGCCCTAAGCTCATTGGCTCCTTAAGAAGTAAATCTTTAAAACAGCTGGTCAAACAAAGGGAAATAGCGCATTTGTTGGGGACTATATTAAGCTCCAGATTTATCCACGTTCAGCGCTTTAGCGAGTATTTCTGGCAGCGAAATGGTGTGTGTGTGTGTGTGTGCATGCATGTATGTGTGTGTGTGTGTGTGTGTGGTAGGAGGGTGGGGGGATTATGTCAAATTAACTGCAGTGTACAGCTCCAGTCAAAGGTTTGCATACGTCCACTGCTGAAGAAAACCCTTTTATGTATTATTATTTGTACTATATTCTACATTGTAGAACAATACCAATAATTAAAAAACTATGATATTGTACAAATGGAATCATTCACTTAAGAAATCAAAACATGTTAAATATATTTACATTTCTCTACATGGCCACTGTTTGCCTTGATGACAGTTTTGTACACTTTTGGCATTCTCTCAGTGTCATTATTACATTAGGATGTGTTTCAATTAACAGATGTAACACGCCAAAGTGAATTGGTTTTATTCTTTATTTATTTTGGGAAGAAGCCTTCCTATTTTACTGTGATCCAGTTACACATTTACACCTGGCAGCTGCTCGGTTTAAGTGACGTAATGGTTGCTGAACACTTGGAGTTAAACGGTTAAAGGCCTTGCTCAACAGTACTTTGGTGGCTGTATTCATTACAGCCACCAAGGTACTCTTGTCAAGCTCTCTTTACTATCCCTCCACCTGGTGTGACCCAGCAGTGAATTGAACTGACTGTCACAGGCTCGCTTCTCTAACCTCGAGGCCATCGCCGCCCGCCAGTTGAGAGAAATCGGTTGTTTTGTGCCGAGCTGGTTATTTTCTACTGCAGCGGTGAAGTTCATTAGTCACCATCAGATTAGAGCCCAAATCGATGCTTCTCAGAGTTCAAATAGCAGACACATAACCTCAGCCGTTCACAGGAGAATGATGAATCAGGCCTATGTGGAATTACTGCAGACGCAGACCAATAAGGAGAGGAGAAATCGTTTGAGCCAAGAAACACAAGGAATGGACATTAGACCGGTGGAAATCTGCACTTTGTCCGATGAATCCAGATGTGAGATGTTTGGCGTCTTTGTGAACAGACGTGTGCATGTGTGATTCACAGCGGGAAGTGTGGAGGAGATGGAGAGTGTGTGTGTGTGTGTGTGTGGGGGGGTGTCTTTGCTTGCATCACTGTTGCCGATTTATTCAGGCCACGGCCACCACAACATCCTCCAGTGACACGCAGAATCCCATCTGGATTGTGCTTAGAGGGACCATCATTTATTTTTTAACAGGACAATGACCCAAAACACACATCGCACACCTGGATCTGCAGATGGGATTCAAAACCAATAATAAAAATGCAGAAAATCACCAGGATTGTTCTTTAAATGTATGTTCCTGCGGGTAAACAGAGAAGTGAGACGAACTTCTGAGAAGTCCCAACACAAAGTACATGTTACACCCATGATGTATATTTACTGATTTTTCTTCCCAGTGTAACCCACAATTCATTGTGGCCTGTTGTTCCACTGTTCCACATCAGTCTGGTGATGGTGATAATTCACCTGCTCTTGAGAGTGGCGGTTGCTTTGTGATCTTTGTAGCCTCTACACTTTGTGATCATTTTAGAAAACCTGCATGTCTTCTAAGTTTTTTCTTGAACAGTCTTGTTGTCTCGTTCACTCTTGGGTTGTGGTATAGTGGTTGGACTTTGTGAAAGTTTACCACATTTACAGATTTAATCAAGTAAAAATTCAACCAGCCAGAAAAGAACATTCCTTATAGTGTATACAGATAAGCATGCTAATTATAACGACACACACACACACAAACACACACATACAAAACACACACAATTAAATAGTGGCTATAGACATCTACAAGCACAAGGAGGAGCTGTAGACCAGACTGCTGGATGAGAATCGCGTTGCGTTCAAGGACATTCGCCTGCACACCTTCTTAAAATAATCTCTTGTTCCTTTTTGTTTTATATATTTTACTCCCAGTTAAACCAGCTTACTTTTAATTTTTTTCTGAATGCTGCATAACTGTAGTTACAGTTTCCTTCATTTTTGTGTATTATTTTACATAACAGCAACATGTTTTAGCTGCTATTTTCTGTCATGTAACAAGAAAGTAATAACTATTACAACTATGTATGTATGTATGTATGTATGTATGTATGTATGTATGTATGTATGTATGTATGTATGTATGTATCTATCTATCTATCTATCTACTTATGTTACATTTCTTAGCTGTTTCACAGAGCTTTTAGAAATTGTTTTAAATTTTTTTTCCCCCTCACGGGTGTGGGGGGGAAGTATTAATAAGTAAGTAATAATGGTCCTTAAGTATATTTTTTGTGAGTATCTTTAGTTTTATTTATTTAATTTATTTATATTTACTATCTACAAAATAAAGTTGAAATTTGGTGGAAACAAACTGCAGGACTTGTGACATTACAAATTGTGCCTTAAAGCCAAATACAGTTCAATATTCAGTAGAAGTCTCCAGTGATGCACATGAACACTGAGAATAAACTTAATCATTCTCAAAAGGCTAACTGCTTGCTTTTTTTTATTTATGACTATCAGTGTTAAGCCTACTTGTATTTTTTATTTCAATAGCCTACTTTTGATACTGGTACAATAAGTATTTGATACTTTAGGTAATATTTTAATATGTGACATATAACATCTACAAAAGTCATTTTTTTCGTGGCAAAATATATTTTTCTGTAATTTTACTCGAGTGAGGCTAAATCCAGCACACAAAAGCCGCACGGATAGACCCGGGTCTAAATCTAAAGACAACCGGCTTCACGTTGCAGTGGTCCTGCGCAGTGGGGATTTTCCCGCGTCCCCTGAACGCAGCATCGACAGGTCGAATGACTCGAAGAGATTCATCCAGTCAGAGCGCGTCTACGGAAAGTCCGTTGTGTCAAATTCAAATCACCGTTAAACCCCTTCGCAATCAGCGATCTCGACAGTCCGACATTCCTCCAATGGCGAGATAATGGCGAGAATGGGGCCGCTATTCAAGGCAAAGAAAAAAGCTGCTGCGTGCGTTGGTCGGCGTTGACGTTCGCCGACGGGTTCGAGAGCGACGGACAGCTGGATGAGACCGGGGCAGCGGCGGCGGCGGCGGAGAACGGTTTCAGGTGGCGGCTTCAAGGAGACTGCTGTGATGCTACGTGGAAGAAAAGGGCTTTTCTACCATGAGAGAGTGTGTGTGAGCCCGGTTTTCTGGAGACGCTCGACCTCTGCCAACCCGTTCCTTTTTTAAAATTTGACATTCTTATTTTATTTTTTATTTTTATATATTTTTTTAGTTTATCCGCCTATTTTTTTGTTTGTTTGTTAGCTCCCCCGACCCTCCAAAAAAAAACTATAAAAAAAAAAGAAAAAAAAAAACGCAACGCACATACAACACATAGACGCTGCTCAGGATACAGTGACGATACGCACAAGCGAGCGGGTGAAGTTTTGTGGAATGGCAGGTCGAAGCCGAAGAGCATGGTTTAGTGTTCTGCTGGGACTGGTGGTCGGCTTCACGCTGGCGTCCAGACTCATCCTACCCAAGGCGACCGAGTTGAAGAAGGCTGGCCAGAAGCGGAAAGCGAACCCCGCCGGCTGCGGCTTGAACGGGGTGCTCAGAAAGGAATACGGCGGAGTGCTGTGGCCGGATAACGGTCTGCCGGCGACCGAGAAGCCCGGCTCCGGCTCCCGGTCCAACCGCTTCCTGTTCGTCGGCGTCATGACCGCACAGAAGTACCTGAACAGCCGAGCCGTGGCGGCGCACAGGTATGTGATGTGTCGGGGAAGAATGCCCACGAAATTCCGCACAAAGCGGCCATTCAGGCGCGGAGAGATAGCGGTCCTTCGGTCTCGCTGCCGTAACGCTCCACCGCTAAGAGCCCGGAGCCGCTTACCTGAAAAACGATAAAGCCTTTAAATGTAGGATCATTTATTAGCTAACGAGGTCGCGGCATTTATTTCTACACATTCGGAGCCTTTAACTGTTACCTGACTACCTCGTTACATTTACTTAGTTATCTGTTTTCCCACTTTTTCCTCCACATACAAAAAAAAAATGTAAGTTTGGTTTCAAACATTTAAAAACAGTGTGTGAGCCAATTCTGGTGCAATAATCAGTTTAACACCTGAAACTTCCAGTGATGCACTTATAATAAACTTAAACATTTAAAGACTTTTACTAGTAATATTCTTATAGCTGATCTTAAGTCATTGTCTTGTAAGATATCTGTACTTTTTACTACAGTGTGGCGTTCAGGTACATCCCTACCTGTAGTAGCCAATGGTGAAAAAGTACCTGATGTGGTACCCGGTGTTAAAGTACCTGAAAGTATCTATTCATTGTACTCCCTTATATTAAATATACTTAAATAGTACAAGTAAATTCTGTTAGTGGGTGGGGAAAACCAGCATCAGTATTTTGAGAATGATGAAGTTTATCCTCAGTGTTGCGTGATGCCTACACACATATTTTCGGTATTTCCACATTGCGCTTGTATAAACTGAATATCGGGTTGGCTGCCAAGCTATTTGTGATGTCACAAGTCGTGCTTGTAACGGGGGTCGTTTGCAGTGTGTTTTCACCAAATAGGGGAAAATGTGGTATAAAACTGAAGTTCATAGAAATATAAATGCTATCTACTACTAGTATATCCCAAAAAGTACTGTGACAGAATAGAATTACTTATTAACATTATACTGCTGACCGTAGCCTACAAATGTGCAGCATTAGGGGCTGCTTGATATCTATGTAAAGTGGCTACCTACTCTAAATCTGTTTCAACTGAGGAAATAATTGCATTCCACTATGTGTAACTGCATCAGGGATACTGTGCAGCAGTTGTTCCTCTTTCACTGAAGCTTGTGTTTGCACCGGTTGCAATGTGCAAAGATGCCACTCATCTGCTGCATTATTTTAGACATTCTCCAAAAATCCACCCTGGCAGGAACTTTAGGATATAGGGTTTTCAACCTGCATTTGTTTGCACTCTCATTTGCACTGCTGATTATTTTTAGCAGTTCGCTGATTCATATTTCAGCCATAAAATGACAGAAAATAGAGACGTGCATCTTCAAGTGTTGTGTTTTGTCTGACCCATTGTTCGAAGTAACAGTGGATTATTGTTTGCCTTGAATGCTTTAATTAATTGACTGTTTGTTTCAGTTATGTTTTGGCATCTCCCCTGGCAGTTAAAATAAAGCTCTGTGTGTGTGTGTGAACAGTGTTTGGCTGCACAGTGTGAGCAGGTACTGGCTGACCCACCAGCAGCTCAGTGGGGTTTAAGCTCTAAGCAGCGGGGGAACTTGTGTTCAGCTCTGTTCCACTGAACATAACGTTTTACAGAGGCTCCGATGGCTCCACCGAGACAGCGTGTCAAAACCAGAAGAAATATATCTCAGATTTAACTGCACGCGGATGAGAGTGTAGAAAATTAGACTAATTTTCACGTTGAAGGAATCCTTTTAAGGGCTCGGCAGAGTTGGACGTAGGCCGGAACCTGGTGCCAACAGGTCCATTGATATTGGTGCGGCAGTTTGCCTAGTGAAAGCCTTTCCTCCTGCTGGGTTTCAGTCTGGATTGTGCCACTTTATATAATAAATGCACCACTCATTTCTCATTCCACCAGCTTCAAATGCCCACCACCTTTTTAATGAATGTGTATTTCAGGCTTTCTTCAAAGTACTCATTGAATATTAATGACTAACAAAACAAATACAAGCTTTACTCAGTCACTCACACACACACACACACACACACACACACACCTACCTTAAGAACAGAAAACAAGACTAAAAATGGTTTCATGATGATGAAGTGCAGTGTTAGATTGGGTAACAACAAGTTTAGAAAATGCTTAACTTTAACCAATTTGTTTTCAAGTTGATCCATATTCTTTAATGTGAATTAACAAGGATTAAATAATGCTAATATGCACAGCTGGTATAATCAACAAAGTAATAGTATTTGTTGATTGCTGTAAATGAATTCTGTGGTTTTATTTTTAGAGATTGCTTTTGTAGCATCAATATGGATGTTGTTATAGAGGCTTCAAGAGTCTGGACCTGTTACGTTTAGTAAGCTTAAAAGTGCTTGAATTTGACCTTGTATGAACCCTTTAAATGCAATGACATGCATAATAAAAGACTGTATATAAAAAAGGGAGTATTGAGGAATTAATAATAAAATGAATGTCAAAAGGAACAATTACTCAGAGACAGTCATAGGAAGATGCTTTATTGAACATATTCACTGGTTGTGAGATGAGCAGCAGCATCTCTGTAGCTCACTGAGCCAATAAAGAGGAGACTGCTGATCTTGTGGGGGGGAATGCTAAGATTCTACACCCACCAACAGTGGGTTGCAATAACCCAAAGTGTTTATGAGATTAAACATTTTTTGGGAATATAAGCTCTGCCCACAGTATTTGAGCAAACTTTGAGGGGCCAGCTACAGTAAAACTTTATGAAATATCAAAAAAAGTACACTTTTTCCAACTTGGTTCAGAGAGGTTCTCTACCAAATTTGTTGAGTTATGGATTGATTTGCCTGGATCTACAGAATCCAGAAAAAAAAAGATTTGGAGTATAAAAGTTACAGGCTAAACCATGAAACTCAGTCAATCTTCAACCCTGCACTCACTTTGCTCCCAGCAGTACACCACATCCAAGTGTGAAGTGGATCTGATAAACTGTTGTCAAGATATGTAAAGAACAGAGAGACACACATATACAGAGGAAGGTTGTTGGCTTTATAGTTAGATTAAAGATTACTTTTGCTTATGATGGTAGTTTAGTAGAAGAACTGTCACCAATCCATTTCGGCGGCGTGACGATCTATCCATCTCTCTGATTTACAATCCTGCCCAGAAAAGCCTGACTCGTTGTAATCAATCAGAATATTCCCACCCTGCCGGAGCTTCTCTCTGGCTTTGACGCTCGGAATCGGGATAAATAATTATTTAGGACATGATGATATCTGACAGAACAGCAGTCACATATTACAGTGTGTTCTCCTGCTTTCTGTCTACTTTTTTTATTACGCCTGACTTTTTTCTCCCGGTGCGGATGTAGAGGAAAGTCATTGACATCTGATAGTAAAGCCTGCATCAGAGACTTCTTTTCTTCCTAAGAATATTCTGACATGTCTGATTACACTGTGAGCCTCCCTTTTGTGCTGTGTGTTTTGTGGTTTATTAGAAAATATGTATGAACAATAAATGGAATGAAGATGAAGCTGTGAATCGTGTATCCTCTTTGTGCCTTTGTGTTTCAGCTGATGAATCTGATGAAACCCATGCATTAACTGTGCATTTGAAGCCAAACTTATACCTTTAGCTTCTGCAATGGGGTCCTTGTGGACCTGCAGACTGCACCAAATGACACACATATGTGCATGCAGGATCTGAATGTAGTTTAAACTTCCTTTCATTCTGCCCCGTGTCCCAAATTAGCTTTCTGACTCAAACGCCAAGGGGACTGGTAGACGAAAAAGAATACTTTTTACAGCCAAAATAGTAAATAGCTTTTTTTTGTGTGTCACACATTTTTTTCTCCAGTGCATTTCATTGAGATAATTGGGTATTACGTTGAATACTGGATACAAACTTAAAGAAGAGGCCAGAGGAAAATTTTCTATAATCACTTTATTTATTTTTCAATATATTGAATAACAGTTAATTAAATCAGCAGAGAGCTGAGGCATCGAGTAGCTGACTCGTACATCCCGTACAGTAAACAATTCTGCAGGATGGTTCGAGGCGGGCGCTCCTTCGTCTCAGGCCATCTCCTTACCTTGCGAGGTAGCTGGGTTTGCAAGGTCACGCGAGGATCCGCCTCGCCAGGCTTTCGAATGATGCGTTTCTCTCCAAACTCCTGTTCGGCGCAGTCGGCCTCTTGCGTGATCTCGCCATTACGTGAAGACGTCTTGTGTCGCCCGAGATGGTGATAGACAAATGAATCCTCCAATCACCCGCCGAAGGTTTTTTTCGAAGGTGCCCGCCCCCCTCCCGACCGTTTCTAATGATGGCTGCTCATATAGTTAGTTCTATGTAACAAACCCGCCAGTGTGGCGGATAACCTTCCGAGATTTACTCATCAAATGGAAAATCGCATTTACAGTCGGTGGGTGTTAATTTCTGACCCTCCCTACTCAGCCAATACAACCTAGTTATATGCTTCAAGTAGGGCTGGGCTAAAAAAAACTATATGAAGAATGTCTATACATTTACTTTCTTAAAGCATGGGTACAATTCACAGTTTAAAAAGTTGAAGACTAAAACACCATTTTAACATTTGTTTAAGCCTACATGTAAAGAAAACAGTGAAGCAAGACTGACAACTCGAAGAGTTCACACACAATGATAATATCTCATCAGTAGATCAGTGTACAGAGTCTCGTAGACGTGAAACTTGATTTTTCATCGTGCAAAAACAAAACTTTAAATGAATCCAATTGATTTTGCCCAGCTTTAGCTTCAAGTCAATCTCCAGACTCCTGTGCATCGCTGCCGTCGCTGTGGATTGGGCTGTGCAAGTGCGTCAGAGTCCACACCAGTGCGGCGGCTGAATGTGTCCAGTGTGACACGGATGCAGGAATGCAGCCGCTGCTGACGTGCTGCTTTCTTTACGTGTGTACACAAGGTCTCAATCATCGGCCTAATGGAGAGATGCCGATTCAACATGCAAGCTGCTGGGAGGTTTTTTTTAGCCTCACTAGCTGACACCGTAGTCTACTATTATAGATAACGGTCCCCCAGAAAAGCGCACTGGGACCTCTGGGCTGCACACAGGTGGAAATCGGCCGTGATGTCTCTTTGTCTCAGCTGTCAGGATTGAAATGATCGCTAGTGAGATTGTGCTGATATTTCTTATTCAACCGGTGTGACAAACCTGATCAGCATTTCTCAGTAGCTGCCACACACAGCATGATGTTTTTCCCACAATTCACCAAATAGCTGTATATGATTGATAACCGTACAGTGTTTCCCACAGATTCAGATTCTATTTGTGGTGGTAGCTAACTGGGAGGGGGGGGTTGTGGATGTAAATCTGTTGGTATTATTGTGTACCTTGTTATGTGGTTGTTAAAATGTTGCAGTGAAAGGTAATTCAAGTTATATGGTGTATGTATGCATTTCATCAAAGACTGCACAAAAGACACTTTTGAGTTTTCCTTCCATAATCGTGCAGTTTCCAGACTGAAAATGTGACCAAGGCAAAAAATTCCCAGAATCTGCTTGAAGTTCAGAAGAGATGATGTATAAAAAAATGTGTATAAATTCAGTAATGTAAGTCACAGGCTAGTATTTAATATATATTACAGCACAACATAGGCTAGTTGAATACATATACTTAAATGTCATGTGACATTATAAAAATGATAAGAAATCTGAAAAAAATTCAAATGGAATTTGAATATTTTAGCAATTTATTTACCAACTATAGTTTACCATCATCACATCCAAGCTGTTTTATATATATTTTAATGACCACTGTCACAACCTTTTTGTTCCTGGGTATGTGCAACTATGATTATTTTCACATTGTTGCCCACAAATAAAACACTATAATAAAATCACTATTCATAAATCATACATTACACAGAAAAACAGTTTTTGTTTTTTTATCAAAACTGTCAAATGTACATTTTTAGTTGTGTATTTTATTGTGTTGCCAGTGAAACAATTTCTGTACAAAAAAAAGCCAGTGGGCCACATCGCACTTGCAGCTCTTCCATGGGGCAGACGGTGGGACCTGCTCATGGGTATTCCATCAATGCAGCTAAAAAAAAAAAAAGCCATGCTTAATTGAAAAGTCCAGACTTGACTTCACATCAACTTTCACAGACTCAATCTGTTCCTCTAATGCAACTCAGCTGTGTCTAGTCAGTGTTAACTCAATCAAGTTCAGTCTAGTTTTATTTGTCACATGTAATCATATAAGCTACAATCGCAGGGAAGACGCGATCGCGAGGCAAGTTTGGATAAACTTATATGTGCGTGTATAGAACATGCGAGCAGCCGTCACTAAAAAAGATGACACTACATCATGAACGAGGCGGGGCTCCTAATTATGACGGACATCATCGCCACCATGAATGAAATACCCAGCTTCATATGACGAGATTAAACAGTCCTACAAAAACACCCTTCCTACAGACAGCTAAAAGACATATTTAATAAACTGAGATGTAAATTAGAGCATAAAAAAAGAATAAATTCAGACTGCAGAATTCATTTCAAAATATATTTTGTAGATTTTATTATATATAAATTAAATGTATAATAGGAACGTTTACAATTTAGTTGAGAGAAATAAAAAATATTTCGCATATGTCAAATAAAAAAACGTTACTTTCAGTTTTTCTGCTAGTGAAGCAAAGGGTGGCTAAATTGTTAATGACTGAAGAGGACCATCTGACCCAAATGTTATATTTATAATCATGGGAGCTAATTAACTGTGATGAATCGGAGTACAGTCCATTGTCAGATGCCTGGTAATAACTATAATGTAGGCTAAGTTATAAGAATCAACTTAACAATCTGTCCATTCCATTCACCGGCATCATGAATTTAACCCTAAAATAATAGTATTTCAGGGTTACATGGTTAACTCTATAACCATAAACATATATATATATTTTAATCATGGATGTAAAGTGATGAGACCAAGTAAAGACAATCAATAAAACTGTCTTTTAGGAGTGTGTTTTTCCCCTTGTTCCCTTCTATCCTTCTATGACATACAGATGAACTAAGCTTGACTGTGAGCCCGAGCCAGAGCAGGGTTTGCCGTTGTTACTGAGCAGGCCGCTATCTAAGCCACAGTCATGGAATGTAACTCTCACATAACCTAGTGAGGCATATTGAAGAAAGCCAGGCTTTCCCCTAATCCAACTTGATGGAATACCCCCCAGATCTTCCAAAAGTTCACACAGCCTCTCCTTCTACATGGTGCTTTTCGGGTTGTATTGGACCGGATTGTGATGGGAGTGCGACTGTGGTTGTGGTTGTCAGCAGCTTGTTTTGGTGGAATCACCAAAACAAGCTGGGCTGTGAGTTCCTACATTAAGGCCAAGTGGGTCACAGGCTGCTCTCTCCTCTTTGTAATATCTGCAAAGCGGTAAAACAACGTGCAGCAACATCTCGGTGCCTTGAAATGGACACTGTTGAAGTGGGATCAGTTGGTTGGATAAATCCATACTTCCCATGTGCACAGTGTACTTCACGCAGCTGTAGAGGCATGGGACAGCCTAACCAGGTTTCTCTGGACTGTGCCCCCTCCCTCAAGTGTTCTACATGCACCATGGGGCAGACTGCAACCTCAGATGTATGCATCCAAGGTTCTTGCAGCTAGCTTTGATGGTGTTGAGGAGGGGTGGAATGGATGGAAAAGTCATTGTTGTGCCATGAAATCCCACAGAGAAGACAGCATTCTGATGAAATGATTCTAGATGTCTCCTGTTTTCAAGAGCACGGCATTGAAGATGAGTTCTGAATATCTGAAGAACTCGAATATCTGAAGAATTTATCCCTCGGTCAACCGAGGGATTAAATTCTTTCATTCGTTTTGATGAGTTGCTGGGAGGAATTTCTTGTGGGGTATCAGCGTCCATGTCTGTTCTCCAGGAGTCGGCTTGCTGGGGGTTTACCTCACACATACAGTTGGAAAATAGGTGTGATGCCTCTTCGTTTACAATCGGGGGGTAAAATGATTGCTGGTGAGATGCTATAGGGTGTATGGTGGCAATTGCTGATATATCTCATTTAGCTAGTGTGACAAACCTGATCAGTGTTTCCTCGGTAGCAGAAAATACCTGCCACACACTGTGTGATGTTATTCCCACCATCCGCCAAGTAGCTGTATATGATTGATAACCATACAGTGTTTCCCACAGAGTCGTCTGATTCTATTTGTAGCAGGTCAGGAATTTCACAGCCGCCACGATGACCATGGCCGCCCTGCCCCCTCAGTTTGGCCTTATGCCCCTCAAAAAAATTATATGCCCTGTGGCCAAAGTGGAGGCGATGCTCCGCCTACACTGCAGCGAATAATGTCGCCTTTCCTGTCAATGAGTTGTTTTTTTTTTCTTTTTTTAGACACGAGTGTCTTTTGTTGAGTTTTGTGTCAAACGACGCTCACATAATCAGTGATGGTTCGATTTCGAACATGGTACGAACCACTGAAATCAGAGAGAAATTCTTAATTGGTCAAAGCAGTCATGTGATACAGAATGGCCATGCACAGACAACAAAGCAGCCTTTTTGGTTAATAAACCACAAAACAGCAGACAATGTCATTATGCATTTATGATACAGAGTTTCCATAAAGATGCTGCATTTAAAGGCTGGTTTACAAAGCTTCTGAAAGAATTTTAAGAGCCATTGAACCATTGCAAGTCCTGCAATCTAGCAGCAATTCACAGTAAGTCACAACCTTATTGTCCTTACTGTATCTCAGGGGTGAATTCATAGTTATTGAACTTCCTACTTTAAAGTTTTGGACTAAAAGTGGTAGTTTGATGTATATATATTATTATGACATCATTAATGCGGAAGCTTCAGTTTGTAAGCAGCATGCTGCAGCTGCTGGAGGCAGAGCTAGTCTCAACTACCTTATATACAGTTAGATTGTAAAATAGCTGTCAGCAGATGTCCTGACTCCTTGCCAGAAACGGAAAGGTTGATTTCCTTTTCCACTGCAGCACAACTAAACTTTCAGTAATAGTCACTGCCAGTACGCCGTTGTTGGATGACAAACAACAAACAAAATGTTATTTTATACATTTTTTTCCCACAGCTGTAGGGAGTGAAAAGAAATATCATAGCTGGCTGCTGCATCACCTCTCATGATACAGGAAATTCTATTTTCACCATCACCCTGTCCATACAAAAAATGACAATAGAGTTGTTTCAGCATACAATACACAGAATTTTGTTTTGTTTCAATAGAGATTTTAGGGTACTCTGATGTCAATTTGCTTCTTTCAGCCAGGAAGCTTATGTACTTAGTAACTGTGATGATAGAACTCTTTGATCAATAAGTGGACAAGTGACTTAGTTTTAATGTTATATCCAAACTAGATAAGTTATGTCCCAAGTAATTGTGCTGATTAAGATACAAACTAAGCTCTCATGATGACTTTAAACATCTAATTTTGGAGAGAAATTACACATAAATGTGTGTGTGTGTATATGTATGTATATAAAATAGTGTCCAGTGAATGTTGAGGGCTAGCCCACACACAGATGAAAAACGAGTACGGTGCCTCTTCGTCTACAGTCAGTGGGAAACGACTGGTGATATATGTCGTTCAGCTGCTGTGACGAATCTGATCAGTTTTCTCAGTAGCGGCCACACATTGTGATTTTTTTTTCTCTTTTTATTTCCCACCATCCACCAAATAGCTGTATATGACTGATATCCATACTATATTTCCCACAGAAGGGTAAATTGTTGTTAGGGTCTAATTATTATATAAACAATTTGCAAATGGAAAATTATTACATAGATATGTGGAGACAATTACAATAATATGATGATACAAATTGCATTATTTAATGGACTTTTGAAGATTTTGATTTTGAAGAAACAGATTCTTAAGTCGTATTTCTCTCGTTTGCCGGCTTTCTCACTACCATGGCTTTCTGCATGTCATAGCGCATTCTAAAATGAGTTGGGAAGCTGACACCAAATCCCTACTTTACTTTTCTACCAACGGTTAGGTGTTAATATGTTCTCCCCTCTTTGCTGTAGAGTCCCCAGCGTTTGCACACACACAGGTGGAAAACAGACATGATGCCTCTTCATCTACAGTCTACAGAGGGAAATGTTTGCTGGTGAGATACGTCAGGATGCGTGGTGGTGAACGCTAATATTTCCCATTTTGCTGGTGTGACAAACCTGATAAGCATTTCTCAGTAGCAGAAAATACCTACCACACACAGCGTGATGTTTTTCCCACAATTCACCAAATAGCTGTATATGATTGATAACCGTACCGTGTTTCCCACAGAATCGGATTCTATTTATGGTGATAGCTGGGTTAAAATGTGCCGCTGTAGAAATGAACGATGCGTTGTTACGATTTTAAAACGAAAACATCATGGCGATATGGAGATATGCTAACAATAATAATATGTTTTCTATTCTTTTGCTTTGTCATTATTAAAAATGCTTTAGTGAAGAAAACGTTCCCGTTCTAAATGACCTTTGTGTCCATTCGAGTATATGTATCGGAATTCACAAGGTACAGATGATGGATTCTCCTGTATTTACAGCCTATAGTCAGTGACGATAAAAACTCAGAGACGGCTCTGAGGCTGTTTGTATGCAGCGAGAGCAGGAGGAGTCTCTGTGCCGGTGCATCCACATCTGTTTGGAGTATATCAGAGAGAGTACAGGAGAGCGGGGTGCAGCAAAAAAAAAAAAAAGATTTATTCAAGTAGCCTCAAATAAAAGAATGATGCGATATTGGATCAGTGTATAGACGGCCATATTTGCCAATACCAGACCCATCACTTTACTCAGACATTTCGTATACTGGTATCGGTATCTGAACATCTCCAATACATTTGACCTTTGGTGTCGTTTAACCTGTCCATGTTTGTTTTGGGGCTTTTTTTAGGGGGGGGCATGTTTCCTGCTATTGAATGTTATCACATATTAGATAATCCCATGTTTGTTATCTGACCTTATCTGTGTGTGTGTGTGTGTCTTTCTCGCCCTCTTTATACAGGACGTGGGCACAGACCATTCCTGGTCATGTTGAGTTCTTCTCCAGCGAGGGCTCCGACACCTCCATACCCATCCCTATAGTGGCTCTGAAGAATGTAGACGACTCATACCCGCCCCAGAAGAAGTCCTTCATGATGCTCAAATACATGCATGACCACTACCTGGACAAGTACGAGTGGTTCATGAGGGCCGACGACGACGTCTACATCAAGAGTGGGAGGCTGGAGAGCTTCCTGCGCAGCCTCAACAGCAGCGAGGCCATCTTCCTGGGCCAGACCGGCATGGGGGCCCGGGACGAGCTGGGGAAACTGGCCCTGGAACCCGGGGAGAACTTCTGCATGGGGGGTCCGGGGGTCATAATGAGCCGCGAGGTCCTCAAGAGGATGGTGCCTCACATCCGAGAGTGTCTACAGGAGATGTACACCACCCACGAGGACGTGGAGGTGGGGCGCTGTGTCAGGAGATTTGCGGGGGTCCAGTGTGTCTGGTCCTATGAGGTAAGATAGTTTTATATGTGTTAAATGTTATGTTTGTTGGATGTAATTTGACTTTAATAACTTAACAAGATATAAGACGAAGGTCATTCCCGTGAATTAATAATGCCATAATTATCGTGATTTTAAATGATCCTCATATGTTACTGGTGCAAATTTGAAACATGGCCCTTGAACTGGTGGAAATCCGTCCTTGTATGGAGCTGAGACCAGGTGTGCTTCAGTAAACACGAGAAGGATGAGAGGACCACCCTGATAGTAAAGTAGCACCGTCCTGCTCACAGCCTCATTCTGTACTAATGCAAATCATTCAGCACAATAACGGCCTGTAACTAACAGACTCAAGTTCCCCCAAATCCTCTCTGTAGCCACAGAGTGAAAAGAAGCGGCTACAGGCTGCATCACATCTCATTATAGAGGGATTTCTGTAATACAACACCTACCTTTAACCGACTCAGTTTATAGCTGGCACGCTTTGTCCTGCCTGCACTGTTGTGTGATGTGTTCAAAGGTTTTGTTTGTTTCGATAATGACACACACACAGGGATATTATTCTTCTGCCAAATGTATTTGATTGCGTACACATAAATCACTTAAAGCACACAGTACTCACCGCTGAGACGCATAAATATTCCATTCAAACCAATCTGCATCTAGAATTAGTTGAGGGTGGAAATAGCCTAAAGTGGCACATATTCAGTTCAGGGTAAAATGTTTGTGCAGTGAAAAGGAAGCCGCACATTACACATTTCTATTTTTCACGAGGCTGCTGCTGGACTATATCCAGTTAATGTTAGGACGTGTGTGCGTCATGTCAGCGTTGGGCGTGGGAGAAGTTATTAGGACAACACCTGAGACCCCGTGTTTCAACAAAGCAATGAAAGAAATGCCGCGGTCTCGTCATCGGGGGAGAGCGCCTTTCTTTTCCCTGACGTGTTAAGACACAGATCGGTTGACTCATATGACTGCTGTTCACACGATTCAGAGCCCTTTGAAATGGACGCAACTCACACAGTAGTGTGGTACCTTGGTGAAGTGACTGTATGAGATGTAGCTGTCTACATCATGTGTTCAGCCAGTCTCTCCAAGATGCCAGGAGGAAATAGAGTAGTGATGCACCATTCAGCTTTTTTTCAGCATTTTAACGCTGACTTCAAGGTGATCCCTGGAATATTGTGGTTAAATTATCAATATAAAGATAAGGACAACCACATTCTGTCACGGGGCAAACAAAATGCTTCTTGTAACCTCCACACGTCATTCTCGGACTATAATTTATCCATCGCAAGGTCACAGCACGCAGCTCTACACATTCTCCGCCTGTTGGCTTCCACACGACATCATGAAGCAGTCTACAGAACTTACATGTTGCATGCCTCTCTCACGGACAATCCACATAGAAGGCGTTTTTAGAGGCGTCTATGACGTCATTCGCCTGCTTGTGTCACGGAACAGACACGCTTCCTTTCATGTTGATGCATTTGATTTGATCAAATGGAAGCGTATCTGTCCCGGGTGACTTGCAGTCTATTTTGGGACAGATATGTCTATTTTCGTCTTCCTCTTGCGTGTTTAGTAAAGAGTAATCTCCATAGATAACTACTTAAAGCACACAAAGCTGCTGCTGTATATATGTTATGAACTTATTAAGCGTATCTGTATTGATTAATCAAGGCTCCCAGAGAGGCTTTGAGCTCACCGGTTTTGCTGGCGGCAGATTCCCCCATGCTCGCTTTTGTGGCCTATGAGATAAAATCAATACATCAATCAATAGCGAGCCCTTTTAATTTCTTCCCTCCCTGGAGCCGACATGGAAACTATTCTGATTCAGCGAACATCTGCTGTCAGTCGGCCTGGGAACCCGCCAGGACCTGAATCTGGCGTTTTTTTTTTTTCTTTGCGCTTTTTCCAGTTTATCGCTATTAAAAATGTGAAAGATGCTACGTGTTGTAGACTAGTTGTAATCGGTGTGTTTAAGGCCCCGTCCACACGATGCACAACGGAATTCTATAACTCCGAGAAACTTTTATTTCAATTCCACCTTGCGTTGTGGGTGACCCACACGGGTAGATCCAATATTTATAAATTTATTAATCATATATGGCAGCTAGCTTTTGGCTATTTCCCGTAATCCTCAATGCAGTGACAAAAAAATACATAAATACAGCCTTTAGCTTTTTGAGGGGTATTTGATCTTTAGATATCATTATGTACCATAACAATAACACGATAGTGGTTTTATTCTGGAACAAGCATGTTGATCGTATCATGTCACGAGTTACCTTGTGATTTCCACCCCTAATCTTAATGTACAGAGAAAGAATAATGTAGCATGAATACCCTCCCCCTGCCACACAAACGCACACAGATGACCTCTGACCTTGAAACGCTAGAACACAAAACCACATATTCTGTGTATGAGGGTTAAACTACACATATGGACTTAATACAAGCTAAATTAAATAAATCAATCAATCAATGTGTGTGTGTGTGTGAGAGTGTGCAGAGCTAACAACTTTACAGCTTACTTCAAACAGTATAATGCAGGTGGTAGAAGTGTGAAATCTGACTGTGAACCGTGCGCATCGTCGTTTCTGAATGGAGATGCAAAATTAACCAGCTAATAGTTCAGCATAATTGAATTGAAGGAGATGCGGTTCAGGTAACATGAAGACCCAAACATGGTCATTAAAACGACATCCTTGTCTCAGTAGCAGCAGCAGCAGCATGAAGAGGACGGCTGCTTTGCCACAGCCTGACTGTAAAGACCTCATCTTCCCCAGCATGTGTTATACGAGTTTGTTGCCATGGCAGCCTTGTCCCGCTGTAATGATTGAGAGACTTGTGGAAGAAATGGTTTCCTTTCAAACACGAGTGCAGCAGCTTGACAAAAAGAGTTCTATATATAGAACCACAGACTTGTTCTTTGGGTTCTGTTACCATAGTGCGGTAAATGACTTCCCAGCCTATCCCAGGATGCACCGCGCCAGAGGCGGCCCTGGACACAGGGTGCTGGTGTATTACAGGGTGAGCACTCAGACAAGTCGCAGTGTTTGAGAGGATGAGCACTAAATAATGAGCAGTGTCTCAATGTCGGTGCCGCAGCTGCTGAATCATCTGCTCGGTGTCAGTCTCTTTCCAAACCACTGGCTCTCCTCACAGACCCTGAAACTGATGTCTTCCATTCGTTCTCCACACAAGTTCCCCTTTAGATCATTTTTAACCGAATGATAGAAGTGAGGAATGAAAGTGCGCCAACGGTGACGTGATGCATGTGATGCGTCTGGTGAGATCCTGTGATACACAACGTTGAGGAAAGAACCTAATGAATGAAACATTTCAGCGTAATCCTAAATAAGGTCAAAACCTAGTTTGACTGTGTAGGAACGCTTGAGGAAGTGAACTGGGCCGAGACTGAAGCCGGTTTCTTTGCCTTTCCCAACACCAAGCGGGCCAAGTTCGGACATGGCAGGGTGGACATTCTGCATTCTTGGAACGGCAGCGTTCCTGCTGACAGCAGCAGCTCAACACAACTAACCTGACTGACAAAAAAAAACTAAAAAGTTCCAAACTGGTATGTAACTTAAAATAAATATAAGAACATTTTTTGTTGTTTTTTTCTGTAGAACACAAAGTTTACATGTATATGTTTGTAAGAGTTTTTATAATATTCCATCATCTAAGATACATAGGGCTCCTTCCATTCTGCCAAAGTCATGAAAACTTTTGGATCCTGACCCTTCAGTTGATTGTCTTCTTGTTTTTGTTGTTTTTTCTGACTTCGGTGCTTGCTCTCCGACGGCCCCTGTATATTCAGTCTTGCTCATGCTGCATGACCAATAACACAGGAAGTCACCCGCCCACGCTCGGAGCGATGCCTCAACATGCGTTTATCTCGCTGGCTGTTTCTCAACACTGTCACACACACACACACACACACACACACACACACACACACACACACACACACTGAAGAGGATGACAGCGTCTATGACCTGGCGTGTTTGATGGTTAGAGGCTGACGTGTCTTTTATGAACAATGACGAATTAATTATTAAACCTCCAGAAGTGTGAGAAGCTTTATCCTTTGCTGTAAATTCCCTTGTGTTCCCAAATACATGAGTCATTCACACAGTATCGATACTATAGATCTGTGTTTCCTCTTTCTTTTCGTCGACCATGAGTCAGTCTGTGTAGAAGAAGAAAGTTAAAATTATAGAGAATTCAACATGGTCAGTTTTGCAGTTTTGACCAAAAGATGTTGCTAAATATCATCCCACACTTATCTTGAATCTGGAAGTGAGTGTCCTACTGGTGTCTAGTTTCAGCTTCCCATTATTCACACCTTTCAGAAATACAGAAATGCATCTGGGGACTCCTCGTTAACTTCTGGTATTCGGTTTGTAGGCTTATATACTCTTTTGGCTCCTCAGGCAAACAGATGTTGTTTAACAAAGCCGTCACCTGAATATACCTAAAAGTATGTAACAGTATGTATGTAAGCTATATATGCACATGAATATCTTTGACGGACGCCTCAAACTTTGGTACTGTATTTAGAAACAGGGTTTCAAAATTAGAGAAATATAGTGCCTGCTGAGACTCTTGTTGTTGTTTGTGTACTCATGCTGTGATCACCCGCTGCCTGATGTTCGTTTATAATGGATTTAATTTGACATTTTATTTTACTGCGGTAAAATGTAATTCAGTCTGACATGACATACAGAAGCATTAGGCTGGATTCACACGGGATCAGGCAGCACAGTAAAAAACACATTTTGCCAGTCTGGTAGCAAGAAATGTGCTGCACGCAAGAGAAAGTTAAGACCGCCTCAACTTTTGCAAAAAAAAAAAAAAAAAACAACCTGACATTACGCTTCGTGGCGGTCAAGCGAGCTACAGAGTGAATGAAGAGAGCGAGCGGTATGTGATTAAGCGTCCCAGCGTTTAGCACAAATAAACATGCCCACACTACCGGACACCTCCCGCTGTTTGCTGCCTGCTCCTGTGTGAATCCAGTCTTAAAGTTGAAGGTTTGTTTTGTTTTTTAAAGATTACTTTTTCAACGATACAATCAGCAGTTTGAAACATATTTTAAGAAGTATATTTTTGAAAAATATGTTGTTTTTGTGGCAGTCCTACCTAAAGTCTGCTTATATGTTGCATTGATTTACTCCAAATACTCCCTTCTTTGAATTAGTGTCTTTCCCTCAGCATTAATAAAGTGAGTCATACAGTCTAGCAGAAGATATTTTCTTTATACCTTCTTTTTTTATATTGAAGCATCAAGTGATTCAGCACATATCACTGACCTACTCCTATTTATGTTGGATGCTGGTCGCTCTGTCTGCATCTGTGTGTGTGTGTTCAGACAGCCCAGTATGTGGTGAGCCTCGTGTATTTTCAGACATCCTGTGGCTGCCGCTCTGTGCTTCTCTTCTGTTTCTTTCTCAGCAGTGCCTTTGCATCATGCTAAAACTAGACAAGGCCCAAACGAGCAAATAAATGTTTACAGTCACCGTACAAAAATAAGCAGAAGTTTGAAGGCTGGGGTGCTGAATTAGCATGAATTACAGCTCTGCAGCATGAAATGCAGGCTGTGTGTGGCTGCAGTATGCAGGATGGTGACACTTTGGGAAGGGAGGGGGGGAGTTAATGAGATAGAGATTTTATAGGTCTAGTAGCAACCACTGAAAACCTATAAAAATCTCCATCACTGTGGGTGGGCGTTCTCTGATTCAGCTCTATGTTCAGTCATATGTCGTTCGCTTATTCAGCGCATGGTCGGCCACTTTACACGCATACGTGCACACATTGTAAAAGGTTTGTGTCTGAGAAGTGGCAATGTAAATGGGGCTACCAGTAAACTTCATCGCGTCAGAGGTTCCTGTCGAATGGCTGAATCACCCGACCAGTTCTGTAACATCTTTTCCATTTGGAAGTCAGGACCTTCAAATAAGGAGTGTGGGGTGTTCACTTTCACCTTCTGGAAAATTCACACCCCCACTACCCTGGACTAGCTAATGCTAGATTACTGGAAACACAGAGCGTTGTACATATAGGCTAATCTTAGCTAGTTTAGCTAGATTGTGCTAACAGGACAGGTATTCTAATGTAGTAACATTAACTCAACAACAAAATTATGCAACAGCTAAGGGCTAGCACCAAATTCTGGTCACATATGTCAGTATGCCAGTGCATGAAACGTTTAGGCAAATAAATTAAATAAACGCAATCAATCAGATCAGATAATACTGATGACTGGTTCCTTCGTTCATTCATCCATCCAAAAAGAAATCAGGACTTTCAGGGGCTCTCCTTAAAATCCTCAAATCCACTTTTCCCCCTTCTACTGCACCCATGGCAACAGCATCCTGTGAGCATCTTTATAGTCCAACTCCGTACACACAAATGCAGATCTGCAAGTCATGGAGAAAAATCCCTGTTTATACATTACTTCGGCAGCCAGAGACCGTGTGAGTCCTGGAGCTCGGCAGACCGCTGTCAATCAACGCCCCCGCGCAGCAGACATCAGGGCTACTGTAAGTCTTCAAATCTCATTAAAGGAGCAACAATTTCCAAAATGACCACCGGAACGTTTTTAGGAGGATCTAAATTTAGGGATTGAGACCAGGATGACTCATTGAAAACAATGACTGACTTGAGTATATTTCTAGAGGGGATTCAAGGCAATTTGAATGGGAGTCACTTCAGTGGCTGTTGGTGACACTTTAAGGTACTTCAGCCTCAAACCGTGGTGGTTACCGCTCGCTATAAACACATTTTATTTCCGGCGTGGTCTGACAACAGGTCGTAATGACCGGTTCTTTTTTCCAGATGATTTAAGTGACCTCAAGTTGTCATTTTATTTCTGTGTCTCTCTGCTCAGAACAGAGGATGACAGAATGGAAGGCTGCACAGCCTGTCTCAAAATGACCCAACTTTAACCGAAATAATGGGGGGAGAAAAAAAAAGTATGATGGAACGATGGTTAGGCACATTCAACTTCCACCGTTCTGGAGACAGACTCCTGCCTGAGCATCATCATTTAAATCCTGCCTTCGTCCTCGCAGCTCAATCTCAAGGTATTCTTCCTCTGTCTGCAATCCCCCCTGTTCATCAGTTTCCAGTCTTTGGGGAATTCTGTCTACTCACAAGATTGCTGTGGCTTCTCTTTCTCTTCTTTCTCTGTACACAACGGCATAAAATATACTCCGTGCTTTTGTCATTTAATGCGGATTAGAACAAATAAAGGATAATTAATCAATAAACATTACGATTAATCAATAAGGGTAATCATTACTGTATTCATATTTATCATTAGCTATATACTACCTAATTAATTTCTGATACCTTACTTTGTTGAATGAATGTAAATGTTTCCCTTCTCAAAAAAATACATGCAAATGCCTCCACTGGCCTACACAAAGAATAAGGCTGTTTAAGGTAGATCACAGATCCTTAGAGAAGGCTAGTTCTAAAATGAGTTCTAAATTATCCAAAATCTAAAATTTATAATGTGAATTAAGCATAGTAATGCTTATTTCAGTTCAAAAACACAAAAACACACACACACATACACACATCATCTGATTGTCAAATCTCAGTGCAAACCCACATCAGCTGGTGGCTCAGCTGACTCCCTCTATGCGTTTAAATGGCGAATCACATACAGGGCACCTTGTTGAAGCGGCTTCAGTCTGTGCCTGTGAGCCACCGCCACCCATAGATAACCTAGAGTCTTTACCGCTGTTCTTGTGGAGTCCTTTTTTGTGGCTGCTGACTTTCTGACTTTTTTTTGTGCTGCTGTTTCGTGCAGGCATGCTTCTGTTTCATCTCGACTGTTGAAATTACCCGTAATATGATTCATGATATTTAATCAAAACTAAATTGAAAAGGTTCTACTAAGGACTTTCAGCACCTGACAGTAATGTGTTCAGTGTTGCAGATGACATTGGACAGTATTTAAAGGCAACAGTGGTTCGTACTGGGCCTCACCATTCTCAGGCCTGCTTTTTGACCCTGTGGCCTGGCTACTGTATTACGGTATCCCCAACGCCATTGACGCCGTCCCATCCCCACCCTGCATGCCAGGTCACAAACAAGCTCCCAACGCCGCTAATGGATATCACAAGCCTGCATTTCCTAATCCTAATTTCTCCAGAGTGGCCTGCAGAGCTGTGGCCAGCCCTCCTCTCACTGTGCACTGCTGCGTGCGCTCTCGTCCTGCCAACAACAGCACCATTGTGCCCTCTACTCATGTACTGCCTCTTTTCTAACCGCCTTCCCTTTCCTCTACCTTCCTGTCTCGATTCAATTTGTACATTTTAATCGACCCTCTTCATTCAAAGCTGGCTGCACATGGCCTCGTATGTAATCTGATAAATGTGGTGGCAGGGCAACTTCCTGCTTGATCTTAGAGATGTTAAGCGGAGATCGGGAAGGAAGCGAGGGAACATGTGCATTCATACACACAGGAGAGCTGCAAATGTGTAACAGATGAAATATATATTAAAAGTGTGTGTTGAATGGAAAGAAATCAGAATAGTAATGTTTACATGTTTTCTATTATAGGTTTCTGACTTTAAAGCTGGAATAACATTGCTGCACTGTACTTTATTATTCACTGGCCTGCATCAAGTTAATATCTAAAGTCTAAATATCTTGTTCAGGGATGTGTTTTTATGCACAAGAAAACTATGTTACCACCTCATATTAAGATTGGCTTCCAAGGCCTGATTCTGTTGTACCTGCAGCTGGAGTTGAAGCTCACCCGCTAATTTATCTTGTTGGTCGTCGGCCCAAAACCGTTTCTGTTTCCGACGTGTTCTGGTTCCCCCGGCAGGCGCTTGCTTAAGCGGTTTACAGCATGATGAAGCACGGCAGTATAACACACTCTGTAGCAGGAATGCAACACTCATAGGAAACTCCAATCTAGTTTGTGGTTGATTTAAAGCTCCACCTGGAGAATCAGGAGAGTCCCCCTCCAGGCCATCAGGCTGTCGCCGGCTTGAAGTACACCATGCCAAGCACATATAAAATCCAGTATCGGTTTGCTGGTTGGCAGCTGATTTAAAAAGCAGACTTGGACTTGTCGGCAGCATCAGTAGTTTGGGGTGTACTAAAACGTTTGTCCTTGAGAGCAACAACTGTGGCTCAGGTAACCCAATGAAGGAAAAAAGCTTCTACTGGTTCAATTTCATCTTTTTTTCTTCATTGTCAGGGCGTTTTCACACCAGTGCTTACTAGCCTGGTTGAGTGACATTCTGTTGGCTTTTTCTCCTCAGTGCAATTCGACCTTATCCCAACTCGTAGATGTACCCTGCAAGTTTCAGAGGAAAAAAAATGCTTTACGCCGTTAGTGAATTTAACAGTTGCTAACAACCAGCCGGGGAATGACTCGAGGTGAATATAGTATGTTATATTTGGCCAGTGGACCTCCTTCAGGACCATTTTCCTGTTTCTGTTTTGGCTCCCGCCTCAGATGCATCTGACCAATGAGCGGAGTGAACAGTCTCATGTTTCAAGTAGTGATGGATTTTGGCTTGAGTGGATTTTTTTTTTCCTGTGTGAAAAGAAACCGCAACCAAGGAGAAGTTTATCAACTCATCCACCGATTTGGACCAGAGCAAACTAAATTCATAGACTATGAATGGGACCTCATAAGCTTGTTGCAATTACCCAAACGACTCCTAGATAAAACGTAGGGCGGTTAAAACCAAAAAAAAAAACATTTGATCTCAGTTGATGTGTCACAGCATCATTAAAGTTTAATGTGGCATCACAGGTCTGCTCTTATGTGAACATCTGATCGTCACTACATTCTGCCAGCAATGCCTTGTGTCTACCCGGCTGCAGATGAGATATCTTACCAGCGAAGGTGATTTTGTCCCTTGGATTTCACTGGGAGCATGTTCATGTCCTCTCAACTCAGTCATCCGAGTCACATTTTTTTTTTATCTTCTGCCCCGTCGTCTTTGCACCTGTCAGGACTTGCACAAGTACCCTTTCTCTGGTTTGGCAGAATGATGTTTCAAGTTCTTACTTGAAGCCGATGCCAGCGAGGTGATTAACAATGCTGCCATGCAGCCGAGGGGTTTCTCAATTGCTCCGACATTGTCCCCTAATGCTGAATAGAGCCATTTCATTCAGGTAAACTTCAAGTACTGTAATATATGTGGAAGATTCGTTTATTGCAGGTTCACCCTTGTTTGTTACTTATATTTTAGCCATTTATGGCTCATTCAGTTATAATTTCTGTCTCCATATAATCTTTTGATAATTATTATAATAAAGCAGTTTATTAAATTGTCATTTACATGCGGTAATTACCCTAATTTCTTCATTCACCCTTCACCGTCAGTGGCTCATTCAGCAGCTAATTGGCCATCTGCTGACTGGTCACATCCAATCATATTAATGCTGTATACAGCGGTGACACTTCCCACTAACAGTCTGCTGATGTTTTCTCGCTTGCTGCACCACCTCGTCCATCTCCCCATGTGCCAAGTTTTTTTTTGGTATTGTTTATATAACCAAGAATTCTGTATGTTTATCAAGGAGTTAGTTCCCCCTGCAGAACACCAAAGAGCAAAGCTGCTTCTCTCTATACTAATTAAATGTACCTATTCAATATAGGCTTGGCCGGTATTTATTTTTTGTACCTTTGACATTTCACCGGGGTATACAAAAAAAAAGAAAAATGTAAAAGCTGAGCTGCTGGTGATAGGCATCATCGTAGCATGTATGAAATTGTCTAGCTACAGTGCTGTGTGTCTAATATGCAATTAGCCTACTTCGAAAAGACTTGCTGGGTCTAAATAATGACTAGATAGGAAATAAGCAGCCTTCTTCCCTAGATTCTTGCTGGAGAATCTGATCCCGGATCCTGACACATCAGGGCTGAGAGGAGACAATGCTGGGTGTGTGTGTGTGTGTGTGTGTGTGTGTGTGTGTGTGTGTGTGGTGGTAGCAGACTGCCAGTGGACGTGCGAGCTTTCAGGTTTCTGAAGATGTTAGGTAGCGTATGACTCAAAGACTCTTTCTGATAAAGTTCCTTGGAAGCAGCCCGCTCTCCGGAGAAAGATGCTGACATTTTCAATTTTTTCAAACCATGCAATAAGTTGAATATCAGCATTTCAGACATGGTGACGTAGTTCAGATGATGTTTCGCAGGAAATTTCACTTTTCTTAGCTGAAAAAGGAGGGGTTGGGTGGATGGAATAATGCCATGTTCCGCAGAAAAGCTGCAGGCGATGCTTGCTCAACACTACTCTTATGCACTTCTTACTTTCCTAAACCTGACCTCACCTTAACCACACCATTGTTACACCATTAAAGCGACTGTGAAAGTCTAAAAAAAAAAAGTAAAATTCAGTTTAAAAAACGCATTTGTATCTTGGTGTAACTGAAAAAGAATTATACATTTTAAATATTTGATTCATCTAGAATATAATATTAGGTGATAACATGTGTCATTCATTCATTGCATTTTTAAGAGATTTAAAGTATCTGGTACCAAGTTTGGTATAAAAATGTTATGCTATGTATGCAAATTAACGTTCTGAGTTGAGGAGGTGGACATGGACGGTAGATTCCTGACCGCATCACTGAAGTCAGGTGTATCCTCTATTCAATGCAAACAATGACTCTAGAAAGTGACGGAAGTAATTTATCTCCATTTCTGAATTGGAGTGCTTCCTTAGTGACCGTATACACTCTGGATCAGTGAATTGCTTTAAAACACAGCTCATAAATCTGTGTTTTTTTTAGACCTCAGCATCTATGCCAAACAGCCCGTAGTAGATCAGCCGAAGCGTTGGTTTGCACTGGTATGAACAAAATTTACTGCAGTGATGTGAAATGATTTATAGTGGTTAAAAAAATACTAAAATGACCTGCTTTTAGGTGTAATTTACGAGTTTTACATGTGTGTATGGGAGTCTGTGAGTGTATAGGTAACAGAATTTGGGGAAAAACAAAAAAAACACACCTTACCAAACAAGAAGCCTACTGGTAGAAAGTCTGTAAAACTGCATATACCATGTAGCCCTTGGGATAATCTGTATGTATGAGAGCAGGATGGAAACTTAGAGATCGAACACACGGATCTGAACTGCCACCTAAACCTTGTCTGTCAGGCTGATACGCTTTTTGTTATATAGTGAGGTTGTCTCTCTATTCAAGTTCTAAACGAAAAGCTGTGCCCTCCTTCTAAATCACATTAGAAGTGCATTCCACAGTCCATTTACTCATCGCACTATCGATGCATTGTTTGATTGTTCATTGTAACGGAGGGATGGGTTTTATTGAGTTGTGGACAGAGCGGCGGGGTGGCAGCAGTGATTGAAACCTGGCCCGCTTCTAAAGCCTGCTATATGTAGGTTATTCAGATTGACTGTCAGTGTCACTTTGCTTTGTGTCTAGCGGTCAGTCTCAGGTTTACACAGTGTTGAATGACAGCACACACACAGTCCACAGTCTCACACATGGAGCATTCCCCTTGTTCAGTGATATAATTGATCAGTAATTTAGATGAATTGCACTCTGCCAGTATGTACTTGAAGCGGAAGAGGTCAGCGTGGGAATATGTTCAGTAGGCATGAAGGAATCAGCAGATATCATTGTGCACTCCGAGGGAAAGGTAGAGACAGAGAGAGAGAGAGAGAGAGACTCCTCCTCTGTGTGTCCACCCACTGCCAGCTCATGCTCCTGCCTTCCTTTTTTTTTTTTTTTTTTTTTTTTACACCACCTCCTTTTTCTTTTCTCCAGCTGTCTCGGCACCAACTCTGCCAGGACTGCTAAAGCAGACGGCTGGCATTTCCACCCTGTTCTCTTCTCCATTCACAAAGCCAGAATGTCCACTTTTTTTTTTTTTTACACAGAGCACGGTGGATTAAGAACTTGGCTAAGTGGGATACAGTTCAAGATGTGGTGAACTGTGTCCCCATTTCAACTTGATGCTACTGTGCGTACGTTTGCCATAAACCGATGCGGGCAGAATATAGTCCAACTGTGTCCTCACTTCTGGAAATAATAGCATGCAATAACAAACTCTTTATCCGTCTATGCTATACACAAAATTTTCTAATGACACACAATGAATGGATTCTACTTTCCACTCCATTTATGAACTGAAAGCACAAAAAGTAAAGTCTGTCCATTCAACGTGTGTTTGCTGGTAAGTTGTTCAAGCATCAAGGTTATCCTGAAATGTTAGGGGGGATGCTTTTTCGTTTTCTTACATGATTTGGCTGGTCAGGGCAGTGTGATTTCTTATCAGAGGCTTATAGAGACACTGGATATGTGGCTATAACTGTGAAAGAATGTGTATTAAATCCGATCGATATGATACACATGGGACGATGAATGTGAATGGTGCCTTTGTAGCTGTGCCCTCTGAGAGACAATCTGTCTCCTTCTGTCTTTTCATGACCACAGTCCGTGGACATGCTGTTCTCCTCTACAGGAAGCACTCGCTTCACACTTCAGAACACATTTTGTGAATTAGTTGCCCTCAATGAATTTTAGTTTTAAACTATACCTTTTTGGATTAAAACTAAAAACGTATCTTCCAGTTTGTCTACTTGTGCTCTGTTGTGTGTCTTATACCCAGCAGCCCTCTCCTCTTTCCTGTCTGTTTGGCCTAAGCTGCTGCTGGCATTTGCAGACACTCTGCAGCTCTTTAAAGCTCTGCCATCGTTTGCCTCCTCCTCCTCCTCCTCTCTCCTAACATTTTTTTTTCTTACTCTCTCTTTCAACTCTCGACAAAGCCCTGACGAGAATTACACCGTGGGCAAATTCGGGGAAATGTAGAAAAAACCGTTCTACACGCTATGTTCTGTATTCTGGACGTGTAATGACACAAAATCAATTCAATACAAAAGGTGCGGGACAAATCCGAGCTTCACTCTCTAAGATATTAACAATGGTAAAGACTTATCATTCCCTACATCAGTCTGAGACACTCCAAAGACATGTAAAACCCGTTGTGGTGTTTCACGGAGTTTAGCCAAGGACCGGGATCAAGACCATCCTGGTGAATGGGTTTTGTTGAAACCCTAGCCGGCAGCCCAATGGGAGGACCAGCCTCTTTCCACCATCTGCTGACTGCACAGTAGTCTCCAGGTTTAGTCACAGCCCAGAACCAAGTGCGTCTACTGTGGTTAAGTTTTCGTATCACTACAAGCCATGGAGGGAAATTCAAGTTAATATGATGCAAGAAGTGAATATTTCCAACTTGTAGCAATAGGTTTACTGATGAGACAGTTTAAGAATCCTTTCTAGACATGTGCTGTCTGCGTAACTTCTCCTAACAAACAGCCAGCTAAACACTCCTTGAACATTGAGTACTCTGAAGAGCGTTTTGCCATCCGCAGGTTTATTGACGTGAAGAAGTGTGAAACTGCAAAATGCGTACCTAAAACGGAATAAACATTAACACCTGAAGAAAGCATACATCGTCAGAAATCACCCAACTCCAAGACGAGCACGCTAATCGCACCACTTATTAAGACCTGAGAGCTAACAATCTACAGATTTTATTACCATTAGCAAATCTTCGCCCAAAGAACACAAATTAAGCTCACACGACGTAACGGGTACAAATGAGATAAAAACAGTAGATACATAACGACAATGCTACCCAAGCATTTAAGAAGAAACACAGCAGCAAATATCCTTAGAGACATTTGCACTTTGCTTGTTTACCTTCTACTTCCTGACTACGGAAGCTCACATGGGTCATACAGAACAAGAGAATACTGAAGGGGAGAAATTGCGTTAAACTTCAACCTATTTATATTTTTAATATTTCGTAACAACACAAGACATGGACATATAAAATACTCTGCTTTGAACAATGTTTTTCTCATATGGTTTTTCAGTATTATTCCAGCGGACTGGTACAGTGGACTTCAGTGGCAGACGACAGAAGAGAGCTGTGCACAGAAGCGAAAGAAATGGTTAAGAAGGTTAAATGATAACCCGACCAGGCCAGCTATTACATCTCCCATCTCATTCTCATTGGCGTTCACTCACTAGATAACAAAATTGATCTGATCCAACTAAGACTCAACATTCATCGGGGAAATAAGAACCTTTTGAAACTTGCCAGATCTGGCTTTTCAACTCGAAAGTTTGCTTCCCTTCAGTGCAGATCGGAATTTAGATATCGGATTAGTGTTAGTTAGATGTCTGAGTTTGACTCTCATTCTATCATTATCCTAGTGATTTTGCAGATAAACCAAGTGGCCCCAGCCCCTGAGCTGAAATAAATAAATAAAAGAATGATGAGGAAAAGGAATGGAGCCATAAGATCTGGCGCCCTTCAAAGAACTATAATTCCCATCACTAATCAAATTCAGCTGTTGGGGAAAACCCAAAGAGGTGGACTGAATATAATTATCTTTAATCATAAATGATTGGTTCCTTAGATTTGTGACGTATGGAATCCTGCCTGATTGAATCCGTGCTGTTGTGAATCGCCTTGATACACTTGTAGTGTCAAAGCAGAAACGCGCCTCCATGGCGTTTGCCGCTTATCACACTCCCGACAGCGCTTTGTAACTTTAGAACACACACACACACACCACAAGGACATGTTGACAAGCTTAAAAATGAGATTTTTCACGTGCATGTCTGTAATTTCCAAGTTTAATTTAATGATTTTAGCATTGGCTGTTCCAAAGTCTAGCTCTACACTAGCTGATTCCTACAGGCAATTTGTTTGCGTCTGTTCGCTTTGATTAAGTATTTCTCAGTCTTTCCATGCATCAGTTTCTCAAACAGTGTGTTGTTTAGGAGCTCACGGTGGTGTGGAAAGAAGAAGCCTCCGGTGCTACAGAGTTATCAGAGGCGTTGGAGTGAGGATGTCCTGTGGGCAGACCAGATGTTGCTCTCTTTGATTCGATGTGTGTGTGGAGGAACCTGACAGTGAAGCAGACGGTGAACACAAGGTCAAAGACCACCTCACCCCTCTTTATGACACACGGCGCCTGAGAGTGTGTCCATTCACAGCTCCCTAGTTGTTAAAATTGGGCATCCTCTCCTTTGGTTAGCCCTTTGAAGCATACCTGAACCTGACTTGCCAACAATAACTTGTGTGCTAAATTATTCTTGTGTTTAACCTTGGAAGACAAAGCTTCGGTGTGCTGCTGGCAGTATGCCGGTGTGTGATGTTAGTTAGCTTAGCATTTTGGATGCATAGTCCAATACTTTTGCAAACCTGTGGGCAAACCTTGCAGTTTTTCCTATTGACCGTGTAGAAGACCCTTTGCGGGAGTTTTCCTCTGCTCACTATATTGAAGTTGCTCGGGTTCAGTTCTGTGTCTCATCTGGCTTTTGTTAGTTTTGCTGTCATTTTCTAAATCCTCCCTTTTGCTTTATAGACTTTTTTTTTTTTTTTCCTTTATTCAACAATGTGCGATCTGACAGATGTGTTTGTTACTTCTGATTCGACAAGTTGCTATTTTCCTGTCATTTTAATGATGATCCATAATCTTCCCGTAGAAACGCTGCATGCGGACCGGCTGGGCAGGCAATCGTCTCCCTGTGTGTGGTGTTAAGGGGAGGATTAGCCCATTCAGTTTGGTTAATTGGGCTGAGCAGCTGTCAGCTTGCTGCTGGTTCAGCCTGGCTGCCGTTACTCCTCATTATGTTTCTGTGTCTCTGGTTAGTCTTCTGATGTCCAACTCAAACAATACAGAGCCCCAGCAGTGCATATCTGAATATCTTCCTTCAACTGTTCATTTTAATACATAATAATAATAATAATAATAATAAATTAAAATCAAGGATACTCCAATAAGCCTTACAAAACAACTAAAGCGATCCTAGATAAAGCACAGCACAGTCCTATTAACCCTGTTCCTTCATTTTTTCTGTTACATCCCCCAGCACATCATTACATGGGCCCATATTTACCAGGGATGAGCTTGACCTGCTTTTGGGTGCTAAATAGAGAAATAACACTGCTCTGAAAATGACAGAACCACTAAAAACTGCATGTTTAGGTTAAAGCGGCTTGTATTTTAGGGCATTCCTATGTAGGACTGTGGGAGACAAGAACGGAAATTGAGACAACTGGCAATAAAAAGAGTTAGAGATCCCCAACTTAAAATCAATTGGGATGAAATTGAGGCCTAATTCATGACATTGCGTGATATAATAAATAACGAATGACAAATTTTGCTATGATTGGCCGAAAGGTGTTGGTGATGCTGACATTTGCTGTTGGTGGGGAAAAAAAACAACAAAAAGCAATGAGCTGCAGCTACACAGCCTTCTTGCTAACCAATGTAGCACGAATACCTGATATTTTATATAAATACAGTGCAGTTGGGGGCCCTGTTGGCGAGTTAGGAAGAGCAAGCAGAACACACTGTCCTCCCTTTATTCACCTCACCCCGGAGGGTAAAGTCTGTATGTGTGGGTATGTTCTGTATGTGTTGGGTGTGTGAGCGAAGGAGTGAAGCGATTGGGCAGCCCCGGCCCCACGTCCCACTGCTGCCCAAGTGGATATTTCTTTCCACATTCTAGATGCATTTTTTGAATTTCACAGAGGAGCCAAAACTCTGAGTTTAGTTACACAATAAAAGAAATATTACAATGTGAAGCACTGACGTACTTTGTGGAGCTTACAGTGAAATGCTTTGTCCGCAATAAACAACGAGCCCTTTCGAATCACACAGCTGGTCCAGGACGCTGTGTTTTATGGTAAACCTGGTTAGTTTATACCCCCACTAAAACGGAAAAATTGTCCATAAATCTCTGTATTTATTGATGGGGAAAAAATGAAATCAAACCACTCAGACGGATGATTGTGACCTGAACTGGACCTTTTATGCTGTATGTGGGACTAACATCCGTCCAGAGAAAGATGAGTCGGAAGAATACAAAACCAAAAACTCTAAACCACACCACACGTCAGGTTGGGACCAAAATAAATCAGGATTTTCTCATCCAGATGGCTGTGTGTGTGGGTGTATGTGTGCTGAGGATGGGCCAATGTGGTGGGGGTAAAGCAAATGACTGATCTAGTAGAGATATCTGTCAGCAACACGCATGCAAAGGGGGGGAAAAAACCCAACAACCTTCCTTCCACTATCTCTGTGGTGTGTTTAGCCCTCAGGGGTGTGTGTGTGTGTTTGTATGTGTGTGTTTGTCAGCACTATTCAATCAGTGGCCAGGCAGGCAGGAGGTCCTGGGCAGGTTTGGACAGCAGGCAGCGTATCTATGAGCCATTGTTCTCTGTTCTCTCCAATTTTTCTCCTCAATCGTCCTCTTCTCTTCTCACATGTTGGTGTGTGTGCTTCAGGCCCTCCAGGAATTTGTTACTTTGCCATCACAACAAGCGGCGTTATGATGACAACTGATGAATATAAGTGATTGTTCACAAATAAAAAATAAAACCCAGTTATAGTGTGTGTGCAGGCACACGTGTGGACACATTTCCCCCCATTCACTCAAATAAGAAAGTGCCGTCACAAGGAGGTTGACTCGGAGCCCATAGGGCAGTGTTTCTCAGTTATTTTCTCATGGAAGAAGAAAACATCTAGTGCCCCCCCCACGTGACTATAAATAGTATAATTTGTCTATAGAATTGTTATAGGTATACCTCTGTATAATACCGTATTCTTATTAACGTATAAAAGAATAAGAAAATAAAGAAATATGAACCAACTTACAACAAAGAATAGCTTTATTAACTGTAACAGAAAAGATTTAAAGTGCATCTGAAATTAAAAAATAAATTTAAATCCTTATTTAAACATTTTTTGACTGACCATGTCAAACCATATGATACTAAAAAATAAAATTGGCTTATCTGCGTGATTGAGGTGTAATGTCATTAATTTATTTGGCTTCATGCTGTCCACTGCCATCATTTTAAACTCAGTAACACACTGGTCTTTCACAGTGAACCAAGCGCTACAGACGCTTCGTCATATTTCCTCGTCTTAGCTTTGGGAGACTTTCGTTTGTGTCTTTATCTCTGTCTCTCTCCGCCTGTCTTCTCATCCTTGTTAAATACTTCGTGTCTACACTTCATACTCATACTCTGTGCTGTATGGTCCCTCCACACTCTCTGCCAATGAGAGCGCCACTGCCCCCTAATGTAGTGGAGGGGCAATTGCACTTTATTCTAGGAGAGTAAAAAACACTATACGTATGCAAGAAGCAGCATAGCTTGTGTAAAAGTGTGAGTGGAGCACTGACAGCTGGCGTCAATACACTACCAGGATGATATATTGGCTTCTACGATGAGGCGACTATGCCTCAACCACCTCGCAGGCCTCGCTTCATTTGTGTTAAATTGGGTAGTCTGGATATTATTAAAATAAAGTATTCAATTCTCAAACAATTTTTTGATTCGGAAGCTCAAACCTTCTGCATATGTCCACTGATAGCTGAAGTCTATCATGCTGTAGCTCCTGTAAATATCCACAGATATGTTTGCAGACTCGAATCTTCCACATGATACATAGAGGTTGTTTGAGAGAGGCCTGGAAGATGTCAGACGGCGAGATGCCATATCTAGCAGCTCCTGTATAATAGCTTCATCTTTAAAAAAAAAAAATGTGGTTGGTGTAGTCTCAACATCTCATTCCTCAACGTTGTGGTCAAGTCTGTGTCTTCCCCTGAAAGCGTAATTGTGAAGTCCGGCAGTGACTTGCTGACAGATTCCAGGACATTGAGATCGTGCCAGGTTGGAATTAGATCCCACACCTTCTTGTCTGCAGACAGGATCTGAGTTAAAGCCTTCTGCCTGCTCAAGTATCCAGCAGATCATCATCTGTCTGGAAGTGTCTTGCTCTGGACGCGGTATGGAGTTCTGTGGTGCTGTGTTTTTTTTTTTTTTCTTGTAATGAGGATTGCATGGCGCTATCAATCATCTTGTATCCCGAAGTCGTGGTCGCCGCCAGCTTTATTGGGTCGATAATATGATCGGGAACCATCATGTATGCTTGTACCGTCGTGCTTGCAGAACCCTTCGGTCGTTCAATTTGGGTTAATTATGTTCGTGATGTTATATCAGAAGGACTTCTTGTTGATTGGTCATGGAAAATGAGAACCGTGTGAGTTTTCCCTTTTTTTTAATCAAGCAGCAGAAACGTTGTAGCAAGAGCGGCATCGTGTCCGAGTTAATTTCACGCCCTGTGTGACATGACTATTGCACACATAGTGATGATGATGATGATGATGATGCTAAGACAAAACTTATGGTAGGTATAAGCCTGCTAATTGTTTTTAATTTTGTCATTAAAATCTATTTTAAAGGCACAAGTTAGTCTCTAATATTTTTTAAAAAGTGTTACACCGGAACACTGGAAGGTCGACTCCAGCTCAATTTTATTTTATTTTACAATTTATTTAATTTTTTCGATATTATTTATTCCTTTTGTAAATGCTGTACATTTCCTACACTTGCATCATCATATTGCAGCATGTGGAAAAAGTTTGACGTGGTATCTCTCACGTACATTATTAGGTTTGTTTGGAGCATTTCCATGTCACACCTGGAACGTAAAGTATGCTGGTTGTCCCAACACAAACGTCTCGGGTAGTTGTGATGTTCCTCGGTGTACGGAGCGGAGGTTTTGATCTGTCCATGAATTGTATCTTCCTGCCTGTTTTACATTCCGTTGTTCAGCCATTATCACCTCTGCTTCAGCCCTCCGCCTGTCCATCACTGCTCCGTCTGCTCCACTGCCGGAGGATTTAGATTAGATTAAGACTTCAGATTTTCTTAGAATTGGATGCATGCGGCAGGCAGTGTCATACTTGTGCTCAGTGAAGTTACGCTGTCCTGTATTTTCGGATACATCTATGTAAATTGGTACAAATTTGGATTTTTAGAAAGCTTGACCCATAGTAGGGCACTTTGAGTCAGGATGTCTTTTCCTTGCTGCACAGATTTTTATCCTTATTCCCTCATGGAATCTGTCTCTTTTGAGTCCCTGGGCTTTATGGGAGTACTAAATCACTGGATTAGTCCATTGACGTAAACAGCAAGAACTTAACAAAATTGGTTTGGAGTACTGGTTGTTGGGAAGTGGTCAGCGGCTTCTCCTCATCCTCAGCCTCTCTGCCCAGCAGATAAAGCAGATTTAAGCTCTGTTGTTGACTTTGGCCTACATCTGAGGCACTCTGGTTAGTATTCCGCCTTAAGCCATAATCTTTATCCATCGTGCCTGCACGTATTTGTCCGTCCTCCTGCCCGTCATCATCTAAACATCCACTCATTGTTCTGGCCCTGTATACAGGCAGACAGAATACTGAGTGTGTAGAATTGAATCCGGATGTGTCTTTACTCAACCTCATCCCCAATACAAGGACCCCTCCCCTTTCTGCAGCAGGATTTACCCTTTGCTGTGTATTAATTGCCTTATATTCATTTTCTTATTATAACGTCATATATGAAAGAGGTGAGATATTTTTTTCTTTATCACCAAACATAACATACTGAAACTATACTTTTGTCTGAATGTGGTTAGATATTAAACAGAGATAAAGCAACACTCTTTATCTATTATAAATTAGTGAATGTCGCCACCAACATCAATTGTTTTCGACACAGAGGAGAACAGGTATAGATTCAAGTGTCCTTGCCCTTTAATGCGAACACAAAAGCTGTCGGGTCAGTAAATGAGCGGCTGACCCAAAGTGCCTCGCTCAAACCAAATTATTGTTTTCCTATATCACCCCGGGAATAAAGAAGAGCTGATGGAAAGGTATTTTTAGTAAAAGTCAAACATCCAGTGACAGTGTTACATTGACTTTGTTCACACTTCACAGGTCGTCCCAAGTCCACATTGGGCTGAATGTCTCCTCTACTGCTCTGTGTGTCTCTATCCTAAATAGAAACGATGACTATGAACTCACATGGTGCGTCATCGCCATCTGGAGAAATGTGTCTTTTGAAGAACTATGAAGTTCAGGGATCTTTCTGACCACTGCCTACTGTTAATTGGTGCACCTGAACATCACGCTGTTCAAGTTCAGGTCTATTTATCCTCAGGTGTGTTTTGGAGCAGGTCCAACTGTCCTCAACCTCCTTTTTCTTTTTTTCTTTTTTCTCCCGGATGCATTCTCCTTGAGCCTGTTTCACCTTAAAAGTTTACATCTCATTTGTCAAGTCACTCAGGTGCATGTGATTTCGCAGATTTTTTTTTTTTGACAAATAAATGAAACAATAGTGAGAATAATGATTCGCTGCTTTTCCTGGTGATCAGACGAGGCGGCGGGGGCTCGGCCCTGAGGCTGGTCCATTCACCGTGCTCGATCCATCGTGACACCCATCACAGTCAATCACAGCGGTGTTGTTAAGCCTCCAGCATCCAATTAGAGGAGATTAGGTCCTAAGAGTCTTACAATGACCGTACGGGTCCTCGCCTTGTTTCCTTCCTCATACATGGATCCTGGAGTAGCTGGCAGTGATTCCTCTCTTATGTTCACATCAGCACGACCTGCGCGCTGTACTGGAGATTTGACCCTGAAAATGTTGACTATTTGATGCATCAATTCAAAGGCTTTGCAGACATCAAAAACACAGCACAGCGGTTCATAACACCCACAGACACATTTTACAGCTCTTGAACATTATCGCACTGGAAATCTTAACCTTCCTTGCACTGATAGAAAGGTCAAGAGTAGAAATCAGCTCTTCTCTTCCACCAGTAATATATGCCTGCATTTTTGTGACTGGCCAAAGCTCTTAAAGCCTCGTTTCCCTCATACACGGATCACAGAGGAGCTGGCACTGATTCCACTTTATGTTCACATCAGCATGTCCTGCACACTGTGTGTAGGTGTATACTGTAGATCTGACCCCCCCCCCATGTTGGTTATTTGATGCATCACTCGAGAACTCGGCTGAATCGCTGCATATAATATTGCAGGTAAAAGAGTCAGAGTAATGCGGTGTGACTGCATGACAGGCTGTGCACTTTTACTTTTAGTCACTGAATGATATGAATATATAACAGAGGGAAACTGGGGACAGGGAGACACAGATGAGCTCTGTTTCCTGCTCCGTGTTAAATGCGGCAACGTTAAACTAAACTAATTTTGAAGCCAACGCCGGTGAAACCTCCTCTGCTGTCCAGTGTGATCAACTCTTCAGCTGACAGCGCTGTCAGCAGCCAGAAGGAAGGTCAGGCGCTAGGATTTCATAACTGACCTTAAACCGGGTCACACACTTTTTTTTTTTTTTTTTTGTGTGTGGCAACCTGACGTTTTCGCCTTTCGTCTTACAGCGAAAAACACGAGACTCATGTAGACTCATGTTATAGGAGGTCAGCTTGGGGCATGAATGCGTTTTATTTCTCAGAATCTTCCTGTCTGTATCTGAATGTTATGACTGAGCATACAGTTATGGTGAGCGAAACCGAAAAAAGAGACTGCGGCTAAGCGTGTTAACTAAATGTGCGTATGCATAGAGGTGTTACAACATAAAACACAGTCGGTGCTCAACTTGCAAACACCATAGGTTCCGAGAGGCTGTTTGTAAACTGAATCATCCGCAAGTCGTTGTATATTAAATTTCAATCTATAGTTGCCATTTGAGGTAATTGAAATGCCATTACTAGTTTAAATAAAAATGTACTATTCCCTAAGACTTACTAGAAAACAATTAAAGGACAATAAAGAACAAACTTATCCAGCTGCTGTTTGTATCTACGAATGTTCATAAAGTGGATGTTCATATCATGTTCCTGTATGGTGATATTTGGACTGGACAGCATCGACACAGTGGCCCGAACCTAATACAAACAGCTCAGTAATCATCTCTGCATTTTGACCTGCATCAGCCCAAACAGTACAGGCTATTTGCTTTGGGTACTTTTGCGACATGTAATAGGATCCAGGGAGCCCGGTGTGATTTACAGATCCGTGAATTTAAAGGCTTATCAGACCTCAAAAACACAGCGCGGCAGTTAATAACACTCACAGACAGGTTTTTTTTACAACTCCGGAACGTTATCGCTCCGGCAATCTTATCTTTCATTGCGCCGATAGCAAGGTCAAGAGTAGAAATCAGCTGTTCTCCCGCGAGCCACCGGTAATATACGCCTGCATTTTTGTAACGGGCCAAAGCTCTTAAAGCATTCAATGACATTCCAGAGCCGGAGGCTCTGTGTTGGAGATGTAACGGCCGGGAAAAACAATCCAGATGCTCCAGCGTGTTAAGGGGGAAAAAAGCCCCCATTGGTTGATTGTTTCTTTACTTTTGCAAAAACTACAGCATATCTCTCCCCATGTGCAGCAACAGCAGTGCAGACATTTGGACGTCTGTGCAGTGTCAGCAGTTCCCACCCACCCACCGATGTCTGAGTCATCATTGACTTTACAGAAATGACACCTGAGAGATGCAGCAGAGTCAGCTACATGCTCTGTTTAGAGAGGCTATAACAGAGTAATGGGAACACATGGTTCTCAGACGTGGAACAAGTAATATTGTCAGCCTCGTCTGTCTGTCACAGAGATGGCTTTCTGCCGGTCGGACAGAGCTATTATGTTAATGTTGGGACATTTACAGAAAGGGCTGCTAATGTTTATGCATCTGGTTTGCAGTGAACAGAGGGAAAGAGGCAGTGAGTATAAAATATTACGACTTCTCATTGGCTGCATCATTGGTGTTGCTGGTGAGGTCTTTATTAATAGAAATGGTGAGCTTGACAGACAAGTGCTAGACACAGTTATTCATCAATTCATCACTTATTGTCACAATATCTTTGCGCTGGCAATTAGTGGTCAAATGTTTTAGAACAGTCCAATTTTCCCAGCATTTATAGTGCTTGAAGTTTAAATGCTACCTTTTGGTAAATGACACAAAAACAAGCATTTTGCAGGGGCATACAATAGTGTTTGGTCTACGCCTTGTTCCTACAGCAACATAATGAACATATCTTCAGGATGTGAGAATTACTTTAGAAGACATGGAATAATGGCACTGAGTCCAGGTATAATTGATGTTAGTATATGATGCTTATGTTCACTTGCTTTATGTAAAAATTTGGTTGTTAAGTCAAACATGTCAATTTATTAAATATGTAAATATTAGGGATGCACCGATGTGAAAATTTCGGCCGATATCGATATCCGATATACATATCGGCAGTCACTGCCGATACCGATATTTGCTGATATCGATATATGAGGAGACAAAACGTTTTCTGTAGTGTCACAAATTTAGTACAGACCAGAAAAAACACTGTACATTTGAAAAGAACAACAGTGCTCTTTATTTAAAGGAAGGCTCACTGTAAAACTGTCATGTGGTTAGAGGAAGTACGGCGGAGCGGACCCGATGGAGCTCCGCGAAAGCGGCGACGTCGGCGGCCGCGGAGGCGGCGGCCGGCGATGAGAAGGCGGCAGGACGGCGTCCGACACCCCGGAGCAACGTTCCGCGCGTTTTTTTTGTCTTTTCGGGCGATGCGATGTGACGGAGGAGCCCGCTAGGAGAAACCGCTACAGTTAGTTGGGTCACTGTCTGCGTGTCTCTCGGCGTCGGCTAAGCTAGCTGGTCCCAGCGGGCTCCTCCGTCACATCGCATCGCCCGAAAAAACAGCGGCCTCCTCCGCCTCCGCCGCGGCCACCGACGAGAAGGCGGCAGGACGGCGTCCGACACCCCGGAGCAACGTTCCGCGCATTTTTTTTGTCTTTTCGGGCGATGCGATGTGACGGAGGAGCCCGCTAGGACCAGCTAGCTTAGTGCGTCGTCGAGAGACACGCAGACAGTGACCCAACTAACTGTAGCGGTTTAACTCTGCACATTGTTGACATATCGGCCAGAATTTGTTGATATCGGACCGATACCGATAAGTTAAAAAACGTGACATATCGGCCGATATATATCGTTTGGCCGATATATCGTGCATCACTAGTAAATATGTTAATGATTAGTGTCTTTTATTGCTTTTAGATCACATCCCTGATCATATTGATCATTCATTTCACTATATTTGACCAAAAAATGTGTTTTCTTATATATTTTATGTGAAATTCACCAGAGTCCTCCCAGTGTTTTGTCCTGCCTTTGTTTTCTGTTTATATCGAAAGATGTTTGGATACAGATGTTAGATACTGTGGAAATGCTGTTAGAGGTGCCTCGCTGTTTTCAAATCCAATAATTGTTGTATTCTTCAAGTATGTAATAAAATGTAAAAAAAAGAAAATGCTATCGTTGAGGCATTCTAAAACTTTTGACCAATAGTGTATATATCTTATGGCCATTGTTTATCTGATCTGAGTCACAAACATTGAATGACACAGTGTTAAGGTGGAGTTTCCATTGATTCTACCTGGACCCTTGCTCCCTTCTCTTTTTTTCTCTTTTTCTTTCTCTTTGTTGTGTCTTGCCGTGATGGATACTTCAGACAGGATGACTGTGCACACTGTCAGACAGTCTCCATTCGTAGACCTTCATGGTGACAGAACCAGTTGTTTGAAGAATGAGTCTGAGAACTTGAGGCTGCCGACTGTCTCACCTCAGGCTCGAGCTCCCTGCAACCCTGAAGTAGAAGGCAGTGATAAAACATAGCTGATAGAATCTCAAAATACATCTTGTGATGACTATCAGTTCTTGGATGTTCTGTTGCATTATTATTGTTTACTCCTCTCAGTGTGTGTGTGTGTGTTTGGGGGGGGGGTTAGTCAACCTATCCTGATCCAGACAGGAAAAATCCCGGGAATATCAACTTGACTAGTGTGCAAATAATTGATGACAAGGCCAGATTTGCCAAGCTGTAATACAGCTTGCCATAGCAAAGGCACCGTATCCATGCATTTCAGCAGCAGAGTACTTATAGATGCTCCTGAATGATTTGTTTGAACAACGTTAAATTAATTAGCCCACGCTTCAGATCCTGCTATATCCTGTTGAATTCCCCCGTCCTCGGTACTCGGCGTTACAGCCGAGTGCGGTGTCCTGACGTGCGGAGGTCACATTAAAAGAAATGTTAATGAATATTTCCAGTGAGCGAGGAGATAAAAGTGTCACTGAAATTCTATTTTTATAATGTAAAAATGTGGCTTTTGTGTGAACTCATGGCGAAAAAATGCAAAGCTGACATTCTTCGGATTCCTGCAGCTTCCCAGGCAAACCATACCAATGGCATTTCAAGGTTTTTTGAGGCTCCCTTGACCATGGAGAGAACTTATAACTCGGCCTGAGCATCTCTGTCCAGACAGACGGAAACCCCCAAAATAGGAACTGGTTTGGCTCTGCTCCAGTCCATTTAGAAAGAAAAAAAAAAAAAAAGGCGAAAAACAAAACCAAGCTATATCAGTGTCCTCTAAACATAACGGATTTAAAGTTAGCATAACAACAGCCTCCTTTTAAATGCCTTGGAGGGGTTCTGCAGCAGCCTCACCAGGGATAAGATGCAGACGTGTGGGATGTATGCAGCGCGCCTGACTTTGCTCCTTATGTTCTTCCTAGATAACATCTTGTTTCAGAGTCACCGCAAAGACACATATCCCAGGCTTTAATAAAATCCGCTTCATAAATGTACAGAGGAGAGAGGGAGAGACCGAAGGGAAATGACAGACACACTCTGCCTCTCCGCTGCTAGCTAGCAGGCTTACAACTGATATATACTGGCCAGGCTGGTAGGAGATAACCTCCCACAGGGGGCTAAGTGTGGTGGTGGTGGGGGCATAATAAGATTTGGAGATAAACGCCTAAGGCGGCGTTCAGACAGACATTAGCTCTGCAAGGTCAAACGTCAAAAAAAGTTGAACTGGGCTTGACCTTCTTGCCGCAGCACATCCTCATCCCCGCCAGTCGCACGCGTTTCTGGCGGTTTCGCTCCGTAACATGAACATTGTGTTGCTGCCAATTAAGTTTAAAGCTAGAACAGTTCCCGACATAGTAAGGTTGTGAAATCCTGTCTGCAATCGCTACAAACAAGTGTCCTTGCATTTGTTGCTTCATCTCCGCTTCCTGGATTGTGTTTCGTTCTCAGCAGCGCCATAAACAACACAGCCCCCCTTGCTTTGTTGTACCGCATGGCCGATCTGGGTCTGAATGTATGGGTTGAGAGTGTGTGTGTGTGTGTGTGTGCTCTTGCATTTGCACTTAACGGAGAAGGAATTTCTTGCTCCTCGTGCAGAGTGCCGTGTGTGCCTGTGGGATTAAAAGGCTGCCTTTGTCTGCGAGCAGGTTGAATCTGGGCGGAGGGCTTGGCTCAGGTTGCTGCTGCAAGGAGCGACTGGAAGGGGGGGATGCCGTAAAGGGGGGGGGGGCATCCACAGACAGAAGGACATTGTCCCCAGGCTTGTGTCAGAGGTGTAACATCGTCATTAACAATGTCGCACAACACAACAGTCGCACGCCGGTCCAGTGGTTTTAGTGGAGCAGCTCCCGTGTTCTGCTGCTGCTGCTGCTGCTGCAGGTTTTATGGATCTTTTTTTTCCCCTGAGGGAAGAAGTTCAAACGGTCTGTGTCCAGGCCGAGGGGGGGCCCGGGAGGAGAGCAGCTTATCGGTGCGTGGGAGCATGCAGCTGGAGATCTTCTCAGCCCGAGCGACCGGAGCGCTGCAGCCTCTGAATGAAGTGAACAGTGATGGATGTTAGCACGCGGCCCGTTTTTTTTTTTTTGTGCTGACTGGGTTCTGTCCCCCCGATGATGTGGTTGTGATGGGTGACTGATCATCACCCAGCCATCTGTGCGGGCACAAGCCCGGCTGTCGGGCCGCAGCGAGCCATCATCGATTTATTCCCATGATTCATTTTTCCCCATTAATCAATTAGTCGTTTGTTCTATAAGATGTCAGCAAATGATTTAGATTTGGGCGCACGGGTCAGGAATCGCAGTTTAAGAGCTTTTTATTGGCATATAATAAACAGCAACACTGAAGGTCTCTTTCAACTTCTTCCAATCAGTAGTGCAAAATAGATATTTACCATTGTGGGGGGGAAAAGTGGAGCAGGAGAGTGTCAATTTTGTTCAGTTTTGGTGGATGGCAGCTCAGTACTGCTGAAGCAATGAGCCGCTGTGGGGACTCTCATCATTTCTCTGCTGGTGTGGATCTTTTAACAAGCAGCAGCTGTATGTCCTTATAGTTTTGTTGTGGTAGTGGGACCTTTAGTCGCCCCTCTAACGGCTCCAGAGCATATCCAGATCACACATCTTCAATTATGAAAATCTCTGTAAACGCTGCTATTTAATAATGCATCGCAGACAGCGGTCGGGGCAGCTCATAGCTCATAGCACGGGGCTGCACACACACACACACACAGAGTGAGGACAGGAAGCAGTCTGGCTAAACATCTTGCCTGGAGCAGAATATGTTGTTTTGCCTCATCGCATCCATCATGACATGTCTTCTTCTCACTCCCCAGATTAACCCATCCATCGCTTCCTCGGCTCCCTCCTCCTCTTTCTCTTTTCCCTCCGACCTGCTCAGCCTGTGTGGAAGTGGCTGCACTCATTTTTTCCATCTTCTCACTCCTCGGCCTCTCTCTCTTTCTCTCTCTCTCTCTCTCTCTCCCCCTGCTCCACTTTTCCTCAGTGGAAACAGTCATCTCACCAAATCCTCAGGTTATGACGAGGCAAATCCTCAAGCCAAAATCCACGGCATCCCCCCTCTCTCCACTTCTAGCCTTTTGTGTTTCTGTCAGTACACCTATCTTATGCTATTAAGACATGGCTGGCCTCAGCCCTAGTGTTGTATCTGTAGTAACAGTAGCAGTTAGTGTTCAGAGCACCCACTTTTTTTTATTTTATCAATTACTACCAAGTAATGAGGACAAAAATAAACTGAGGTTATTTATTCAACATAATGGTCAGATTGATTTTTTTAGTTTGCTTAAAATAATAACAGTTGCTTATTAATCTTCTATTGATTGACTAATCAATAAGAGAACTAACCTTGCAGCTGTAGAAAGAGGGCTTATTTCGCCTAAATTTGGACATTTTTCAGAAGCTCGAGGAATTAAAATACAGAAATCTGTGAGAAATAAAGCAGAAACTAAAGAAAAATGTTTTTCGTCATCAGATTCTCTCATCTCACAATTGCTTTGATTAAATCCAGTAACCCAGAGGCATTATCATAGTCACGCATCAAATCAGTTGAGACAAATCAAACTTATGTCTTAGGTTGGTGGAATCATGTCCGAGTCGAGGCTTGAGTCACAGTCAAGTCTGATGTTCAGCCACAAGTGTTTCCTGCTGAAAGGAATAAACCCTCTAAGCCAAGTGATGCACTCGGGCCTTGAGCAGCAAATGATCATCCCTCAGCTTGACGTGATGAAAGGTGGCAACATGTGAAACCGGCTCTGCATTAGCGTCACATGAAATTTGTGGGATTTTTCCTCGACGAGATTGTGACACCGTGAGCCTGGTCCCTTCCCGTCTGCCGAGCATCGCAGCTATAGAGCAGGAATCGAATGTGAATTCAGCGCCGGACTGCGACACGTCACTTTCTTTGTGTCGTGCTTTGACAAGCGACACGGAAGTCGGTCTGTCCTCGGGATATTCTCCCGCTAGTCCGTGGCATATGGAGACGCTTTTAATTAGACTGGGAGATGAATGTGATTGCCATGGGAGAAGTGACCTCTTTTTACTTTTTTTTTTTTAGATGGTAGCAGCAAATTGACTGACTCAAAGGAAACCTTTAACTCATCACAGGCATATTAAAGTCTCCAACGCGGGGGGGAGAAGAAATGCCGGTGCCCCCTAATGTCTTTAGAAAGCCATGACATAACTTATTATTCCATTTGGAAGGACGTGTTAAAGTGAGGCACCGCGGCCGGGACTCCCATTAAAACCTGCTGCAGTCAATACTTTAAAGCACAGACTGAATCTTCCCTTTCATTAAGTGCCAGTGGCCTCATTGCGACAGTGAGACCACCTTTTTTTGCATCGATTTGTTTCTGAAAATCACCCACAAGTGCAAAGTCTTTTTTTAATGCCTTGTGCATGTGTGTGTGTGTTTGTGTGTGTGCGTGAGGATGTAATGGAATGCACACCTAATGTCAAATTAGTAGTCTTGAGACTAATTGCTGCAGTTCAGTTAACTAAGGCCACACATGCATACATTCACGACACACACTTTCTCACACACACAGCTACTGATTTCTAACCTTGCATGCCACACATACACACACACACATACACCCCCCCCCCCCCCCACATTCACTGGCCGATCACATATTGAGACTCATCTCGCGTGTCACACCCTGAGAGCCCTTTTTATACAGAGGCATCGCCACCATTCATCATGCTCGTTGGTAGGACCGAGCAGAAAGTCATGTGATGCGGGCCGAGCACAGAGTTAGCACTGTTCAAACATGGAAGGAAGAGCATGAGAAAACACTTCCCTCTGATACATCATGCTTGAGCTCTGACATCAGTTATCCTGTGGGAGGATAATCGCGAAGCTTCATGTGGGCCCAGTTTCCTAAAAAGCATCTTAAATGCTGAGATCATTGTAATAGTACAGCGCAACAATCTGCAAACATACAGCCAACACATATTTGGCTGCAAAATGTAGAACTGAAAAGTCTTTTTTTTTTTTTTTTTTTTCGACAGTGGAGCAAGAATAATAAAAGAGCTGCACCAGCTGTAAGGCTGTCATCATCGTTCTGCATAGAAGCACCAGATGCTTCAACTAAGTAGAAGTACAAGTTTCAGCACAGACAAACAAGAGAAATGTCTGCTCGCTAATTGGTCTGTTGCTAACTAATGGATCTGCCTCAAAAAAAAAAAGATAGTTAAAGCAAATATGTTTTTTGCAGAATAGCAAGGCATTGACTAAACTGTAAGGGCTCATTAAATATAGCACTCTATCTCTGCATGGCTATTTCTGCATGAGATCAATCATGTTAAACAAGAGTGGAGCCTTTTCCAACGGTCAAATATTCGTCAGTGGAAACTGACTTATTTAGGCTTCTACAGACTACCTTGTGTTACTCTCAGTCTTAGTCAGACTTTGGAAGGAATTACCCAGCGCTGATGTGCTTTGTTTCTGTCTGCGTTTGCTTGTCATGCACGTGTGTAAAAAGCTGATTAGAAATCTGATAATGTGTTTAAACGCCAGAAAATGTTTCCCCTAATCTCCTATCCTAATTTAAAAAAACAGGTTTTAGTTAATAAATCAGCTTTCTTGAGAATGAAAAAAGTGCATGTGAAGCCGCTGTTTTTTTTTTTTGCTTCAACATAGTCAGAAATTGCCCACAGGCGATTAGGAGGGCGACACACATATCGACAGACAGGCTTTACTTCTATCTGCTAATTATTTATTATAAGATGTAATACTTGGGTTTATCAGCTGAACGGCAGACTGGAGTCCCTGCTAACAGTGAGAAAGCGGGGTGACGCTGAGCAGACCTGCAGCATGGCGTTAGACATACCAGCCAGCTGGTGCTCATAAAACCACGTACAGTAGATGTTGTCATGTATTAACTGTGGCCGCTGAATGTTTCCTCTGAGAACAATAGGAGGTTTCTTCCCCCCTGAGCCCTAGCTAATGCACTCCCTGGCACAGCACAGGCTTCCTTCAACAACAACATTTCGTTAGTCGCAGACCTCATTACGGACTGTGAACTGACGGCGTTTGTTTATTGTTGCTCGTTGGTAGTTGTGACTCTCAACAGGTTGAATGGGGATGTGGATAAAGCGCATTATGCAGAAGTACCAGTGATCCCCACACATGCTTTGATAGGCACTGCCGAGGATCCAAATGTATCCGGTCTGCTGAGCGATCCACTTTAGACGGACTGCACTTCACCCCGGCCTCATCTCAATGGCTCTGTGGCATTGCAGTGCAGGTTTTTGCTAGGGCTAAGGACCTTTATTAGTAGATCCAGGTGTGTTCCTGCTTGGTTGAAACAAAAGCCTGCACCCACAGGCCCAGCTCTCCAGCACTAGGGTTGGAGACCACTGCTCTTGAGTGATTTCACACCTTAAAAAAAGAGTATAGAGTGGTTCTCCTCTGATTTAAAATAAAGGATGGCAGCCCTTGTTAACTTTTCTCACAAAGTTGGTTGTTTTAGTGTTGGCTATGGCCATAGTAGCCTGTGTTAAAATGAGGAATAAAGTAGCAGCATAACCAGAATCTGAAATGTCTTAACCTGTGGTTTTTAAGAGACATAACACTACTACGCATGCAAGCTTTCGTTGGAGAGGGTGCAGCATAAACTATAAGAGCTATGGGGAAAACCCAGACTCTAGTGTTTTAGGATCTATGTTGATAAGGCTAGGAGAGAGTAGTATATCTGTCATTGGGCTGATCGCTGCCTGCCAGTTATTCTCGTAAAGACTCAGTTTGAAGAGAGCTCATCTCTCTTATGTCACCTAAGGGAGACATATTGGTAAACACGCAGCACGCACTGATGACTGAATATAACATCAAACCATGAACCTACACAGCCAACTTTAAGTCGGCTTCGTTTTTAGAAAGTTCACTAACCATATATTCCCTTTATATGCCTTCCAACACATTACGGCCGGGGTCTGCAGGGTCATCCCGCCGGAATCTGTATAACTGAGTCCCAAGTCGCAATGCTCCTGCTTTCAGTGAGCCTTTAGGTGCCTCAAGCCGTGGTTGTATGTTTATTTTGTCACATGGCATCGGTCGAAGCAAGGATTTGATTGGTTAAGGTGGAACTTGTGAGCCGCTGTCAAATGTGCGGATGCATGTCGCTCTCTCACACTTAACAGCATCTCTATCTGTGTCCGTGCACTCAATGCGATGCCTGCTTGTTTATTATCTGGTGCATGTGCATAAAAAGAAGTGACTGGAAAGGATCGGGGCCTAACAGTTGTAGAGAAAAGATGCTTTGTTGTTGTTGATACAGCTTCACTGTCATCACAGGCCAACACATACACACACACGCTTGCGTATATGCCGCCAAACTTTTTTCCCCGTTTCCGTAATAAACTCGCAGTACAAGCCAACGTCAAATTAAATCCACAATTAGCTTCCAGTGACAGGGGGAGCTGAGATACGGGTGGGGCTCCGATGTCAGGGCCGTTATACAGCCCAGTTAATTGCCGTTCTGTGCTCATGGCGTCAACGTCACGCGCCCGTTTGATAGTTTTATTAGTGGCCTTCGTGGATCCTCGACAGTCGGAACACTGGCATTGACGCCATGGTTCAGTGCATCTTCATCACCAAGAAAAAAAAATAAACATGTGTTGTGATTTTATTTTTAAACATTTAATTGTGGCTCTCTCTCACTTTGACTTAACTGACACTAGTGTTTGTGACAGTCAGAAGAAGTGTTATTATTATTGTGCAACTGCTTCTTTCTCTTAATCATTGTGTTTTGCGCACGTTTAATTGGCGAGTGCAGCGTGTTGATGAACGACGAGACGCTACATTGAAGCTTTTAAGGGGAAACACCTGCACGATTCTGGCACAAATATTTTAGTTTTGTGTTTGGTTTTGGTGTTTGACGTGACTTTGATAAAACAGTGTTCAGTCTGTCCTCTGAATCCGTGGTGACGCCTGCTCTGTGTGAATGGGATGTGTTCAAGTTAGTACAAAGCTCCTGAAATGCAGCTAGTGTCTGCATCCTCCCTCCACCAGCCCTACCTTTCTGTGTGTCAAAGTCAGTTTTATTGTCAATTTTTATTCACATGTACTTTACATACAAAGGAATCCAAATTACATGTACAACATCTAAGTTCATGTGCACAATACGTGACAATCCTAAACTAGGTTCTTAAAAATAAATAGTGCATTAGCTTAAGGCTACTTTTACCTAGTGTTACTAAAACTAAAAACAAAAACCAGGTATAACAAGACATAAGTACACCAAGCCCAGTCTCGCATTAGCAGGGTATGACAAGACAAATCCAACAAGACAACACTGATTGTCCCAGCTGTGTGCATTTTGAGGTAGTTGTTGTAAATGTAAGAAAAATATAAATATAACAGCAGCAATTGTGTGCAATTTCACATGTGCAGAGTGTCAGTTTAGGTAGGGGGGGGGGCATCTGCCAGCCTGGTGTTCCTTCTGGCTGGGGCTGAGGGTGAGGGTGAGGAGGGGAGAGCGTTCAGCAGTCTCCCCTCTGTCTCTGCACCATCACTGTCCTGGCAGGAAGGATCCGTGTCGCCTTGCTAGAAGTGCACCACCACAGGCGGGTCACACTCGCGTCCCGATTGCACGTGTTTGGGATCGGTTTGTGCCAGTTTGTGAAGCTTTTGACATCTGGATTCACTACAGAGAGCTTATTGTCTCGCAAGTTCACAGGCCGACATTCTGGCCTGATCGGCTTTGAGTTTCTCACGTCACATCTTGGGGGAAAATAAATTGTAAATTCTTAACAGATACAGTACTGTGAAATATATATGATGGTGTAGAAACACTGGGTTATCCCTATGATGTTTGAGCATGATAAAGATCTAAGTATGCTGCTCTTAAATAAATGTTTATGCAGCTCTCTCATGTACAATATAATATGATAAAGTGGTCCTCTACACTTCAAAAGCATGTGTGACATGAGGTTTAGGAATGGACTCCTTATTTAGAACAAAGGACAACTGTAAACATTAGAATGCCCCAAGGGGAAAAAACTCCTCCCTTGATTTGAGTCAAGATACCTAGAATCAACACCTGAAAGCTCCTGAAGCAACAGCTCTTTCATCTCTGTGACCTAATGTGTGTGATGGTTCACAATTAACAACCATTACTTGCAGGGGTTATGAAGGAGGGGGAATATCTCACTCACTGTCAACCGGCTGGTTGTCAGAAGAGGAATCTGAGGTGATCCCCAGAGCGTTTCCCAGGCCCTTCTGCATGTGTCGGTGGTGACATCTGGACCATGAACCATAACCGTCAGCGTACAGCTGTCGGCCTCTCTTACCTGGGGTCGGACGGCCGTGCCGTCGGCGGGATCAAACGGCGACAGGGTTGTAATTAGTTCTCCACTCCCGCTGTCCCCTCCTGGGCAGGCCACAGGGTTTTTGTTTTTTTTCTGTGGGGGGGCTGAACACTGTGAGCATGTTTCAGCTCCACAGCCGAATTCCCCAAATCACTCCCCGTAATCCTAAAGCCGCTCCACCTGGTCTCCTCTGCAGTTTACACACCAGTACCTCTGCTTTGTACACATCCACAGGTCGGACTCGGGAGAAACATAATCGTATTTGGACCCCGGGGAAGTTAAACCTTTGGGGTGAAGAAATTCATGTCACGCCCCCCCCCAAGCTTAACCTCAGCCTTGAGTGGGCTACATGTGTAAGTAGCCGCAGTGTTGATTTAATATCACGAGGAGCAGCGAGATAAATATTTTACATCAAATATGAACCGAGTGGAATTTACAGGAGGAGGTTTGATAAACACATGGTTAAATTCTCTATTTACAGATTTCATCTGCGAGTTTCTCCGCTAGAATTGGCCTGCAACTCATTTCTTAGGACACTTGTTGCTGGGAAACAGATTTGCGTTGTGTTTTTGCACCGCTATGTGAAATCAGTGTTTTCCTGTCGATGCAGCAGGTCTATCGTACGCACATACAAACAAACAAACAGGTTCCGTCTGTTTACTCTAAACACAGGGGAAATGAGAAACTCGCTGCTCTCACCGTGTGCGAGCGGTTTTTCGGACATTTCCATTGTTTTGATAGTGGTTGATTTTATTTTTTTTGTTTTGTTTTATCAGTCAACAGAAGTTTGTTTGTTGTCGTCCTTGATTCAACTGTAAAAGGCTTTTTCCTTCACCGCCACTAACTGATTTTCTGTTCACCCCTGAGACTCCTGCTCCAGGGTTGACAGTTTTTTCAGCGTGCTCCTGTTTTTTTTTTTTTTTTGGAACAAATACCTCTATTGATTTTGGCAAACCAGTTTCTTTTTGATATTTCTCTGACATATTTTTTGCTTTTCATGTCCTTATCTTCTTCACTTGCGTAGCCACCTCTTTACACATATTGACTCCTCGGTCTCATTGATCTCATTAATCAATTCTTAATGTGTTTTCACACCACTTTTAAACCACTAGTTTGATCATTTGGTCTTCTCCAGGCAAAATGTTTTTTTTTACTATGGTGCAAATAGACTCCGGTGTGGTCGTTTCACACCTGCAAATGACCCAAAAATGGTCCAATTGACATTCCATCAGTGTTTATGCTCAAACAAACAGGAAATCAAGTAATAGTATCCCCTCCCATGATGCATCTCCAGCAGACCGATCCGGCAGACTGAGACCACTTTTTTTTTTTGAGGTCTCATTAAGCGCCTTGGGTTTGAATGGACCGTTTGGTGTGTACCAACTGCTAAGCACCCTCAGTCGTGTGTCAGCTCTTTTGTGCCGAACTATGTCCGAAACGCATATAAGTGCCCAATAAACACTTAGTGCTGCCCAACTCTGTTTAAACCCTTCCAAATTGTTCACTCTATGTTGAAAGGGCTACATAACCCGCACAGTTATTTCTATATAGATGTAAATCTGCTCATATTAAAGATGAGTCTTGGCACATGAATGCATTGTCCCCTTTTTTGTGTGTTTAGGTTAATTATGCTGAAGCACCAAGCACTGAAGACCTAAAACTTCTACAAATGTCCATATACCTTGTGTCCGGGCTGTATGTACTATACCCAGCCTTCCTATGACGTAGATGATGTAGTTGTGCCTACCACACTGAGGCCCCCCGCTTATTTACACAGTGCAGTTTCATGCACTTCTCTGCCTCATTTACACACTTTGTGATAAGATCACTAAACATGCCCAAGTGAGAAATCGGACATCAAAGGGAGATTTGCTTTTGCAACGAAGGGATTGTTTAGGGCAGGGACTGAGGTGCAGACTATAGGCTCAAATAAACATATTCACTTTCAGTCGGCCGGCGTGTGTGTGTGTGTAGAAAACACTTGTCTCCAAGCTTTCCTACACCCACGTCCTAGTTCCTGTCCTTACTCCAGCTTCCTTGGGCGGCGCTCGCTAAATGCTAGCTCCACGCACCACCAAGACTCCACAAGTATGCTTCTGCCCGCCACACGGCTATAATTACCTTTGACAATAAAAAAAAGAGAAAACTTTGACCAATATCGGGTAGTTTTTTTTTTTTTTTTCCCCCTTCGCTTTTATGGAAGGTTTTAATTTAGGCCTTCGCCTTGATGTCAGAGATCCGCCCATGGTTGGCTCTGCAGGCAGACAGACGGTGATGAAGCTGGTGTCTCCTCGTTTGAACATCACGTGCCACGCTATAGGCCCGAGGTGACCTCACACCTGATTAAACACCTACACACTCGGGGAGGCCTTCATGTCTGGCTGACACCATGTGGACCTGTTATTCCTTTTACTACAGGAGTTTAACAACCCACAATCTACTGTAGGGCTTATCTTAACCTCAACTTTTACCACCCTCATGGGTCTATGGTTAGACATTCGCTGTGTTTTTACCATGTTTAAAAAAGCAACAGTGGCAGGTGATCAAATCCTGAGAATATGATCAACTATCCTACAAAGGATGTTTCTGAATCATCTTATCTTATAAATAAGACTAGACAAGACAAGTCCTTTATTACCTTTTAGCCTGTGAACTTTTATCTTTGGCTATGAGAGCACATGAAAGGATCGCAGGCATAGATATTTGTTTTTATGCAGATGAAACCATACTTGTTTTTTTTTTTTTAATAGAATTAACCATATTTTTACAACCATAAGGTGCACCTAACTATAGGGCGTGGGTTTTATATACAGAAATAGATATACATGTATATGTGGCTATATGTAGCTGATTGCCTACAGTTTAAACCGTGCTTAATAAGCATGTCTCTTTACCATTTTCACGATTATGCAAAACAACAATGTTCTGCATAACATACACCGCCGTTCTTTTATCTACAATTCACGCCCACATTTCCCCCTTTAACGTTCTCATCGTGTTCTCTGCTACGTCCGCCTTACAACAACATACATAGGGAACACTGCACATTTTGAAGAAAATATAAGATTGCGCCTATAGTCGTGAAAATACGGTATTTCATTTTGACCTGAACTGTTTGACCATGTGTGTGTGTGTATCCCCCATATCTGCCAGATGCCAGACTTTGTGTTTGTTGTAGAAAGTATCCCATGACTTCCTTCCCCTCACTGTCAACACACCGGTTTGTTCTCTTTTTTGTTCGTCCAGATTGGTGTTTGTACAGGGTGAGCTTCAGTGATGCTGCCTTCAGGGTCTTGCCTCTGTGGGCTTCGTCGTTGAGTGTGTATTTTTATTTATTTATTTTTAAATAGAAGATGAAAGTGTATTTGCCCCTTGGGTTTATGTTTGATATGCCTGCCATAAATTGTTGATCAGATTGAGAGCAGCCTCTGGTTTTTCATTGTGAGTCACTGTGGGGTTAAGGCTTCACTCTCGAGACGTTTTTACTAGGGTGGATTCCTTTAGCTTTCAACTTTGTACATAAAATGTTTCTCAATTTACACGCCAGAACTTCTGTTTCTGCCTTGTAGCAACACAGTGAACCAAATTTGGCATCTGTAGTAACATGTAGCGCCAGCCTAGGCAGTGATGCTTCTATTTTGGACAGATATGACAAAGTTATTTTTAATTCATTAAATTTGGTTCAGTGTGAGAAAGGGAAGCACAAACTTCTCTTGCATCGCCAAACTAAAAGAGATTAAAAATTTGCTTTATTTTAGCTATGCAGTTTATCACTCTGCACTACGATTTATTACCAGTGATAACTACGATACTTCCTCTATATGTAAGGCATAATGGACACTGTTAAATGAAACATTTCATCCTATTTCACTTCAAGATCTTCCTATTTTAGTTGATTCGTTTGTTTAAAACAATGCTTGGCATTATCACAGGTTGCATATGTGTCTCATGATGCCTGATTTCTGCGTTGCAATGAACATAATAATAATAATAATAACATGGTGTAGCGTTACTGTCTAAAGGAGACAATAAACAGCACCTGAACACTGATTGTTTAAAGGATAATTCTAGATCATTATTTCTTGTTCTTATCTATAATAACAACATTGAACGCACCAATTTATTGGCCGAGATGTCGAAACCGTGACATCACATCACAAAAATGGTAGAGGAGAAGTCAGATGATCCAACGTGTTGGAAACAAATTTTAGGTGAGACAACATCATGTATAAGTAAAACACAGGTGTGCACATCGTTCTCACGTTAAAGAAGATATTAGCATTTATTCACTTTCAGTCTCTTTCATAGTCAATTTCAGTCAATTTCCATACATTTGTCATGGCTGATAAGGCAAAGACTAGTGGTAGTGGTAAGAAACATCAGGCAATCTCCATGGAAACAAAGAATACCATTATCAAAAAGTTGGATCATGGTGAGAAGTTGTTGCACGTGCAATTTCATATGTATAATGCCTTACGAACAATTAAGCTTATGCGCAGCCTCTCGGAACCTGTAGTCATAAACCGTAATGTAAATCTCACATTTGTGTGGTTTTTCTATCCGTCTCCATTTGTAAGTCTTGGATGTTTCTTGGTTTGTTGTGCTACTTCCTTGTAGTGCTGTACTCCCTTGGATATTTTACCATTTCCATAAAGCAAAGGCTTGTAGAAATGGCAAAAACATGGAAACAAAGTTGGATCGTGGTGAGAAGACGGGTCATGTTGCATGTGCAATTTAATATATATTGACTTGCGTACAATTAAGCTTATGCACAGCCTCTCAGAACCTATTGTGATAAACCGTAATGTAAATCTCACATTTGTGTAGTTTTTCTATCAGTCACATTCTCCATTTGTAAGTCCGTTATTTTCTCTCAGCATCTCTGTCTCTCCGAGTTTCCCTGTGACAGCTTGACAGATCATTTAGTCCACGCCGTGTCTCTGCAGCAGAGACGCCGGGACTTGTTTTCAATTGAAAACGGTTTAACGGTTAAACGCGTTACACAAGCCGTCAGAAACCCCTGTAACTGAAGTGGACTTCCTGAACCTTTTCTGCGCTGGCACGAAAGAATTTCCTCACAGGGAGCCTCGTCTGTCTCCTGTGTCAGACGTGTGATACCACAACAATAGCATGTGATGTGTTTAGCTTCAACTCTGCCATATGACTGGTGGGATTGGGTTATTGCTACAGTGGAAAACAATGTCATTTATGTCATTTAAAACTTATTGCAGGTTTATTACTGGCTGATTATTGAGCAGAAGTCTTACCACAGCCTTATCTAGAGGGAAGTTAAGCAAGTTCTATTCTAAAGTTCTGTTTTTTTCCTGTATTGTCACTGTGGTTCTGTCCTTTCTCTTTATTTGCCTCTATGTGGTGTTCTGTATAATTGGGTGCTTCTTAACCACATTTTGTTCTGTACATATGACTGCATTCAGTACGGAACATACACACTCAACATGTGTGTGTTGTTGGCTCAGTTCTTCTAGCATGCTGCCGTATCGCAGATAAAATAAACTCCTGCCTTCACTTCAACAGGGTGGATCTGCCACATGTTGACCTAAGAGATGAGGAACTGTTTGTGTGATTTTCATTAATGTGTTTTTTTTTTTCTTTCCTCTGATACTGATGAGTAGCACTGACAGACGGCAAACATGCGTGTCTGTGTGTGTTGGACTAATCCACGAGGCAGCTGTCAGCCCACTACTTACTGTTAGCAGAAACTGTTCACACACTTCACTGATAAAGCACAGAATTAATTACCAGATAAAATTGAAGTGTCAGCGTCACCTCCTCTGTCTCGCTCTTCTCTCAAAATTGCCCTGGCATATAAATGTCCTTTTTAGTTTTAGTCTCTTCTGTTCTGTTGTGCGGCAAATGTCTGAGTTTTGTCTGTGGATTCTCTCCACCTGTAAATGTGAAGAAGTAAATCGCCTTTTCTGCTCTTTGATACCAAACCCCTGCAATTTAACAGTTGAGTTCAATGGAAATGCAAAGAGCTGTGTGAAGAAATGGGGAAACTGTCATATAACCATCATGCTTCAAAGAATTGAAAAGGAGAAGTCCACCGAGAACAAATAGGGGAGACACTTCAGAGGCAATGACACTGGGACAAAAGCTCTTTTTATGCAGCAAAAAAAGAAAAAATCCCCCGCAGTCTCCATCCATTAAGCCGCCCTACTCCGGCATTAAAAGATAAATTAGCTTTTACTCAAACACTGTATGCTCGTTTGAAGCTCTCAGAGTGTATTGTGGTATAATATCTGTCCCTCAGGCCCTGCTCGCATCATTTCTGTCAAGCAGCGCACGATGTTGCAGAGGAGGCAGATAAGGGCTTCAGGCTCATATCTGATGGTACGTGTTTTTGAGTCGACCAGGTGGGAGGATCCTTGGGCTACGCTTTATTCTGGTAATCGGGGCACGATTGGGGGAATGAAGCATCAGGATGAATATATCGGCGACCTTACAATGGTTTGTTTATGCAACAGCTGTTTCAGCTTCCTGATCTGTGCCAGTTGGCTCACGGGACATTTTTTTAAGATATCCAATAAAAGGTTTCTTTATGCAAACTGAACCTTTTCGCTGTCAACCAACGACATTCGGAACTGCTCTCAGCACAGTGAGTCAGTTAAATAACATATATAAACATTGGCAATATTGAATTTATTTTTATTCCCTCTAACAAGGGCAAGTCATGAAAGCCAGGCAGACTCTACCCCCCACAGAGGTCCGTATGACGGTAGCAACCAGGGCATCGTTGCATGTTGACTTCAAGTCACGGTCCTGATATTGTGTCATGCTTTATTCCCCGAATTGTATTTCCTTTTTCTTAAGAACTGTAAGAAATCTGAGGAAAACTTTTTTTTTTTTTCCCCCCATGGCCTTATTTCTCTTCCGTAATTTAGTCCATGTAAGCGTGCATATCTCCCATCTCTCCCTGGGAGCCCGAGCTAAAGAAGACATCTGGATAGAGGGACCGGCTGGAGGGAACAAAGGGCCTTTTCTGCTCCCTGTCACCCAGTCCTGTCCAACCCTCCGTGGACACACAAACCAAAGGGCCTGTTCACATTCCTCCTTTATTGGTGCTCTCGGCATGCTGGGTAATAGGAGCTCATATCCAGTGGCAGCATTAAATGATAATGGCACTTATAAAGGTGATCGTCTACTTATTGTGAGAGGGTGACACATGGAGCCCGATGGGAAGATTCATCACACTGATATATGATTATGAATGAAATGACCTGATTAAAGAAACCGCTTTCTGACGTGCATAAAAGACTTACAGTATAAAGGACAAACCTGGTGTGTCTTATTGTCGTCGATACACATGGAAAAAAAAACGTGGAACTCACAGTCTGAAGCCCACTGGTCCCTACTGTAGGTAAAAAAAAAATCTCTTCCTAAAACAACTGCTAAATTTTATCAAACGCTTCAAATAAGAGGAAATGCACAAAGTACATTAGTTGGGCAATGTTTCAAGAAGTGGATTAATCCACATTTGGTGGAGTGAGTATTTCCGTGGTGATGTAGAATCATGTCACGGTGCAGCTGAGTGGCTTATTGCCATGTTTTTACATTATACCTCCAGGATTATAGCTTTTAATTTTGGGACCTGTTTTAACTGTACATGTACAGTGATGCCTGTCGACGGATGGTGTGAGTGTCTCTGAGCATTATCTGTTGTTTTGGTTTGCATATGTGCAGTAGAACAAAATGTAAAAGGGCTTGATGAAGGTGAATAAAGGCTGTGGTGATTTAATAAATGTGCTCTCAGCAGAGCCGAACATGGTAAACCATGATAATAATACTTCATCAAATGGAATTTGCTTTATCAGGAAGCTATGATTTTTTTTTTTTTTTTGGAGGTTGGGTTGTAAGCACACAGTGCCGCAAATCTACATCCAGTGGCAGATAGTGTTTATTTATTTGAGCCATGCATGACAATAGAAATAAAAAACAATAGAAATGAATAATAATTACATTTGTGATTCCATTTACACTTAAGCTCAAAATGATTATATACCCCTGTCAAATACAAGGGATTTCTTTATGTTTTCACTTGAAAAATTAGTATTTCACTTCAGTTTTTTATTAAGTTAGGACACAAAAGAAAGTCCGAAGCCATAATTGATTTGTGTTTTGTTAGAAAGTGTGAAAACAATAAATCATTTCTAACAAATGACTATGACATAGAAAGCTCCTGGCAGGACATGCTTTGTGAGGCAAATCTTTATATATATATATATATATATATATATATATATATATATATATATATATATATATATATATATATATATATATATATATATATATATATATATATATATATATATAAACTTTATAGTTGAAAGCCTTTGTTTTGTATTGTATTTAAGTAAAAACTAAAGTGAAATACTAATTTTTAAGTGGAAAAAACATTTTGGGTTTACGTGTATGTATTGGCATCAAACTTTTATAATGTACCACAGAGCATTTCTAAATGAAACGTTAGATATTACTTTTGCTTAAAAGGAAGTTGTAAGAGTTGCTGCGATGAGTCCTGCTAACTACTCGATGAGTTATAACTCATCTAGTGTGTGTGTGTGTGTGTGTGTGTGTGTGTGTGTGTGTGTGTGTGTGTGTGTGTGTGTGTGTGTGTGTGTGTGTGTGTGTGTGTGTGTGTGTGTGTGTGTGTGTGTGTGTGTGTGTGTGTGTGTGTGTGTGTCCATGTTTCTACACTAGTCACCAAAATACCACACAGACTGGCAAAATTAGTTTCATGGTCTGGAAAAATATCAAACAAGTGGTGCTTGTGCTCGCCGCCGCGTCTCCACGGAAACGCTCCTTTCAAACCCTCTGACATTGAGTGATGGAGCATGCGCTGTGTTTTATGATCTTAATGTACTGTATAATGTGCATATGATTTGGATATTGTGCTGTCTTTTTAAATACTGCAGCGTAATTGATTTATTGGCAAACGCATTCTAACGTAAATGAACGAATTACACATTCTACAGTATTGGGGGTGTGTGTGTCAAAGCTAAAGTTTAAGGGCAAATGAGTGATCCTTCATTTAAAGTCCAAAACGTCAGGTTTTTTGTCAGTTTGAGCCGACCCAGAGGTTTCTTGTTGAGGGAACCGTGGAGGAGGGGAAAATACTGCTCCGTCAGTTTCCGTGTGTGGATTTCTCCAGACACAAACTGGGACGTTCTTGCCAATACGTCGAGTCATTAAGACCGTCAGGAACCTGACTGGAAACATGACTGGGGGGGGAGGAAATCAATAGTGAAGTGAACTGCCAAAAACTTTTATTCGCAGACATCTAATGATTAATGATTTCCTCTTTAAACCTCTGCCTCTTCACGCCCTGCTGTTATTGTGTTGATTTCCCACCAGCAGCAGCGTACGCTGAGAACGGATCAGAAGGTGGAGGCAGTGCAGACGGCCGAGTCCCTCGCTCTTGCATAACGTTAAAATAAAGTCAGACACTTGTGGCTGTGCTGCAGTGAGCTGACAGGAACATGTCAGCACTTGTATCCCCTGCAGGCGTCTCTGCAGAAGAGCAACGCCGCCTGCTCTGCTCACACAGACCACACTGCCGTGTTCTGGAGAACTAATTTTGAAAACAAAAACATTTGTCTCGTTTATCTGTTTCCATCTGAGAATAATAAGCGTGATGCTGCAAAGTCTCTGTTTGGGCAGGTTGTAGCTATGGCGACGTGATTCTAAGAACTACACGAAAGGAAAAGATTCAACAATCGATTAGTTTCCGTTGAATTCGTCTGTATGAGGAATTTGTACTGCATGTTGATAGTGTTCTCCTTGTGTGTCTGGAGCAATGAAAAGCAAGCTCCTCATAACATTCACAATTGCTAGGAAACCACCAATTTCCACCGAAACATTTCAATAGCTTTCGTTGTTTTCTGTATGACTGATACGGCAAACATGATTATTTCGCATCTGTTGTAGGAACGGCTTAGCTGTAATGTCAAATCTAAAGTTCTAGATTTGCATTTTCTACCTACTGGGAACTCCTCGCAGGCCAGAACATCCCACCAGCTCAGCAAGCTTTCATAAGTTAAAATAAAAAAAAATACAAGTTTGGACAAAATTTCCATTTCGAATGAATGGGAAAGCTTGTCCAATTCCATGGTCCTGTACAGTGGCCATGCTGTCAATTCTTTTTTCCAGGAGAACTGAAAGCATTTCTGCAAAATTCACAGTGACAAGACCTACAATATCATTACCAGTATAGCATTACTGGTGTCACAGAATGTCACTGGGAAATGATCAGGATGAAAATTATAAATACACGTTATAGTTGAAAGACAAACAAGGACATGAAATGGGAGCTGGGAAGGTTATAGAGTGCAAAAAGACTGTAATTGGTTTGTGCTGGAGTCGCACAGAAAAAGCAGGAACATGCAGTGTTCCCAGCATGCAGCTGTAGCAGCGGCGGTAATCCACGGGGGGGGGGGGTTTCACTCACAAAGCATGCCCTGCCAGGAGCTTTCTATATCATAGTCATTTGTTGGATCTATTGCACTACAGTGGAAATCTCAAATATGCCTTCAGTATAAATATCTCACTTTAAAATTCACCCCATTGAGTGACTGTGACTTGCAGCCGCACCGTGTTGTTTGAAGCTCTTTCATGTGTTGAGTGGAGGAGGAAACGACTGCGAAGCCTGACAAGCCTCTGCATGTCAGAGGACGTTTTTTCCGTGAGGTTTCCCCCACATTGCGCTGCTTTTCCTTCTTGGGTCATGTCTCATCAATCAACACAGAACGACTGCTCTCCAGTCGCTTCTAGCTTCCATGATATATATATGTGTGTGTGTGGGAGCTAGAAGAACCATCAACATGAAATGAAATAATCTTACTTACTGGAGTTCCGCTTAACCAAAGTTCCAGTAAGAATCTGTAGGATTTGATCCGTTGAGATGCAGGGCAGCCAGGTGTAAATCAGCTTACCACTGATCTGATGGAATGTGCTCGGCTCAGTGTAGTTCTCTGCTACACGGCACGCTCTCCACCAGCTGATATTAATGAAGTCGCCTGGTGTCGATGCTGCTGATAATGGCCGACGTTACCACTGCCTTCCATCACACATCCTTTTTTGTGGAGCTGTGTTAGGTGTCACAAGCTTCTCTTCCCCCCCCCCACCCCGAGTGGAGAAATTAGTTTGGACAGACCACCCTTGTTTACAAAAGAGCCAATTACAGCAGCATAATGCCGTCTCCAATTAGATTTGCATGGCCTGTTCGGAGGCAGGCGCTGCCCATTGTCCTGCAGATTAAACCCAGCCGGAGCTCTGCCAGCCCTCACCTACAGTCACAGGCTTCACTTCCTCTGCTGCACCGAGCCGAGCATCTCACACACACACACACACACACACACACACACACTTGGTACTAACATGTGTTCTTCATCTGGATAATAATATCCAAGCAATGGTTCCATTGCATTGCATTTACAACTGGTATCAAAATGCATATTCTCAGCTTTTGAGATCAGACCATGAAGTTATAAACATGGCACGTGCCAAGTCAAAGAAACCAATTAACGAATGATGACAATTTGGTAAGATTTAATAAAATTTTGCACATAAGGCTGTGCATGCTAAAATGAGATGAAAGCATCTACTTATTAAAACTTCGACTGCAATACAACGACCTGGAGAATCATTACAAAGATACCTACAAGAATATGATACCTGCTGATAATTTAATTTGATGGACTTTTGTGCCATCACATCATCAACGGTATTGATACAACACTAGAACTTCCTTGTAATCAAGAAGTAATTAAAAACTCACTGTCTACCATGTGGTACCTTTAAACAACTTTTGTGACCATTTGAGTATGAATTTCTGAGTAAGTGTGTTGTTGGAGCTTTATTGCTTATTGGAGTGACATGACTGGACGTAAAAACTCTGAGAACTCAAAGGATGGAGTATATGTGCAGCAGGGGTAGAACGAGTCATATAGAAAGAGAGAGAGGGCTCCAAAATTAAAGATCCATTTGTGGCAAGTTTCATTCATAGCCGTCCACAACAAATAAAGAATGTATGGAAAAAATGATGGATATTAAATAAACACCATGATTGCATGAATTAAAGCGAATGGAACAGAACATGAACATAAAATGAATATTTCCCTCAGTGGTTCTCTTTTTAGGAACATTTTGGAGAGCAGTAAAAAGAAAACATTGCAATTGGAATTCAGAGTGGAGGGAAAATACTTCATGGGAAACCCAGACCAATTGAAGATAATCTTTCTTGTGTGTTAATTGGTCTTCATTGGTAAATAGACTTGATATCTGGTGTTTTGTTTGTTAGTTAAACAGTTGTATTAATGACTTTTATCGGAGTTCCTCCAGCCAGGATGTGTGTAAGTCATGAGGGTTGATTCCCTGCACAGAATCAGTTTGACTGTATCAGTGTGCTTATTTAGGCTCTGAAGCCAGGCTGCAGAAAAACAGAATCATTCCACTAATCACAGCACGGTCCCTTCCCATGCACTCATTGCTGTGTTCATTGCTTTGGCATCTCCCTTCACTCGAGATAACTTTATCCTTTTCGCCATTGACCGTGTTGTTCGTTTGATTAGATTGTTGCTCTTGCTCTAAATTGATTATTGTATTTGCATTGATGCTGATTGGCTAATGGAGACTTATGGCCACAGAATGCATTGCTGCCAAACAGAAGGTCTGCAGTGACTGAGAATTCAGCATCAAGCACAGGAACTATAATGACTCTTCTTATGGCCGGATCTAATACGGAGTCAACATTGCTTATTTAAAGAGTTGAGATCTTATAACACTCATTTTGCTTATCATCAGCTCCCCATAACACGCCGTTGGCTCACAGTAATAACATGCACGTTATCTTTGTCTTGCCTTTGTTAGAGAACCATTCCAGTTGATTAGCAGGCGAGGATGGGTGTTGTGAGGTTAATGACTGTGAAGAAATTGCACTAATGAGTCATAAGTTACAACAGTGCCTACAAAAGTGGAGGTCACATAATTAGGAAGGGTGCTAATGATGATGAAGCCACGGGAGAGAGAAATAAACATCCTGAGCAGCCAGCTGTCAGCTGATGACCACCGGTGTTACCCTGCTGGAAACAGTCTGAGCTTTCCTCCAGCTTCACCGGCTATTGGACGAGCTGGGACAATTTCTGTGGGGGGATGGAGGGAAAGTTTGTTGTACAAATACAGACAAAGACATGCGGAAGAATGACACCTACCGTATTTTCACGACCATAAGTCTCAGTTCTGTGTGTCATTACTGTATTTAACATGCACATATGGCGCCTAACTATAGTGAGTGAGTTTTATATACATAAATAGGTATATACGAAAATAGAGCGGGAGCAAAATTGATTTTGCTTGTGCTTTAAGTATCGATTACAAAGTATTAACATTTTTTGGTACACAAGTGTGTGTATTTAAAAATAGAGCGGGGTAATGTCATCTAAGTCCTCATCCTCTCTTTCTGATTCCAACAGCAGCTAAATCTCCATCAAACATGTCAGGTTCACTTTTTTCACCATCAGAGTTACTTTCCGTGCGGCTCCTCAAAGAAGGTGCCAGCCTTTGCGAAAGCTCGAACAACAGTGTCAGCAGACACGTTAGCGCAAGCATCTACAATCCATTCACAAATTGTGGCGTAACTCGCCCGGCGCTGCCTTCCACTCTTAGTTAAACTCTGGTCTGCTTTCATTATAATCCGCTGGAAGTTGCTGCGCTACCGTTGTCCTGGTCCGGACGGAAGATTGTCTGCAGAGACTCAGCTGCCTCCTCTTAACCTCGTTTTCCAGCTTCATCCACTTTCAAACCGTTGATTCATTAATCCTAAATTCTCCACGGCTGCTCGATTTCCATTTTCCTCCGTGTAGCCTTCAGTTTAAACTCTGCTTCATTAGAGTGTCTCTTTTATATTTTCAGGGTTGCTAAAACGATGAATTTCTGCATAACGCACATCCCCGTTCTTTTATATACAATCCACGCCCACACTTCCCCCTTTGACGTTCTTATCATTTTCTCTACTACATTCTCCAATGCTGTCCGTTTTTTAAAATTGCAGTGTTTTCAGTTTGAAAGACATGAACTTGCACACGTAGTGGCCTGGATTCAGAGGTGAAGGCTGACCCCCTCGCGTCTGCAGCTTGGCCTCAAGCCTTCCATTAATGACAAGGTTACAGTGTGTTTTGATTGGCAGGCTACCTTTTCTTAGGCGCAGTGGAACGCGGGTTAAGACCGTGGAAAAGCAAAGAGTTACTCAGTCAGTTCCTGTGATCGTATTCAGGTTCAGGTATCACTTTCCACAGCTCTTAGGGCTGTCCTGTCTTATTCCCCCGTATGGCTTTTCCCTAGGGAGCAGGCTTGTGGCCACATTCCAGAGCCAGCTCTCTCAAATTAGACTTTCTTGGGGGGTGCAGTCGTTCTGATGCTCCCTTCATTGGGAGGCAACGACACAAACCCTGCCTTCTTGACCACGGCTGAGCTCTCTGCCAGTGGCTCCCGAGCAGCTGTCCCAATGTTTACACTTTTAGCCTCCTGCGATTTGTGGAACAGTAGGTTTGTAAAGCTTCACCAGGTCTGCAGTAAACACTCAATGGCTGTCAGCAGTGGACTGTGCCGTGACTCTATGGGCCCCTTAATTTTTGACTTTCAGCGGAATAGGTTAAATGTATGAATGGGAATGGGTTTACATTCAGGGGGGTTACAATAAATAAAACCAGTATCTTAGAAAACTGGTACCTACAGCAAGTTGCTTATATACTTGATCTGGACAAGAAATTCATTTTTATTTCATAATTTATTATGTCACTTGGTAGCTTTCTACTTGGGATCAGATTTTTAAAAATATTTTCCATTAGTCTATCAGTGCCACTAACACACTTCTGTCTCCTGTTTCCACAGATGCAGCAGCTCTTCTACGAAAACTATGAACCAAATAAGAAGGGCTACATACGAGATCTCCACAACAGCAAGATCCATCGAGCAATCACCCTCCACCCCAACAAGAACCCTCCCTACCAGTATCGCCTACACAGCTACATGCTGAGCCGCAAGATTGCAGACCTGCGCCACCGGACCATCCAGCTCCACCGGGAGATCGTTCAGATGGGGCGCTACGGAGCGGCCGAGCCCAGCCGGGAGGACCTCCAGCTAGGCATGCCGCCTTCCTTCATGCGCTTCCACCCGCGACAGAGAGAGGAGGTGCTGGAGTGGGACTTCCTCACGGGCAAGTACCTGTTCTCGTCGTCCGACGGGCAGCCTCCCCGCCGCGGGATGGATTCATCCCAGAGGCAAGCCCTTGACGACATCATCATGCAGGTGATGGAGATGATCAACGCCAACGCCAAGACGAGGGGACGGGTCATCGATTTCAAAGAGATCCAGTACGGCTACCGGAGGGTCAATCCCTTGTACGGGGCAGAGTATGTGCTGGATCTGTTGCTGCTCTACAAGAAGCACAAAGGAAAAACCATGACGGTTCCCGTGAGGAGGCACGCCTACCTGCAGCAGACCTTCAGCCAGATCCAGTTCAGGGAGGAGGAGGAGATGGACGCCAGAGCCCTGGCCAGCCACATTAACAAGGAGTCTGACTCCCTTTCGTTCCTGTCCAACTCGCTCAAGATGCTGGTGCCATTCAAACTCGCCACTTCTGGCCAGGAACAGCGGGAACCCAAAGAGAAGAAAGTCAACATCTTGGTCCCCCTGTCAGGACGCTTCGACATCTTTGTGCGCTTCATGGCCAACTTTGAAAGAGTTTGTCTGATGCCCAACCAGAACGTCAAACTGCTGATCCTGCTTTTCAGCACGGACAACAACACGGAGCGGGTGAAGCAGGTGGAACTGATGAGGGAGTACCACATGAAGTATCCCCGCGCCGAGCTGGAGATAAAGCCGGTCGCCGGCTCCTTCTCCAGGGCCCTGGCCTTAGAAGTGGGCTCGTCGCACTTCAGCAACGATTCGCTGCTCTTCTACTGTGACGTGGACCTGCTCTTCACTAGCGACTTCCTCAAGCGTTGCCGGGCCAACACCGCCCTGGGATCGCAGACGTACTTCCCGATCATCTTCAGCCAGTATGACCCCAAGGTGGTGTATGCCGGGAAGGTCCCCAGCAACAACCACTACGTCTTCACCTCCAAGACGGGCCTGTGGAGGAACTACGGCTTCGGGATCGTCTGCGTCTACAAAGGGGACTTGGTCCGGGCCGGAGGCTTCGACACCTCCATACAGGGTTGGGGTTTGGAGGACGTGGACCTCTTTAATAAATTTGTCCAGTCAGGGATTAAGTTGTTCAGAAGCACAGACACGGGGATAGTGCACGTCCACCACCCGGTCCTATGTGACCCCAACCTGGAGGCAAAGCAATATAAGATGTGCCTGGGCTCCAAAGCCTCGTCGCACGGCTCCACGCAGCAGCTGGCCGAGCTCTGGCTGGAGAAGAACGACCACGGCTTCAGGAGACTGGCCAGCAATAACGGCTCGGTTAGGACAGCGTGAGAAATGCCGGGCCGCAGACTGTCACAAACCTGAATCTGGTCTGGCCTCACTTCCGCTTCTTAGTGGTGTTTTCACTACCTAATTTATTTTTTACTGAAATGAAAGACTTCACATGGATATATTTTGAAAATATGTCTTTTTTTTTTTTTTTTTTTTAAGAAATTATTCAGAAAAACCCATGATGAACAATTCATAGAGACAGTTTTGGCTCTAGTATGGATGTTTTGATTAATGATAGAAGGAATATTGACCGATATTCTTCAATGAGTCTGATTACAGGAGGGGCCAGAGGCTCCTCGAGTCTATGTGTTGTATGTTATCTGTAAGGACAGTGGGATGACGGGAGGCGGGGGTCATTAATGTGTACCTCAGTGAAGTACACCATCATGGTCCTTTTAATATTCCATTTGTCTTGTGTGCAGAAAACAGACTGGTGTCCATGTACTCTCTGACCAGCAGTGCTCGAAACAAACTCCTGATTGTGAATGTTTACAAAAAGACTGATCCGAAACAACATTTCATCAATGAAAACTCAAATCACAGCTATCTTAATGATTACTAAGGGCCATTTAAGTTCTTTGATTTACAATGTTTCTCTCTTCTGTTTGCTGTTTGTGGTTTTTGGTAATACGACATAACACTGTTACTGTCACTCCAGGATTTTTTTTTTTGTATTTTTCTATTATTAATTTCTGTGAACCCAACTGCTGGATTTGATATCTGCAATTCATCTTTTGCTGTCTAATTTATTGAATTTGCAGACTCCATTTTCTACTCTCTGACTGTTGAAATATGTATATTGGAAAGATTGTATAACCAAGTCAGTTGTGGGATAGTGTTTTTTTTGTTTTTTTTTCATGTTTACTTTTTCTTAAACTCATTATCACCAAAGAGTTTTTGCACAGTCTACTTTAGGTGTCATGTTGCCTGTGTGTGCGAGTGTGTGTGTTTGCGCGTACGTGAGTGTGTGTGTGTGTGGGTGGTGTTTTGCAGGCACAAACATGAAACTGGCAGTATAATGGAGAGTAAACACCAAAGCTCTACATATCCACGGCCTTTCTGATGGGTGAAGTGGGAACCGGTCTGGCAGCAGCGATCTGGTCGGCCAGCTCAATTCACACGTCACTGTCTCTTTTTATAAATGACTTTCTTTCATGCTGAAATAAAAAGTGTTGTGGCTGGTCCCAGTCTTCAGTGCTTCAGCGCTGATTTTATTGAGCTGTGATGTGTAAACCCCACATTCTGATCCGGCCTGGTCTTAAGTCCTGCGTTACAGGTTTGAGGGCAGAAGATTCCCTCATGTTGAATCACTGTCCTGCTCCTTCCTGCCTATAGGCAGGCACTGTATGTTGTAGCACTCCATTAGGTTATCACTCCTTTTTCAGCATTACAACATGAACGGCTGATTTTTAAGACTGATGTAACATGAATGACTGTGCTGTCATCTGTCATAGTGTTTTTTTTTTTTGTTTCGTTTTTTTTTTCCATTTTCTTGGACTTTTTGTAATTTTTGTTCTTTCAATTCTGTCCAATTGGGAAAGGTTTTCTATTTAAAAATAAATAAAATGGGGGAAAAGTAGTCAAACCTGCTGCTTTTGTGGTGTTTTCTCAGTCTGTTATAACCTTGGTTGCAATAAAACGACTGCTGGAGCCACTGTATCGGGGTCCTTATCATTTCAGGTTCAAAATCTGCTTCAGTGCTGACCGACAAAATGAAGTATCGCGTTAGTTCATGCAGGACGAGGAGGTCAGACGCCCCATCCATAATCGGCTGGCAGCCAGCTGCTTGTCACACTTCAATCACAGCCAGTGTCACATCAAGGCAGCCCATTTAGATAATAATAAATGTCTCCCTCCTCCACTCCCTCCTGATCCTTGCTGCGTTAATGCTGTCATCCAGTGCTGCTGCTGCAAAAGCTTTGCTTCCTCCATCCAGCCCCCACCTATCTAATTCTGAATCCTTAACATAGCCCGAAGGGTTAATTCAGAATTCAGTAAATCTTCCTTCGGGGCTCACGCTTGTATAGCCATTCCCTGTTTGGGAGCAACATGCTAATCCAGGGAGAGTATGGAACACATCTTTAATGACCAATTGATCTTCAAACGCCACTACAAACAATGGGGACTGTGAACCTGAATGGCTCAGTAGACATCCAGACAGTATTGAGCCACATCAAAGACAGATTTCCATTATTTTGCAAACGAAAATATTTTATGATTCAAACCGTGTAATTGCTAATTATGCAGCAGTGAAGCTTTTCATGCAAGTGAGCTGGAGAGTGAATGGAGAGGGAGGGACGATGGCAGTGAATCAGAGAAATAAAGTGCTATTAATTATTTCACAGCAGTTATGTTCCAAAACACACCTCCACAATGGTGCTTTTGGTGTGAAATATGGACTGCATGAAATAGGCTGTGAATGCAGCCAACGTGTAGCAACACAAAGTTTACTTTGTTCAGCATCATCATGTTACCTCATGACTATGCATCTTGCAAACAGCTTATCCACACACTTCCTCAGAGTATTATGACTCCCAGGGTGGGAAAATTGGAGCAGGCCGACAATTAAAAAACTCATTCATGTATCTAACTACATACAAAGTTCGCTCTTGACCTTGCAAACAGTTTATAAATCATTGTCACCCCAAGGTCTGTTTAGCCGCTTCTCGGACTGATTCCTGTTGAATCTGATTGAGTATTTACTCGAAATCTAAAACTGAGTATTTCTGTAAACAACCGGTAACGTAATGATGAGTTCTGTAATAAACATCCATTCAATCACGACCAGCACTGAGTGCACAGTGTGATGCTGAATCCAGAGCACGATTTTCAATGTTCTCATTCTGCTGGATACACAGTCACTTCATCTGTCTGCCTCACACACACACACACACACACATACACACACAGACACACTACAGGGCTGTTTTATGGACATACCTCAGCATAGATTTTAAAGACACACACATGGAGACAGCGGGGCTCTGTCACATTGCACTTCCTGCTCGATAACACACGGTTTGTGAAGCCAACACGAGACTCGCCACTGGGCCCCAGTTTACTGCAGACAGCAGGGATGCATTCTGTAGTCACTGGTGGAGAATCTTTACCGACTGTGTAAAAATGATACACTTCCTGTTTGGTATTTAACATTTGATTGAAGTAAAGGAAAACAAGCATCAGCAGTAAAAATGGGGACTGTAAATGATTAAAGATCCCTTCTAGACATGTGCTTTACATATAGAGAGAATTTGTCAATTGGTTTTACTACAAAAAAAGTTTAATTACTATTTTAAAATCTTAAAAATGACACATGATCCTTCTCCCTTATTAAAAGTTACAGTTTTTAAGTTTTAAAGGTATTATCTATCTGTCTGTCTGTCTGTCTGTCTGTCTGTCTGTCTGTCTGTCTGTCTGTCTATCTATCTATCTATCTATCTATCTATCTATCTATCTATCTATCTATCTATCTATCTATCTATCTATCTATCTATCTATCTATCTATCTATCTATCTATCTATCTATCTATCTATCTATCTATCTATCTATCTATCTATTCATAGAAACAATGTTACTGATTTTGCTATTACTGAAATGTTTTTAAAAAGTGAGAAGCTTAATAATCAAAAAGTTCACCTGGGGTCACAGGTCAGACTCAGAAGACAAAACTACAGAGCAAAATTCAACATGAAGCATCATGAACTAAGTGGAGCACATGCAATAAAAAAGATAAGCGATTAAGAAAATGACTGATGATGAATATTATTTTAATCTTACCAAAAGCCTACAGGCACTGTTAATGTACACATAGGTCTCTGTCTCTTTTGTCCAAAATATGTCATACTATAGCATGTCTTTCAAAAAAACATCATACAATGGAATTTTAGTATACCATGTCATCCAAAAACACCTCAAAATATAGCATGAACAAAACAAAAAACATCATACTGTATAATTTTGTTGATTAATAGAATGACAGAAATATAATGAATTGGGTTGCATGTGGAGGATGAGGCAGCAGGGTCCTTCACAGTTGCCAGATGAACCAGGACAGCAACAGACTCTCGAACATCTGAAGATCCCTCAGTGGTACTATAGTATGACCTTTTTTTAATGACATAGTATATTATGACCTTTTTCGAGCGACATAGTATAGTATGACCTTTTTTGAGCGACATTCTATAGTATGACCTTTTTTGAGCGACATAGTATAGTTTGACCTTTTTTGAGCGACATAGTATAGTATGACCTTTTTTAAGCAACATACTATACTATAGTATGTCGCTATAGTATGACCATTTTTGAGCGACATTTTTTTGAGCGACATACTATAGTATGACCTTTTTCGAGCGACATACTATAGTATGACCTTTTATGAGTGACATCGTATAAAATGGCCTTTTTTGAGCGACATAGTATAGTATGACCTTTTTTGAGCGACATTCTATAGTATGACCATTTTTGAGCGACATACTATAGTATGACCTTTTTCGAGCGACATACTATAGTATGACCTTTTATGAGTGACATCGTATAAAATGACCTTTTTTGAGCGACATTCTATAGTATGACCATTTTTGAGCGACATACTATAGTATGACCTTTTATTAGCGACATTGTATATAATGATTTTTTTTGAGCATCATACTATAGTATGACCTTTTTTGAGAGACATACTATAGTATGACCTTTTTTGTGCAAAATACTATAGCATGACCTTTTATGAGTGACATCACATTAAATGGCCTTTTTTGAGCGACATACTATAGTATGACCTTTTTTGAGCAACATAGTATAATATGACATTTTATAAGTGACATCGTATAAAATGACCATTTTTGAGCGACATAGTATAATATGACCATTTTTGAGCGACATAGTATAGTATGACCTTTTTTGTGCGACATAGTATAGTATGACCTTTTTTGAGCGACATAGTATAGTATGACCTTTTTGAGCGACATAGTATAGTATGACCTTTTTTGAGCGACATACTATAGTATGACCTTTTTTGTGCAAAATACTACCTTTTATGAGTGACATCGTATAAAATGACCATTTTTGAGCGACGTAGTATAGTATGACAATTTTTGAGCGACATAGTATAGTATGACCTTTTTTGAGCGACATACTATAGTATGACCATTTTTGAGCGACATAGTATAGTATGACCTTTTTTGAGCGACATAGTATAGTATGACCTTTTTTGAGCAACATACTATAGTATGACCTTTTTTGTGCAAAATACTATAGCATGACCTTTTATGAGTGACATCGTATGAAATGACCTTTTTTGAGCATCATACTATAGTATGACCATTTTTGAGCGACATAGTATAATATGACCATTTTTGAGCGACATAGTATAGTATGACCTTTTTTGAGCGACATACTATAGCATGACCTTTTATGAGTGACATCGCATAAAATGACCATTTTTGAGCGACATAGTATAGTATGACCTTTTTTGAGCATCATACTATAGTATGACCATTTTTGAGCGACATACTATAGTATGACCTTTTTTGAGCATCATACTATACTATGACCATTTTTGAGCGACATAGTATAGTATGACCTTTTTTGAGCATCATACTATAGTATGACCATTTTTGAGCGACATACTATAGTATGACCTTTTTTGAGCATCATACTATACTATGACCATTTTTGAGCGACATACTATAGTATGACCTTTTTTGAGCATCATACTATAGTATGACCATTTTTGAGCGACATAGTATAGTATGACCTTTTTTGAGCGACATAGTATAGTATGACCTTTTTTGAGCGACATAGTATAGTATGACCTTTTTTGTGCAAAATACTATAGTATGACCATTTTTGAGCGACATAGTATAGTATGACCGTTTTTGAGCGACATAGTATAGTATGACCGTTGTTGAGCATCATACTATAGTATGACCATTTTTGAGCATCATACTATAGTATGACCTTTTTTGAGCATCATACTATACTATGACCTTTTTTGTGCAAAATACTATAGCATGACCTTTTATGAGTGACATCACATTAAATGGCCTTTTTTGAGCGACATACTATAGTATGACCTTTTTTGAGCAACATAGTATAATATGACATTTTATAAGTGACATCGTATAAAATGACCATTTTTGAGCGACATAGTATAATATGACCATTTTTGAGCGACATAGTATAGTATGACCTTTTTTGTGCGACATAGTATAGTATGACCTTTTTTGAGCGACATAGTATAGTATGACCTTTTTGAGCGACATAGTATAGTATGACCTTTTTTGAGCGACATACTATAGTATGACCTTTTTTGTGCAAAATACTACCTTTTATGAGTGACATCGTATAAAATGACCATTTTTGAGCGACATACTATAGTATGACAATTTTTGAGCGACATAGTATAGTATGACCTTTTTTGAGCGACATACTATAGTATGACCATTTTTGAGCGACATAGTATAGTATGACCTTTTTTGAGCGACATAGTATAGTATGACCTTTTTTGAGCAACATACTATAGTATGACCTTTTTTGTGCAAAATACTATAGCATGACCTTTTATGAGTGACATCGTATGAAATGACCTTTTTTGAGCATCATACTATAGTATGACCATTTTTGAGCGACATAGTATAATATGACCATTTTTGAGCGACATAGTATAGTATGACCTTTTTTGAGCGACATACTATAGTATGACCTTTTTTGTGCAAAATACTACCTTTTATGAGTGACATCGTATAAAATGACCATTTTTGAGCGACGTAGTATAGTATGACAATTTTTGAGCGACATAGTATAGTATGACCTTTTTTGAGCGACATACTATAGTATGACCATTTTTGAGCGACATAGTATAGTATGACCTTTTTTGAGCGACATAGTATAGTATGACCTTTTTTGAGCAACATACTATAGTATGACCTTTTTTGTGCAAAATACTATAGCATGACCTTTTATGAGTGACATCGTATGAAATGACCTTTTTTGAGCATCATACTATAGTATGACCATTTTTGAGCGACATAGTATAATATGACCATTTTTGAGCGACATAGTATAGTATGACCTTTTTTGAGCGACATACTATAGCATGACCTTTTATGAGTGACATCGCATAAAATGACCTTTTTTGAGCAACATAGTATAATATGACCTTTTATGAGTGACATCGCATAAAATGACCATTTTTGAGCGACATAGTATAGTATGACCTTTTTTGAGCATCATACTATAGTATGACCATTTTTGAGCGACATACTATAGTATGACCTTTTTTGAGCATCATACTATACTATGACCATTTTTGAGCGACATAGTATAGTATGACCTTTTTTGAGCATCATACTATAGTATGACCATTTTTGAGCGACATACTATAGTATGACCTTTTTTGAGCATCATACTATACTATGACCATTTTTGAGCGACATACTATAGTATGACCTTTTTTGAGCATCATACTATAGTATGACCATTTTTGAGCGACATAGTATAGTATGACCTTTTTTGAGCGACATAGTATAGTATGACCTTTTTTGAGCGACATAGTATAGTATGACCTTTTTTGTGCAAAATACTATAGTATGACCATTTTTGAGCGACATAGTATAGTATGACCGTTTTTGAGCGACATAGTATAGTATGACCGTTGTTGAGCATCATACTATAGTATGACCATTTTTGAGCATCATACTATAGTATGACCTTTTTTGAGCATCATACTATACTATGACCTTTTTTGTGCAAAATACTATAGCATGACCTTTTATGAGTGACATCACATTAAATGGCCTTTTTTGAGCGACATACTATAGTATGACCTTTTTTGAGCAACATAGTATAATATGACATTTTATAAGTGACATCGTATAAAATGACCATTTTTGAGCGACATAGTATAATATGACCATTTTTGAGCGACATAGTATAGTATGACCTTTTTTGTGCGACATAGTATAGTATGACCTTTTTTGAGCGACATAGTATAGTATGACCTTTTTGAGCGACATAGTATAGTATGACCTTTTTTGAGCGACATACTATAGTATGACCTTTTTTGTGCAAAATACTACCTTTTATGAGTGACATCGTATAAAATGACCATTTTTGAGCGACATACTATAGTATGACAATTTTTGAGCGACATAGTATAGTATGACCTTTTTTGAGCGACATACTATAGTATGACCATTTTTGAGCGACATAGTATAGTATGACCTTTTTTGAGCGACATAGTATAGTATGACCTTTTTTGAGCAACATACTATAGTATGACCTTTTTTGTGCAAAATACTATAGCATGACCTTTTATGAGTGACATCGTATGAAATGACCTTTTTTGAGCATCATACTATAGTATGACCATTTTTGAGCGACATAGTATAATATGACCATTTTTGAGCGACATAGTATAGTATGACCTTTTTTGAGCGACATACTATAGCATGACCTTTTATGAGTGACATCGCATAAAATGACCTTTTTTGAGCAACATAGTATAATATGACCTTTTATGAGTGACATCGCATAAAATGACCATTTTTGAGCGACATAGTATAGTATGACCTTTTTTGAGCATCATACTATAGTATGACCATTTTTGAGCGACATACTATAGTATGACCTTTTTTGAGCATCATACTATACTATGACCATTTTTGAGCGACATAGTATAGTATGACCTTTTTTGAGCATCATACTATAGTATGACCATTTTTGAGCGACATAGTATAGTATGACCGTTTTTTAGCATCATACTATAGTATGACCATTTTTGAGCGACATAGTATAGTATGACCTTTTTTGAGCATCATACTATACTATGACCATTTTTGAGCGACATACTATAGTATGACCTTTTTTGAGCATCATACTATAGTATGACCATTTTTGAGCGACATAGTATAGTATGACCTTTTTTGAGCGACATAGTATAGTATGACCTTTTTTGAGCGACATAGTATAGTATGACCTTTTTTGTGCAAAATACTATAGTATGACCATTTTTGAGCGACATAGTATAGTATGACCGTTTTTGAGCGACATAGTATAGTATGACCTTTTTTGAGCGACATAGTATAGTATGACCTTTTTTGAGCGACATAGTATAGTATGACCTTTTTTGTGCAAAATACTATAGTATGACCATTTTTGAGCGACATAGTATAGTATGACCGTTTTTGAGCGACATAGTATAGTATGACCGTTTTTGAGCATCATACTATAGTATGACCATTTTTGAGCGACATACTATAGTATGACCTTTTTTGAGCATCATACTATACTATGACCATTTTTGAGCGACATAGTATAGTATGACCTTTTTTGAGCATCATACTATAGTATGACCATTTTTGAGCGACATAGTATAGTATGACCTTTTTTGAGCATCATACTATAGTATGACCATTTTTGAGCGACATAGTATAGTATGACCGTTTTTTAGCATCATACTATAGTATGACCATTTTTGAGCGACATACTATAGTATGACCTTTTTTGAGCATCATACTATAGTATGACCATTTTTGAGCGACATAGTATAGTATGACCTTTTTTGAGCGACATAGTATAGTATGACCTTTTTTGAGCGACATAGTATAGTATGACCTTTTTTGTGCAAAATACTATAGTATGACCATTTTTGAGCGACATAGTATAGTATGACCGTTTTTGAGCGACATAGTATAGTATGACCGTTTTTGAGCGACATAGTATAGTATGACCTTTTTTGAGCGACATAGTATAGTATGACCGTTTTTGAGCGACATAGTATAATATGACCTTTTATAAGTGACATCGTATAAAATGACCATTTTTGAGCGACATACTATAGTATGACCTCTTTTGAGCAACATAGTATATTATGTACTATTGTATGTCGCTCAAAAGAGGTCATACTATAGTATTTTGCATAAAAAAGTTCATACTATTGTATGTCGCTCAAAAAAGATCATATTATACTATGTCGCTCAGTCATATTTTTGGAGATAAAGGCTGTTTTATAAATTAAATCTTCAGTTATTACAGAAAATCCAAAAAAAAAACATTCTGAGTTTAAGAATGCAGAGATGTAAATTTGAACCTGCTTCCATTGTCTTCAATTTTAAAGGACTTCCCACTATCGCAACACGTCCACTTCCTTTCTTGATGTGTTCTTTATGATCTTTCATCATCTTTACGTTGGATGTTGGCCTTCAAAACTAACCAAGATTTTAATGAGCGTTCTAAGAGACAGAGCTACCCAGCCTGTCATGTTTGTGGAAGGTTCTTGGAGCTTTTTCTCAGCATTTGGGTTTCTGCTTATAAAACTTTGGAGGAGGGATTGAACACACAACCCTTGTGTCTGTAAACTAGGGACTTAACCAGTGTGCCACTCAGAACTTTGTAGTTTTGTTATAGAGATTTTATTGAACATTTGGGTTTCTGCCTACAAAAGGTTAGAAGAGTGATTGAACCCACAACCCCTTCATCATTAAACAGGAGACTTAACCAGTGAGCCAAACAGAGCTTCTCAATTCTAAAGTTTTCATCATGCTGGTGTACATTAAAATTTAGCGCCATAAACCGAGGACACTGAAATTTCAAAAAATGGTCATGGTGCATAAAAAAGGTCCTTTTATACGGTGTTGCTCAATGGTCGTACTATAGTATGTCGCTCAAAAATGGTCATACTATAGTATGTCGCTCAAAAATGGTCATACTGTACTATGTCGCTCAAAAAAGGTCATACTATAGTATGTCGCTCAAAAATGGTCATACTGTACTATGTCGCTCAAAAAAGGTCATACTATAGTATGTCGCTCAAAAGAGGTCATTTTATACAATGTCGCTCAAAAATGGTCATACTATAGTATTTTGCGTAAAAAAGGTCATGCTAGACTATGTCGCTCAAAAGAGGTCATATTATAGTATGTCGCTCAAAAAACGTCATAATACACTATGTCGCTAAAAAGAGGTCATACTATAGTATTTTGCTTAAAAAAGGTCATACTATAGTATGTCTCTCAAAGAGGTCATTTTATACAGTGTCGCTCAAAAATGGTCACATTATAGTATTTTGCTTAAAAAAGTTCATACTACAGTATGTCGCTCAAAAAACGTCATAATATACTATGTCGTTAAAAAAAGGTCATACTATACTATGTCGCTCAAAAAAGGTCATATTATTGTATGTCACTCAAAAAACATCATAATACACTATGTCGCTAAAAAGAGGTCATACTAACGTATTTTGCTTAAAAAAGGTCATACTATACTATGTCTCTCAAAAGAGGTCATTTTATACAGTGTCGCTCAAAAAAGGTCATACTATAGTATTTTGCTTAAAAAAGGTCATATTATTGTATGTCACTCAAAAAACATCATAATACACTATGTCGCTAAAAAGAGGTCATACTAAACTATGTCAGTCAAAAAAGGTCATACTATACTATGTCGTTTAAAATGAGGTCATACTATACTATGTCGCTAAAAAGAGGTCATATTATACTATGTCGCTCAAAAGAGGTCATACTATATTATTTTGCTTAAAAAAGGTCATATTATACTATGTCTCTCAAAAGAGGTCATACTATAGTATTTTGCGTAAAAAAGGTCATGCTATAGTATGTCGCTCAACAGAGGACATACTATACTATGTCGCTCTTTCCTTTTTTATTCTCTTATACATTAATAAGGATACATTATTATGCGGAGGTACTTATAACAATCTTATAGAAAAATTATCCTACTCATAGTCGTGCGGGGGGTGTGAGATGTTTTCTTCTTCCATCGGGGGGGCGTGACAGAAAATAATTGAGAAGCACTGGACTATTGTATGTCGCTCAAAAGTATAGTATGTTCCTCAGAAAAGGCCATACTATAATATTTTGCATAAAAAAGGTCATACCATATCATTTTGTTCGAAAAAAAAAATATATTTAAGCATGTAATCCAACAAAAGTCATAGTATATATTCAGTTTTAAACATAATTTTGCTTTTATTTGTTTATTTGTAAAGCCCAGAATCACAACGATTCCCCCCAATGGGCTTTGGAGTTTATACAAAAGCAACACAACATTCTTTGTCCTTAGATCTTTGTACAATGTAAAACTCCACAAAACATTCCTTTAATGGTGAAAAAAAGAAGAACCAAAAGATACAACTTCCAGGATGGACAACAGATGGGGTGCAATAGATGAAGAAGATCAGGAAAAGTTTGTAAGTTGTCTATTAGGTCAAATTGAATAACAAAAATATAATGAATTGGGCTGTATGTGGAGGATGAGGCAACAGGATCCATCACAGCTTCCAGGTGAACCAGAACTGCAACAGACCCTCCAACAACCGTAGATCCCTCAGTGGCTGCACTGCAGCATGCTCTGTGAATGAGAAAAATGCAAGGTAGGACTCATGGACAACAACAGATTTAAAAGTTCATCTATCAAAATCTATAGCATGTCTTCCAATAAAAAGTCATAATATAACATGTTGTCAGAAAAAAGTCATAGTATAGTATTTTGTCCAAAAAACGTCATAGTCTAATATGTAGTTCAAAAAAGTCGTACTAGATCTTTTTGTCTGGAAAAAAGTCATACTATCACATTTTGTCCAAAAGACGCCATAGTATAGCATGTCATCTGAAGAAAGCCATCCTAAAACTTTTTTTTCAAAAAATTCCAAGGTATAGCATGTCGTCCGAAAAATGCATACTACAGCTTTTTGTCTAAAAAAATTAATACATTAGCATGTTATCAGAAAAAAGTCATGCTAAAGCATTTTTTTTCCAAAAATGTCATAGTGTAGTATTTCATCCAAAATAAGTCATACTAAAGCTTTTTGTCCAAAAACATCACAGTATAATATGTCTTCCGAAAAATGTCATACTATAGAAGTTTCTCCGAAAAAAGTCATAGCATAGTATTTCATGCAAAAAAAGTCATAGTATAGTATGTAGTCCAAAAAGGTCATAGTCATCAGAAAAGAAAATCATACTTGCATTTTGTCTAAAAGACACCATAGTATAGCATGTCATCTGTAAAGGCATATTATAGCTTTTTGTCCAAAAATCATCATACTATAGCATTTTGTCCGAAGAATGTCACAGTATAGCATGTCATCAGAATAAAGTCATAGTATAGAATTTTTTTTCCAAAATATCATACTATAGCATTTTGTCCAAAAAAACAACAGACCTGTTCTGTGTGTTTGCGTGTGAGCTCTCTGTTTGTGCAAATGAGGATTCAAGTTCCCACATCCTGTTTGTGTAAGATGAATATTTGAGTCGGGATTGGCTCCAAACTACTTATGATGTCACAAAGACATCAGACAAGACATTAGAGAGAGAGATACTTTCCATTTTCAGCAGATGAATTTGAAAACTGCATTCTTAGGGTCAAACTCTGCACATATTTCTGTTGTGACTCTCAAACCTTAGGGCAAACTAAATAAAAACATTTTGAATGGAGGGGGACTTATAAATACATATATAATATAAAGTATACAGTAAATATCATTAGTATATACAAATGGGCAATTTGCAGTTCCTGTGGAACACTCCACTCTGTAATTTCCCTTTTTTGCGATTTATAAAATATGTCTATTCTTTTCTACATATCTATAAAAGGCCACTAAATGGACTGTGTAATAAATTTATCTTCCCCAATATTGTCACGAGACGATTCACATTGGCAGTATGAAGATATTTATGTCATCCCTGAAGAACGGAGGCTGTGGGTAAATTCTCCGGGTTCCAAACAGGAGAGGTTTGTCTTTTTATCAGTGACATTCTTAAGCAGGCAGAACAGAAGCGTGAAGAAGACACAGCAGGATCCAAAAGTGAAAGCCGAGACTCGGCCTTATCTGCATCTCCGATTGACTGATAGCAGCCAGCGGAGACCACAGAGGACCTCCATCAAAGCCTCCTGCTGAGCACCCAGTTCACTGGCAACCAGTATCTGTCGTGAGCTTTTTCCATTATCCACGGTTAGCTTTAGATCATTTCAAAGGAATTCTGATGTTTAAATAATCTGCAGTCTTCTCTAGCTTTCAGTCTTTAAGCGTGAAATCTATACTGATCTTTCCATCTGACTTTGGCGAGATAACAAATAAAAGGACTCTTTTAAAAACCGTGATTACACGCTCGATCTTCTCGACAATAAGTCTGCACGGCGTAGCAATAAATGAGAACTCAAAGTGTTATGACGTTAGGAATTATGAATGAATTATACAAAATTTGCACTTGGAATCATTCATCCAGCTAATTAATTGAAGTGAGGGTATTTCGATCAGGATCAGAATCAGCTGAAGGAGATTGGTTTAACTGAAAGCCTGGCTGCCCTCGGTTAGCTGAATAAAGTGAAAGTGGGAACAAAGGGAAGCTCAAAGATAGCCTTCCTAGTTGAACTTTTACTAAGCTTCATGTGGGAGAATAGGGAGTCGCCCTTCCTGGTCAAACATGAGAGGTCATGTGAATCTACTTGATTATTCCTTTTGTTATTTAAATAGATTTTTGGGGGATGCAATCTTAAAAATCCTCATCATTTTTTTCCCTGCACAAGAAAACACTTTACACACATCCTCTACTATTGATTTGGAGTGCTGTCACTTCTTAAAACTCTGTCGACGCCTTCATTTTTTTATGCTTGCAAAAGCATTTTTCCCTTTTTCAACATTTTCCAATGGCTTGAAGCCAATAATAATATTTTACTTGTGTGTAGTTGCTTAATACATGCACACAGCATTGTATTAGCAAACAAAGTGAATCTGCAGCTTTGTGAGTATTTTCTGGTAAAATGAGTCATCATTCTCATATTGTTGCTCTATTAAAATAATGGCCTAAGTGAGTTTTTGGCCTAAATCATCTCTTGATGGTGCTGCTACGTCTTGTAAAATCACCTTAATCCTTAGTTAAAGAATCCTACTTTTGCCCTATAGGACCATTATACTTACTGACTTGGACAATTTAACAGACTTTCACGATGCTCTAAGAACCTTCTATGATGCAGAAGAAGCTCTAAACATGATTCTTGAATCAATTTGTACTAGTGTGTGATAAAGGCTGTATTTTATACTAATGTGGTCTTTATACTTTAATGTTACATAAGTGTGTCCACAGTCATCCACTGTCCAGGCCTTTTTGATTGAAATGTTATATAATATTTTTTTTCTTTGTTTTCCCAAAAACTTTTATTATCAAGAAGCCCCTTGATAATAAAATAAGTGTGTCGGGGCGCAGCACGAATGTGAATGGGGCCTGAATGACAGGGAGGACGTTCTCCCGCTCACTGATTCTCATTGGGTGTTTCACCTTGTCTGATGATCGATGCTCCTTCTGACTGACAGAGACAATCCCCGTGGAGAACCAGCTTCATAATTAGCCATTAACACCACAGTTGGACATGTGGATGGCGGATGGAGGTTTATCCTACGCAGCTGAGGGAGGGGAAGGCTGCAGCCTCACTACTGACACACTGATGCTAAAAACTGAGCTCAAGCAGACAGGCTGTTTAGTTTAGGACGCCAAGCTGGTGGTCTGCTGATAATATTTCTAGCATAAGACAGCGTTTAACTATTGTTCACCCAGTTAATCGAATTTATTTAGCATGAGCATCAGGTCAGGTTAAACTGTCAGTGCTGCTTTCTCATAACAGCAAAGTAAAGGATTTCAAAACAATAACAGGCCACATCTGTTCAATATTAATGTTTCCAAGCTGTAATTTCTTTTTTTTCCCCCTCATGGCATGTAAGGATTCAATATGTTTGTTATTTGTGATTTTTTTTCTGTGAGGCCAAAGAGACAGAGGCTTGGCCCTACGTCAGATGACGTCTCCATGTTCCCCGAGCTACTATCTTTGCCATATGAGATTGTCCATATCGAGGTACTGACGCCCTGAAGGGGAGCCGCCGCAGACAGTGTGAACACCTGCACAGCGGCTGGACCAGATGGCGTCCTGGGTCATGTGATCAGAGTGTGTCTACAGGCCTTTTTTTAGTGTAGCCCCTTCCAGCTTCAAGACATGCACCGTCGATCCATGGTGTCCTGTTCCTCACCTCCGTCCTTAGCGAAGGCTTTGAGAAAGCATGTTGGAGCACCTCATCTGGAGCAGGTAATCGTGTAGTAATCGAGGTCAGGTGGCTGGAACGCAAAAAAAAAAAAAAAAAAAGGCACACGGCAACCTTGATGATCTGGCAGCCGCGCTGAAATCAATCTATGCACTCGTGAGGTGTAGCCAAGAGCAGAGGAGGCAGGAAATCACATGGGTAAGGTTGTAAACATGAACCGTGGGAGCTCGCGAGGCTCTGGCGTGTTAAAGACAGATTCAATTATGATGTTTTCTCAGACATTATTCTCAGTCACTGTCAGGCAGTATATCTACTTCACCATTGCCTGCTTTGTCTCCCCTGTGCAGCAATAAAGGACATTTATTAAGTTTCCTGGTCGCAAACTTGTTGGGTATCATGAGTTAATGATCAATCAGATTAAAGGAGACGAGTCACTTTGTATCAGGAAACAAATACATCTGTGCCCTTTATGCGCGGACATGGACATGAAGCTGATTTCATTCTGGCTGTGATAGCATTGATAAGTGGGCTGGGCAGAAGGAGAAGAGGAGCTGAGACGGGAGGCCACAGCTGGAGATGCAGCAATTCAAGGTGAAACACTGTGTGAGGAAATGAAGTGGAGTGAGTCGGTTTATTCTGACACGGCCTGACGTCCCTAGACCAGGGGCCCGCTTAGAGGTCTGAACCGGCCCATGGGATGACTGGTTAAAGTGTGACAGTAAAAGGAGTGGTTCCTATTTCTTTATAGAAATGCAAAGTCGGTGAGCGTCTTTCAGGATTCAAGGGATAAAATATTTGCGACTATGCCAAAACTTTCATGTGGTGCAGATAGTTTTAACTCTCGTAAAAAAAAAACTTTATTTAAAAAATGCTGCTATTACCTAGTTTTGTAGATTTAAATACCATTGTTGAATGATGTGAAATATTCAAATATCAAAATTTAGATTTTTTGTAAAGAAAAAAAGTATTGACTTCTCAACTTGCCAACCAATATTTGTCACAGACAAATTTTCAGTATTTTCAATATTTGTTTCAGACCCAGTTCAATGACTTGATGAATGACATTTGAAATGCAATGCATGCAACAGTAGACTGACTGAATATGGAGACTGAAATTGAACTTTTTGTCTTATGCATCTCTCCTGTTTGACAAACTGAAAGTTACCTAATAGTGCCAACACGTATGCTGTATTTCTTTACATTAAAAGTGGGGAGAAATTTGTACATGGTGGTATTTATGTGCAAACTTTTACTGGTGTGGTCCACTTGAGATCAAACTGTGCTGAATGTGGCCCCATAAACTAAACTTGAATAAGCTTCACTCCTTGTTCTGGATCAGAACACTGTGAATCCACACTATTTTTTTTTAGGAGTGTAATGTTTGTCCCACTTTCCAGCTCGCGGGTTCGTTCGTGGCATCAGAGCGGTCGGGATGCCGTCTGGTTGTGGAGGGGCGCTGTGCAATATCTTAGACGCAAAAGTAATTAGCGTTGAAGTATTTTTGGTGGCAACCAGCAGGGATAGCAACACGTAATCAACTAATCGCACACAAGGGATTTCAGGAATGTCGGATTGTTGGTTTTATTTTCGGAAAGTCACAGAAATTGCCAGACACAGGACGGTGTTCCGAGTTTACAAAGCATCTTGACGATTTGATCATTCATTTCCCTTTAACAATATAGTATAGCTTTCATATTATTACACCACAGGTTGTAATGGCGGTGCTGCACGCTCGTGTGAACATTACTGGAATTTTCCTGGTCATCTGGTAGCTCAGCAGCACCACTCTGCTTGAATTAATTTTAAGAAATCAAAGGAAGGAAGTCTCTAAAAAAGACTCTGACCATCACTCGCTGAGAGCCGATCTGCATCTGATATTTTCGCTTTGTGAAAAGAATTCATTGTCGGCCACATCTGTCACACACTCTGCCTGAAGGCCACTTCTGTGACACAGACCGTTGTGATCTTTAGGAAAAAAAAACAAAAAAAACAGACTCTCATGTATATTAATCTGCTCTCTGACTGGAGCATTAAGGAGTCGGAGCAGCGCAGCGATGCTGCTCCGTGCTGTCCAGCCACACGCTGCTTTCATTAGGAGTAATGTGCGTTTCCCCGCAGACAAACCGAGTTGAAAACAATTTTTGGGCTCGCTGCCGGGTTCTGGGTGTGTTCTGGGTATAACGCAGACGGAGGACGTTTTTCCTAATCCAGAGCCAATCTGTCGAAACATGCCCTCCGCATGCTCCCCTGGGAACGGGAGAGTAGTCTCGATCACCTTCGCTGCAAATTGATATTGCACAATCCCCGTTTGGGCCAGATGGCGCCGGCCCTGCACGCTCCGCTCATTTGGGAGCCACATGGGTACAAAGCGATCGGAGGAACAGCCTGATCCCATTGATCTGTTCCAACCCGCTCTGACGTCATCGGGAGGACGACACCACATACAAGCAACGAGCAGTTACTCAACGACGAAATCGAGGCGCTTGTCCTGAAATTGTTATTTTAATTGGTTGCATCTTTAAACATTTTAATTGCAAATTTGCATCTTCCGCTTGACAAAGCAAACAATAATAATACATTTTTATCTTAATCCAACAAAAAAGGCATTAGAAGCACTCTAAGACTTAAAAAAAGGTACATGGCAAGCATGTGTTTAAAAGCACATGGGTCTACTTTACAACCAATATGGCTGAAACACTAAGGCTGAGTATAACTATCTGAAGTCTTTGCGTTTTCTTTTTTTAATCTCCTTTCAGTGATGACGATAATTGCACAATGCAGCATCTAGATACTTTTCTCACCACGCGTACGTGCATGCACACAGAGGTGCAAAAGCCTTTTTTTTTTTTTTTTTTTCCAAGCAGGCCAAATCTCCCTGAGACACCGGAGCAGAACAACGGAGGCATTGTCCTGATTCAAGGAGGTTGTTGTTTACTTCATAACCTTCTGATCCCTGATAGCCACACCGGAACCCACGACGACATTCTGTACACACAACACGGGCAAGATAATTTATTCACACAAACACGCCTGCAGATTTACAGTATTTGTTGCAATTAGTTTGAACTAATATCCTGAGCTGTTTTTGCTTATGGGCTGCAGTTCCCCAAAATACAAACATCTGACTGATGTCCACTAGGGCTAGGGCTGTTCACAAATCCATGGTTTGGTTCACGGTTTTATGGTCACAGTTTTGATCGAGTACACGCTGATTATTGGGAAAATCAATCATGTCTTGAGTTTAAAACTGAATTTTATGACAGTCAGTAATAGTAGTTGAGATTCCAGCTGCAAAAGAGGAGACGTTGATAGTTCTAACATGTGTTTAATTAATTTGGCAAATCGGCACTAGACTTAGTTCCCTTTGTCTGAAATGATGTCTCTTAATATAGTTCAGGAATTACCATGTTGCTAAAGTGTTGTTGCTGAACAGGGATTTATACAAGGTGGTTCCTCTGCCTTAATCACAGAGCTGCACACTTTCTTACCTCTGTCATTGTAGGTGACTACATGCAGCCACACTGCAGACCTGTAGAGAACTGCTGGAGCGTCTTCTAATTCAGATTTCTGTCCATCTACTTCCTGAGACAAGTGATGATAGAGGTCAGGGTAAGAAATCCTCATGGAAACAAAGCTTTCTGAAATCGAATATATCAAGATTTATGAACAACGCAGCTCATGAACGGCCTCTTGGAGCCTATTGTGCTCATAAGTTTGGCTCAGTCTGCGTTCCACTTCTGCCAAGTCCCTTTTGCTGGATGCTGCTACGTCTTACACAGTGCACCTTTAAAAGAAAAACCTCCGTGGTGTCAGCTCCAAATGGAAAACCTGTAAAACGTGGCTCTTTTATTTTAATTTGCTAATTGAGTACTTTTAAGTTGTGTGCATTGCAGCAGTTCGCTGTTTGTGCATAAGGTGGCAATACAGAAAGTGTATTTAACATGAGGTGTGTGAGACTTAGAGAGAATAGAACGAGGCCATAGTTAATAATACAACTTCATGTCATAGCGGCATATTGAGAGTTTAATGATGTGTTGATTTACAGTGGCCATTAATAATGGAAAGGGGGAAAAAAAGCTATATATGGCCCTGTTAATATCACCAGATGGATATAAGGAGAGGCAAAATTAGCCTTTTACTATGATTTGTCCCAGTGGAGACTGTTAATATCCTTTGGTCCACATTGTGGTTCATAAGTCTTTCCACTGACAGACTGTCTGTTAGCTGTTTTATTCGTATGAGGAAATTTGGCCTTTATGGTGATGCCAGAGGAAAGATCGCTGACAAAAATTAAACAAAAACTTAACTAGACTACACAAACATAGGAAAGCACAGCTTTACAGCATATTTCAGTGCGAGGTGTTTACAGATTGGAATAATAAAAGTCCTTTCAGGGCAGAAGTTATGTTAGCATAATTCATAAATTTTAAAGAAGAATTCCCTGAGTCGGTTCTTTAAACAGAAGCTGTGTTTAACGACAGATGAATTTCTCAAATGTGAAAGTAACGTCATACGCTTGCAGCCAGATTTATGACACTGGATCCTCTTCTTTATTCTCTTGGAGGTCTTTGCATTTCATCTCGGACTCTTTGGATTTTTTCTTTCTCTGCTGACATGAAAAGAAGGAATTCACGAGTAAACATTTTCTGCTCCTCTCGATACGAAAACGCGAAACGGCCGCGGTGGGATGGGACGGGGCGAATCCAGAACTCGTAAAAAAAAAAAAAGGAGGACATCGGGTCCAGCTGAGGAATAACTTCTCTTGCGTACTCCCCGAAAAGACAAAACAATCCACTCAGCTTTTCACTGCGATTCTGAGCAGAGCTCCTTCATTGCCGCTGAGGTTTGCCAGCTCACTAACTGCAGCATGTGTCATTACTGCCTGGCCTGGCCCGGCTGCTGCTGACTCATCAGATGTTCTTTAACCAGAAGCCTGTCTGGGCTCCCTCCTACTCTTCCTTTCTCTCTCTCTCTCTCCGACCCAAAAGTCCAGCTACTTTCAATTCATTGAAGTGGAGGCGGCGAGGACAGTAAGTGCACAGTGCACCGGCTGCAGTTGATGGGAAAGTGAACCAGCGATGCCTAGAACTGCAGTCCAACTTTTCCAAGCCCTTTTTTTTTTTCATGGGAAAACAGTTGTTTCCTGGTGTTTTTTTGGTAGAGAGACGTCTGTGTATGGCAGTATGAATGTGAACGTGTCATGAAAAAGTATAAATCTCCTTATTTAACCTTCTTTTCCGTTGGCAAATCACAAAAACGCATCGTAAGAAGTGGCCAAATCGCTATATTCAAGTCCCAACTCATTCCCACAGAATCTAATTCACAATGTAGCCGGCCTCATTTACATATTTTCCAATTTTTGTTGTCAGGCAACGGACAGGATGAAATATGGTTTATAAAATAAAAGCGTAATTGCATCCTGTGAACTCTACCGTTTGACCGGCGGTGATTCCTAAACCGTTGCAGATATATCATCTTTATTCTATAATCACATCATCTGAAGAACATCCACAGCTCTGCTTTGTCTTCCAGGTTGGCCCTGAAAGCTGAAACGAAAAAAACTATTCAGAAGACGAGACCACGATTCAGAAAGGTATTACGTGCCGCTTCCTGTCAGACAGGAAGTCTGATGGAACCAGGTACGAAAATTCCCCAACCATCAGATCAGGGATTGGTCCTTAATTCTACATCACAACGTTATGTTCTACTCACGCAAGGTTTTATTTTCACATTTGTTGATCTGCTGAAGATTTAGTGTCTGCAGACATCATGAAACAGCTTCCTATGGACAAAGTGATGCAGACCAGAACATAGGTAGTTCATCATTTATTGATTATGGTACAGTAGCACTAAGAACTTGTAGGTTTATTTAATTTTAGTAAGTGTTTATTCACAGATCCATTGATTGTCTAGTTACCTTAGCTGGTACAACACCTGGATAACACCTTTTTCCATTTAGAGAAATAACCTGATGTGATGGCAGCCATCTTCGTTGCAAAGCTAGCAGCTAAAATTTCAGTTCTGGTCTGCATAACTTTGTCCATAGGAAGCTGTTTCATGATGTCTGCAGACACGAAATCTTCAGCAGATCAACAAATGTGAAAATAAAACCCTGTGTGAGTAGAACATAACGTTGTGATGTAGAATTAAGGGCCCATTTGGGAAAGAAATCCCTATTCTTTAAAAGACGGGACCGCGAGTCGTAGACGCTTACCTGTTACATGCTGCAGACAGGAAGTTTGTGTACCACGTTCCACCTGCAGGTGGAAGCAGGTACCATACCCCCCCTTCCTTCCCCATCAGATCAGGGATGACTGTGAACTGTCCACAAAGAGCGGAGGATCACGCCACAACCTGACGAGCGGTGGACACTCGTGGTGCTAAAAGCGCTTTGACTCGTCAGAAAGGCGCCATACAAATGCGGCCTATTTACCGTCTGCCACAGAGGACTGGGAAGCCGGAGATCGCGGTGATCACCTTTTCATCTCTCCGTATAAAACTTCTTTCAGCCGGCGGAGCGGGGCAGTGAAGGACTCTGTGGTTCTGTTGCCCGGGGAATCAAACCCAGCATGGTCGGCTCTTGCCTGGCCGTCGCTCACATTGTGGCAGGAGGATATTTGCATGAAGTTGAAGCCTTTTTCCCCGAATTTTTCCCATGTAGTTGGGCTCAGCGGGGGCCGCCATGCCAGGTCCCGCTCACAATGAATAGCGGGCCTATCGCTGTCCGGGTCTTTGTGTGAACGTGTGAATGTCAGCGACCGGGCGGGCAGCACCGGGGCTGAGATTAAACACATAAACTGAGGATTCAAAAATCTCTGGAAAATTGTGTGTTTTACATTCATCACATACGAATGGAAATTACAGACGTGCCTATTCTGTGAGGCAGGCTCCATAAACTGAACGAAAAAAAAAGAGTTTTCAGTTTTTTTTCCAACATTATGCTTTTTATGGTTATGATTCAGCACTGGCAGAATTTAGTCAAGATTACGGAAAAGATGGTTTTGGTTTAATAGGGGACACCCATCATAATACCCAACACAGGAGTGAGGTTGTATGAAATGTTCCACCAGACACCTGTCTACTACAGATACTTGACCTTTGTGGCCTGTGGCCTTTTAGGAAACGAGTACATGTGTATGTTATCATGTTTCAGATGTCTATGGGTTGTCATGTCCCCTCTAAACTTCTCACATGGTTTCATTCAAATAAACAAGCCCCAATTAAGATAAGATAAGATAGGATAAGACTTTATTGATCGCACAACAGGGAAATTTGTCTGTTACTGCAGCGTTACAGAGTAAAGAAAAGAAAAGAAAATAAAAGCTAAAGAAGATAAAAATTATAAATATAAATAAAATATTCACAACACTATGTACAAATTCGTAGAATTTCACACAGTATGCATTATGGACATAAGAATGGAAAAAAAATATTAAGAAATAGTAAGAAAAAAGTATGCATAAGCAAAGCATATATACATACATACATGCACGTACACACATATTTACATATTTGCATATACATACACACATACACACATGTACACATACATAGCTAATGCATACTTAAGGTGCAGGATGTGTGTGTAGAGAAAAGGGACCCGATCAAATATATCACAAGAAAACTAACTTAATTTGTGTACACCGTCAATCAAAGATGATAAGGGATAAAGTCCCCAAAGTGAAAACAGATTTGTGTTGTAATCATCTAAAGATTTTGTGTTCTGGACCAAAGTCAAAGAAGTGGCTGTGCACTGTCCAGAGTAAACGCGACGACGTGTTTGGATTAACAGCATGAGCGAGATGGTCCCGATGCACGCCACGTGTTCTTAGTTGTGGTAGAAACTTAAACAGGAAATGCAGGGAGAGACAGATGGGAATGACACGCAACACCTGCCAGGAACAGCAGCTCTTTTTCTTCTTACGCTAAATAAGAATGAATGTTTAAAAAAAAAAAGTGTATAAGTGTCTACATTAGAGTCTGTGAGGGAGAGAGATGATATGAGGGTTCTCAGTCTGTAGTAGAGAGAGTGTGTGTGTGTGTGTGTGTGTGGCGGAGCAGAGAGCGTGAAAGCTTCCGATGTGGCAGACAGAAGCTGTGTGAAGGTGTCAAATGTGTGTGTGTGTGTGTGTGTGTAAGGGCAATGAAGGGTAGGGGAGGTTTGAGAGAACATTTCAAACTTTACAATGTCATCATTTTCAGGGTAAAAAAAAAAGGTCATTTATTTAATATATCCACAAAAACATCAAAATTATTGCATATATGATGCACACTGGAAAAGCAGCTTGTGACTGCAAGAAATCGACTTGTCTAACACTAAAATCGAGTATATATATTTACATTTGATTGCATTTGTAATTTTTTTAACTGATTATATTCGGTACTTTGCAGAAAAACTATTGTGAGTCCAATGTACTTCACTTTTCTAAAAGATTTCTATTCAAATACATTAGAATTTAATTACTTGTACTTCTTATTTTGGGTAAACTCAAATTAAATGTGGTCAACTTCAGTCCAAATACTGAATTGTTTAACTTCTACATATTTAAGTCCATTATAATTAAAACCTTAATCTCTAATCTATTTATCTGTATCTTAACATGCTGACAATGAACTAAACCAAATAGAAAATAAATCACAAACACACATTTTAATGTAAATTCTTTTTTTTTTAACTTACATTTAATTAAATTTAATTAGCTTTTTTAAGGAAATATAAAGTATGATAACACTTTAAACCTATTAAAACAGAAAAAAAGGCTAAGAATATTTTTTCAGTTCCATTACAGATTACAGAATCCACTCCTTTATTTTATTGGTTCAGGAAGTAACACACTTTTTTTTTCCAGGCCATCTCACCTGGACATCAGCATGTCCTGATAATAAGAATAATGTGAAAAAAACAGATACGTGTTAAGAGTGTATCCCAATCCTTTGAGAAACTGCCCAGAAAGCTCTTATCACTGAACCAAATCTCTTCTCTTCTTTGTGTCTGATGGTGCGACGCGTCTCCCTGTTCTAAAGGCGTCCTCCTGTTCTAAAGGCGTCTTCCTGTTCTAAAGGCGTCTCCCTGTTCTAAAGGCGTCCTCCTGTTCTAAAGGCGTCCCCCTGTTCTAAAGGCGTCTTCCTGTTCTAAAGGCGTCTTCCTGTTCTAAAGGCGTCTTCCTGTTCTAAAGGCGTCTCCCTGTTCTAAAGGCGTCTCCCTGTTCTAAAGGCGTCTCCCTGTTCTAAAGGCGTCTCCCTGTTCTAAAGGCGTCTCCCTGTTCTAAAGGCGTCTTCCTGTTCTAAAGGCGTCTCCCTGTTCTAAAGGCGTCTCCCTGTTCTAAAGGCGTCTTCCTGTTCTAAAGGCGTCTCCCTGTTCTAAAGGCGTCTCCCTGTTCTAAAGCCGTCTTCCTGTTCTAAAGGCGTCTTCCAGTTCTAAAGGCGTCTTCCTGTTCTAAAGGCGTCTCCCTGTTCTAAAGGCGTCTTCCTGTTCTAAAGGCGTCTTCCTGTTCTAAAGGCGTCTTCCTGTTCTAAAGGCGTCTTCCAGTTCTAAAGGCGTCTCCCTGTTCTAAAGGCGTCTCCCTGTTCTAAAGGCGTCTCCCTGTTCTAAAGGCTTCTCCCTGTTCTAAAGGCGTCTCCCTGTTCTAAAGGCGTCTTCCTGTTCTAAAGGCGTCTTCCTGGTTTAAAGGCGTCTTCCTGTTCTAAAGGCGTCTCCCTGTTCTAAAGGCGTCTTCCTGTTCTAAAGGCGTCTCCCTGTTCTAAAGGCGTCTCCCTGTTCTAAAGGCGTCTCCCTGTTCTAAAGGCGTCTTCCCTGTTCTAAAGGCGTCTTCCCTGTTCTAAAGGCGTCTTCCCTGTTCTAAAGGCGTCTTCCCTGTTCTAAAGGCGTCTTCCCTGTTCTAAAGGCGTCTTCCCTGTTCTAAAGGCGTCTTCCCTGCTGCTGGTGTTCGTGTCAAAGCAGGACAATCAGCTCTTTGTCAAATGTTATTAGGGATCTAAAGCGGCCTGTTGGAGTTATACGTCGGTGTTGTTTAGTATTAAAACGGATTTTGTTTCGTATTGTTTGCTCGTCAATTAATATTTATAGAGGAGCTTTGTCAAGTCTGAGAGGATAATAACCAGGATGATTCCAGTACATGTGTGTTATACATTGTGTACACATTTCTCCTCTTCCTACTGATCATCATAATGTAGTAACAATATAAGTGATGCAGCACTGAGGAAATATAGAATTAAAAGGAGTACCTCTGTAGTAGTATTCAGACCCTTTACTTAAGTAAAAGGTACTAGTAGAGCAATGTAAAAATACTTTATTACAAGTACAACTCCTGCATTAAGCCCTGTTGAAGGGGAACAGGAACATCTCGTGCCCTTAGACCTTTTCTGTGCAAACTGTAAAACCGAATTAGGCGAATCTGTGATTTGTGATTTTGGGCTATACAAATAAAAACACACACATCCTGCACCTTAAGTATGCATTAGCTGTGTATGTGTACATGTGTGTATGTGCGTATATATATGCAAATATGTAAATATGTGTGTATGTGTATGTATGTAGGTATGTACATGCATGTATGTATGTATATATGCTTTGCTTATGCATACTCTTTTCTAGCTATTTATTAGTATTTTTTCTCCATTCTAAATATGTCCATAATGCATACTGTGTATGCTGCTCAACAAATTCTATGAATTTGGTATTTAGTGTATAGTGTGTATTTTTTATAGCTTTTATTTTTTTTATTTTTCCTCTTTACTCTGTACTCTTTTACACCTGTGCTTAGCTGCAGTAATGAGCAAATTTCCCTGTTGTGGGATCAATAAAGTCCTATCTTATCTTATCTTATCTTATCTTAAGCAGCAAGTGAAAGCACTGATTTTATCCCTGTGATATGATTAGATTAATAGCACTGAAGCGTCAGTGTCATAGCAGCAGGTTTAAACTCCTCACACAGTTACAGGACAGATCGTTTAGTCCATCTTATGTTGGATTTTCAGGCTGTTCAGATGAAGAATCTCCTCTTGGTGCATGCATAATGTATGTTTCTCACAGAGCCCTGATTTATGGGTTAGACGGTTCCCAATGTTAGGGTCGGGCCCCAACGATGAAATATTGGATCATTTGCACATTTATTAACACGAGAAGTGATCCAAGCTGCAGATTGCTGTAAAACATGTCAAAAGACAAAAGAGCAGCAAAGCATCGGATCCTAAAAGCTGTGTTATGCATTGTCTTAGACATGCAGAAAGTACAATATTTCCCTCTAAAATCCAATCACGTGATGTTTAAGTATAATGAAGCATATGTGCTGATGCTTTCCAAAACTGAACAGAGGCTGCTTTGTAATTGCTCCTATTAAAACTAGGTGATCCTGAAGAATAAAACAGCAGTGACATACAGTAGCAACACAGCTGATTATAGAGAGCAGGACTTCTCTTTACTGCCCTCTTCTGTCTGATGGTCTGATGAGGGGGAGAAAAAAACTATATTATAGGTAAAACCCGTTAATCTCTGTGAAATGCTGCCTAAAACGGCAGCGGCTCCGTCATCCAGTCTTACAGGAGGCCCCATCCCTGCAGCTTCTTGTCTTTTAGGCTTCCGACGCGTCACAATAAAATGAGCGTGCACGACGTGACGTGAGAACCGGGCCCAGGCAGAACATCAGATAACACGCCACAATCAGTCTAATCACCTCAGCTCACATGAAGCCGGGTTGGCCATCGGCGTCCCCCCCCGCCCGGCGGCAGTGATACTGCCCCCTTTGTGGCTTTTTGTCATGCGAATAGAATCTTCATTTGAGCGTGGCCGTTCCATCCCCGATGACGTCGTCATGTGGGTTGAGGTTGGCAGGTGCCGTGTCCCACACACACACACACACACACACACACACACACACACACACACACACACATACTTACACATGAAACCCACAATCTGAGGACTTGATCTTTTGCTCTTCCCCCCCCCCCACTCTTAACCTCCTTTCTGTCGTTTTCATGCAATTAAGCTCATGAGCACTTTGGTGGAGAAACTGTGCAAAAGTTTTTTCTTTTTTTTAAATGCGAAATTCAAACCCAGTGGTTTGCACAGTCTTTTTGGATGGTTGGACAATCCCCACAAATTATAGTGTTATTTTTTTACCCAAATCACCCACATGATATTAATATTTTTTTTTTCTTCAAACCAAATCTTTTATTAATTTTGTGACTAACGCGATGCCAAATTGCTTCCAAATGTGGAGCCTTATGAAAGAATATGGCAGGCAGTACTGGCTTTTATTGGTTTTGGCGAATGGGGAAAAAAATGGCTTTCCAGATGAAAATGATATGATATAAGAGAAGGGCTTTTAATACAGAGAGGTTCGATTCTATTCAATTTTATTTGTAAAGCCCAGAATCACACATCACAGATTTGCCCCAATGGGCTTTACCGTTTGTACAAAACCCCACCAGGTGAGTTTATATAAATGCGATGACGTTTGCCGTATTGCACTTACTTCCTGTTGCCAGTTGGTGAAACTATGAATGAACACGCTTTTGCATTGCATTCACTCATGAATTGTGGGAAATTCGGCGCAGATCGGACAGACAGAGTTGCAGCAACATCCTGTTTTAATGGCGAGACGTGGAAATTCTCGGTATCGTCACGGCAACCAGGAGCAATGTAGGAAAAAAGCTTTTAATAATTTGTTATCTTGAAATTCTGAAGATGATTCTGACCGAATGTGACGTCAGTGTGAGGACGAGTTTGTTTAAATATGATGTGATATTAGTCTTTTTGGTGACCATGTCCAATAATGCAAACTATTAAATTTTTTTTTACCAGCTTTGGCTCTTGTGGAAAATTTGGTGAATTTTGGGGCACGTTAGGTGTTACAATATTTATGTAGAAGTAGGTTTTGATCCTCGCATCGTTTCCAGTCATCACCGCTTCCCTCCACTCGTCTTCTAAGACTATACGAGTCCGTAAACGCAGGACAGATGTGTGTTTTCAGAAAAGAAACAGGCGTCTGAAACGTCATAAGAACTTTATTTTGTGCCGTATTGTACAGTGATTATGTACATGACTTCTATTTACACATGCAATACACATTCATGGACACATCCTGATAGATAAATAAATAAAGTGGGCCTCACCACAATATACAGCTCTTTCCTGGCCCCTGTAGAACTGGAAAGTGAATAAAACAGCTCGGCTTGGAAGATAAAAAAAAAAAAGGAGATAAATATTAAAATCCACGGGGTGAACGGTGATCTCCTGCTGTGCTTCTCAGCCCGTGACACCGCGACCTGGCGACTTCTCATCGCCACCACACGCCAGAGGGCGAATGTTTCTCCCAAAGCCCCGTGCGGCGTTTTCAATCCCGTCGCTGGAATATTTCTGTCATGAGCTTCTGTACTGGGCCAAACAGCACGATAACTAGTCTCATTCTGCTGCAAAATGATGCTGCAGAGGACAACCTTAAACAATGTTCTATTATGGAATGTTGTGCTTCAGTCATTCTGGTGTTTGCTTTAGCTGTGAAACTAAATGAGCACACGTGAGCACAGGCGTGCAATTCTATTTTATACGTCGCCCCGGCAACCGGGCGAAGAAACACAAGCAAATGCACAAGGTCTGAGATCATTGGGTGACAGCACTCGGGGCTCATGTACGTACGGGAGGTCGACTTGTTTGGCTTAAAGCGGCTCTGCTCTCCTCTTCCAGCCCCCGATCCACTAGCAACTGGGTTTTCATGGTGCCGATAAGTCGATTTCAAACATCTTTGTCTTTCAAGAAGAAGAAATGACACAGATTATGTTGGATTTTAACAACCACATAACCGGAAAAGACTACGGACATGATGTGACAGCCTCATGGGACTGGACAAAACAGACTTTTATGTAACAGCAATAATAATAAAGCCCCCCAGGAGTGGATCATTTCATGTGATCTGTTTTGAGTTTGAGTAGTGGAAACTACTCCTCAACAGAGAGGTAATTACAGAAACAAATACATGTTAAAACAGCATAAATTAAAAAAAATCTGAAAATCTAAAGGATCATGTCTTTAAACCACAGAGGGTTATGGGTTCATTTTACTGGTCACAGCTGATAACGTGATAAACGTGTCCTCTTTAAAAGCTGATAGGCCAATAACGGGATAATTGACCAATAATGGAATACAAGTCCTGAATTGATAAGGTCATAACTTTTTGCCAATAATGTAATAACTTATTACTTTATTGGCTCAGTTATTACTCCTGCACCAGGCCAATAACGTAATAATGAGACATTTTATTCGTTTCAACACTTGTATCATGTTAGTGGACAGTTTTTACATTATTGGCCTATTACATTTTAAATGTTATCGGCTGGTGTTAAGCTTTTCAGGGGGTAAGTCTTTAGGATGCTGTTGCAGGGATGGGTGGACTCTGATCCTAGAGAGCCGCTGGGGGTGCAGGATTTTCTCCAAACGAGCAGTAACACACCTATTAACTGACGAAGGCCCTTAACGAGCAGAATGTGGCGTGTAACTGCTCAGTAACCTGCACCCGGCTCTGCAGGACCAGGGTCACCTTCCCTTAGGGCTAGTGAATCAGAGGCCAGCGAGGACACAGGAGTCAGACGCCAGCCTGAATTACCTGTACATTTTTTTTTTTTGCATGCAGGCCACTCTGGGAACAACGGGAGGTGCAGTAATAGCATCAACATTCATCTGGCTCACTTGTGTCCTGAGCGTCTTGGTTAGTGTTACGGCTACCCATCCATCTACAGCCCACAGCTGCTAACCAGCAGCAGCATCTCAGCTCCAGCACCAACTCATTTAAAAAAATAAAAATCCTCTTCCAATGTCACCAGTGGACGTTGGAAGAGGTAAATGAGGGATTAACTGCAAACAGACAGAACGCAGCATAAACAATGGAGGACCAAGGCGGCTGGAGTCAAAGGACTGAAACATTCAACAGACCCAAACCAGTCCACCACCTCTTGAACCGGATCCCGGTTTCAGACCAAACCGGGCCGACACAGAGCCAAAAACACGGCGCCTGGCGCTGACAAATGTAGAGATCTGACCCGACATTTAAAAGCTCTGAGCAGGATGTGAAAGTGGCTTTGGTTCCAGGAGCGTGCGTGGGGGTGCACGCGGCCGGGAGGCCCTGATGTCAGCGGCCTGCAGCCCCCTTCGCTCTGCGGCTGTTTACTCCCCCTCGGCTCCGGGCCTCCATACAGAGCTGCGATTCTGCGGCCCGGCCCGGGGGCCGCGCAGCACAACGGCTACCTTCTTTTCCTCATGCCGGTCTCCATGTGGCCGAGCTCCTCGTAGGACTGGTAGAAGACTTCCAGCTCGCGGCAGCCCCAGCCCCTCCAGACACACAGGCACCACTCCGTGTTTTCCTTGCGGAAGCCGCACACAACCGTGTCCTTTGCCACTAACGCCGCCTCCTGCAGGACCCTGGGAAGAAAAAGGGACGAGAGGAGGGGAGAGTGAGCGGGGAGGAATCGATTGGCGGGGGGGAGGGAGGGACGCCGTGCTCGGTGGCACATCTCTGCGCTGTAATTAGATTCGTAGAAGCGAGTGGGCAGTTCTAGGAAAACCAGAGGATACTGAGAGCTCTGTGAGCACTGAACCTTCTATTTGCATAAGAGCTGGTGAAGAACTATAATCCCGCAGCCTTCCACAACCCTTTAGCAATTAAACTCTAATTTACGAAAAGGCTGCATCACAAAGCATTCTGGGAGGAAGGAGGGCTGCTGGTGACGCTGCATCCTGAGCTCCAACCACCCTGCATCACGGCCAACAACCCAGAATTATCCGCTCCTCGTCGTCGTTTCATCTTCCCGAGGCGTGTCATTATCCCCTCCTGATGTTAGCGCGCGTTCGCCGATACGCAACCTCATGATTACGCCGACAGGTGAAGCTTTGCCCCGCACACACGCGAACAAACACACACGTTAAAATAATGCCGGGGCAGAGTTAAACCGGCGGCTCCCGCAGCCCCACGGGCCCGCTGACCCCTCCCTTGACCTCTCCGATGTGTCACCTCTGCTGCTACAGGTGCACCGTGTAATAACTGGTCATTAATGAGGGACCCTGTTTGGGGTGGCCCTTTTATTGCCTGCTGCTAAAAAGGCCAGGCCCCCTCCCTGGAAGCTCACACAGGAGTCCTTTCTGCACAGGACCAGCTGCTGGCTACTTTACAGCGATAATTACAGGCTCAACGATGCACCATAAGTACATGATGAAGGATCCTGCTAAGCTTTATTGAGGCTGTATGAGTTAATTAATATATAGCTCTTTGGCTTTTTCCTCCCATAGTGTTGAAAGCTTTCAAGCATAACTGAAAAATAGCTCCATTCATACCTAACATTAAAGCTTCCCAGGCCCTTTCATATGAGAGAGAATCGCCCATTTTAAAGCTTCAATATAAAAAAACGACCAGAGCTGTTCTATATTTTCCTGGGTTGTGCATTTACGTTATTTAAAATCTTTCCAACAATTTTCAAGCTGCGACCTTTAAACTGTAATAAGCTAAAGAGATGTTTCAGTTGGTTGCCCCCCGCCCCAGAACCACGCCAGCGAGATGATGAGGATCCGAGTCGGCCAGAACATCTGTCGCTTTTAAAACGCCTTTCAACTGGATGAAGGATTTGAGTCATTGGTTATTAGGATGAAACGGAAGCAATGCTTGCACCCTGCACGTAGGAAATGGACAAAAAAGAAGCAGCTTACCCCAGAGAGGAGCACACAGGTGGGCTGAGGACGGCGATGACACGTCCCCTCAGCTGATCGGCGTGCAGCTGCATTTCAATGACCATCACGTCCCCTCCACGCCTACACACACACACACACACACACACACACAGGCATGCACACACACACAGCGAGGGTGTGCAGATGGAGCTTATATTAACAGGTGCAAGAAAAGGTTGCACCATCTGTTTCTTAAATTAGCCCAAAATATGAAAGTAAAAATGTTCACATCACTTAATACAAACACTAGTGCAAGTCTTCATACATGAAGACGACTTAATGTTGAAACTTTAACGGTAATATTGTTAGAATATTTTTATCAATTCCAACCTGATCCTTGTTTGAATAAAGGATGTAATGAGTTACGTTGCAGCTCGCTGCAACAACCACCAACTATTGCTGCTGAATATTAATCAGCCAACATCCTCACAGATTTAACCAACTGCTAAACAGCCTATTTTAGTATTGTACATTACCAAATAATAGCCGAGTTTCAATTAACTGCCTCTCGGGTGCAGGTGTAATTTTGATTAATAACTGTGGGTTATAATTAAACACAGAGTCTGATTTATTAGAAAATAAATAAAAAAGCAAGGAAGAAATTGTGACCGCTGACAACAAATTTTTGTGTGCAACTTTCTGTAAAATATGCAGAGAAAAAAATAATAATTAATTAATTAAGTTAAACTGGGTAAATTTTTCCAGTTTTGTTGTGCAAGATTTTTTGTCAGGCAGAAATTGGTAATTTACTGTAGGTTAAAAAAAATATTTGTAGGATTGACATAATAATTTTATGTTTTACATTTTCTCTGTTCATTTATGATTTAGTTTTGATTTCTCATACCCAGCATGCACAGTATACTGTAACTTATGCAGCATTAACAATGTACACAGGTGTCCCTGTGTTGTGTACCTGGGGATCCACAGAGCTCCGTTCACTGGCAGCACAGTGAAGGCCTGCAGCTCCGGAGCTGTGGGGGTCTCGGTCTGTGCCGAGTCCACGTCAGCCTCGGTGCTGAACTCCAGCTGGTTCCGGTCCGTGCCCGTCTCCTCCCGGTCCTCCTGGTCCAGGCCGCTGCCGGCCAGCGACTCGAGCCCCCCGCCGCGGGAGCCGTCTGACCCCCGCGGCCCCAGGGAGCCGCTGGACGAGATGGAGCAGTAGTCGGTCAGCGAGTCCTGGTGGTGGAGGACCTGGGTGCCCGCCTCCTCGCTGTAGATCAGCGTCACGCCCCCTCTGGTCCACTCCGGCTCATCCTCCGGGTCGGCGGCGGCGGCGGCGTTGAGGTCGGCGGCCGTCACCGCGGCGACGCCGGCCGGACGCCGCACCGGGAAGACGTCCCTCAGGGGGTTGCTGTCTCCGCAACTGAAACCGAAGACATGATCTCAGAAGCTGCTTGGATCAAAACCCAATTACAGATCCCGACTGCACCGTGATAAAGCTGCTGTTCTAATTAGCCGCTCGCCTCCCAATCGGAGGAAACAAGGGGGATTGTATTCCTTTCAGACGGCCACAGACGAGGAAGGGTCAGAGTCCGTCGTGCTCTGCTCCCCCGGCTGAAGGGAACATCACTCACTGTCAGTTTTATTTGCACAGCTCAGTATCACATAGACTGTTAATGGGCTCCACAGACCCACATCAGGGTGTCCAGCTCCCCAGGAAGACAAACACACGAGGAGAAATGGAGGAACCTCCAGGGAGGCGACTTAAAGAAAGATCCCCCTTCCAGAATAGCTGTGAATAATTATAATAGCAATGCACCATCTGACATATTAAATCCAACAGCAGCTCCTCAAACGGTTTATTCCAGCTGCTGAAACTTGAAACGAGGATCCACATCGAGGGGAAAATCTGCTTTAGATTTAGTTTCGATGACAAGATTGATGCCCCTGAGACGAACTGGCGTCTCTGCAGGTTACCTGGCAACCGCACAGTGATGCACACGACTACAGGAAGTCACTCCCTTGGCCCAGAAATGATCTGGCAACCCGTAAAAACCACAGGCCCACAATTTTAAAGCATCTATTTTAAGTTTGCTACCAAATCTTTTTTTTGAATTATGACTTTTTAAAGTATATCCTCCTACTCCGTACTCACCAGTACTTGGCGCAGAGCTGGAAGGAGGCTGCGTGGTGCAGCAGCAGCGTGTTGCTGTGGTCGTCCAGGGTCCACACCGCCTCCTCCCCCCACAGGCTGAAGCTGGCCGTCATGGCGACGACGGAGGACGGCGGGCTGTAGGGATCCAGCCTGTGGACCGCTTTGAGACTCAGGCAGTCGATCACCAGCACGCCGGGACCGTTGGAGAACCACAACTGGCAAACACAACACAGAAGATGAGGTTTAATGGGAGAGTTCGACATTTTTGAAATGGGTGTTTTACCTTCATCAGAGCAGAGTGGTGCTACTATGTGGTTAATGGTATTTTTTGGTCTCTTGGACACTTTATAAAGTGCTCAACGGTCAGGCTCCATCCTACCTTAGGGATCTCTTAGTCCCATATCACCATCCAGAACATTACACTCCCAATATGCAGCTTATTGGAGGTTTCCAGAATTTCTAGAATTAAACAGGAGGCAGAGCCTTCAACTATCAGGCTCCTCTCCTGTGGAATCGTCTTCCAGTCTCAGTCCAGGGGGCAGACACCCTTCATATATATTCAAGAATATTGCTGTGATAGGTTAGTCTGGTCCTCATGAGATGCTCTGAGCTTCTTTTTCTACTGATGATCCACTATTGTACTTTTAAATCTGCTGTGTTTCCTGTGTTCTCTCATCCACAGAGCATGCTGCAGTGCAGCCACTGAGGGATCTACGGATGTTGGAGGGTCTGATGCTGTCCTGGTGAAACCTGGAAGCTGTGATGGATCCTGCTCCTCATCCTCCACTTGAGGGTTCTTCTGTTCTTTTAGGGAGTTTTACCTTGTATAATGTGAGGGTCTAAGGACAGGGGATGTTGTGTTGCTTTTGTACAAACTGCAAAACCTGTTGGGGCCAATCTGTGATTTGTGATTCTGGGCTATACAAATAAAATGAATTGAATTGAATTTCCAAAACTTCCATGTGGTTTAACTCTAGTAGCTTAGTACCAGATAGTTTATATATCTTAAAGGAGTTTTTATACTATTTAAAAACACATGCAATCAACTACTTTTATATTCTTCTGTTCATTTTGAGAGATGAACGCTAAATGCTTCTTAAAACTGTGTTATAAAAAGTTGTTGCCTTTCCCATCTTGCCAACTATTATTTCCCTTTTCAAACTCTGCAAACACACAAGTCAGCAACTCGCTCTTCGCCTGCTTTCCTTAGACGAGCGGCCGTGTGTGGAGTTTGAAGTGCAGCTTTTACATTTGGACCTTGGAAACAGTTCTGTCTCATAACGCTCCGTTATTATCTCATAATGTGATGAATGTTCAGGTCGCAACTGGGCCGCCGCAGCGTTTGGGAGCTGCCGGTTTGCGTGTTATCAGAGTCTGATGAGGGAAAACCAATTAGCCTCCTGGTAATAGCCGAGCGGCTCGCGGCTCCGCTCCGCTGGTCTGGAAACAGCTTGTATCGACAAAAAAAAAGAATCCTGACGACGGGTGAATTCTTTTTAAGTACGTTGAATTATCCTATTAACCGGTTTTACTCGCCTTTCTGACCCGTTCTTTGCTCACCTGGGTGCCGCTGCTGACCAGGGCCATGCTCCGGACCGCGTAGGGCCTCTGCCGGGGATCCGAGTCCTTCAGGCCGAACACCGTCTTGTTGAGGGTGTGTGAACACAGGTAGGTCTCCCCCTCCAGGGGAAGGTCCTCCACCAGGCTGTAGACCGCCACCAGGCCGTCAGACATCCCAGCAAACACTCTGGCCAGGCTCTAAACATATGAATATAAGAATAACCAAATAATTAGCAAAAACTCCAATGAAACAGAGTAAAACTACGGTTGAGTTTGTTCCACTTTGAACAGTTTATTAATTTTATGAAGTTATTATATTTTCACATATTTGGGTAAGTTTGTGTGTAAGTCATCCACAAGAACAAACTGGACGCTAGCAGCAAATGATTCATGCTTAAATTACATCCCGCCGCACGCCTAAACACCTGGACGCCGCCCGCTGCACTTCAAACGCCGTCCAGTTGTCCGCGGACCGGAGGTCAGAGGTCAGGGGGGGCAAACGGCAGCGCGGACCGTAAAACAACTTTTCCCACAAAGGCATTGTTGGCTGGCAGCCTCTCGCAGCCACGCTGCTGGCGGTGGGATGTTTCAGGGCCGTTACGAGTGGCAGGTAAGCTGTTAGCACGCTGTCATTATCGGCTGCAGTAAAACGCCGGACGTCCCTCCCATCGCACCGGGACGACTATTCAACATGTTCGTGGCGGATTCCACTGGTGAATACTGTCTGTTAGGACATGTTAATCAGACAATTAGTGGCTCCTCTTATCTTATCTCTTAATTTAAGGACCGTTTTGGCATAATCGCTCAAAAAGAACAATAAGAGCAGCTCCATCACGCTGTGTACGGGTCCACGTCTGCTTTAGGACAGATAGCATTTACAATGAAATGGAAATTAACCACCAGGCTCATTTGTATCTGCCGTTCCCCGCCACCCTCCTACGTGGGTGGTTCGGTCATCACCGTCACGGCTCCTCTAAATATGCACGACGGGGATGACTCAGGAAAGCCATCTATAACACAAACGAGCCGCCTGCGTTAATCCATATGTATGTAAACATAGGAGCTGCCTCCGTCATCCAATCACGGGCCTGCAAAGCAAGAAAGCGTCTCCAACATAAATCTACATACAAATGGCGCTAAATAGTCACAGGTCCAGGATATGAAGCACAATGTGCAAAGACAGTGAATACTAAAGAGTGTGAATAATTCTGTGCAGTAACATCCATAGCATTTAAATGGTAAAAAAAACAATTTATAGGAAGGTAGAAAATAAATTGTGCATCTAATTAATAATCTTAATAAATGCATATATAGTTTAATCCAGACATATTAATAAAGGCATTGCAGGGGAAGTCGCCCAGCTCCAGAATATATAACATTACATTAAGTGGTGTGGTTCAGGAATGTAGATAATAACGGATAGAGATGTAACTAACGATTATTTTGACAGCCTAATAATCTATTGTTTAAGAGAATTATTAACCGATCATAAAATGGTAAAATGTCGATAATTTTCCCAAAGCTGATGATTCAACCTTAAAACCCTAAGATGATCAGTTTATTATAAGAGAAGACTAAAGAAACAAAAATAATCTGATTTGCAAAGCTGGAATTAGATAATTTGGACATTTTCTTCTTAAAAATTACTAATTGTGTTTAATGTCATTAATTAATAGTTGCCAGTAGTTGTTAATTATTGCAGCTCTTTTAAGGAATCACAATGAAATGAACCTAGAGAGCACTTCACCACAGTTTTAGACAGGAGAAAAGGTTATGCAAACACATAGGAACACTGAGGAAACAGTATTTGCAGCGATATCTTTGGAGAACTAACTTCCTCTACGGGGGGGGAAGGTAAACGCTGCCACGACTAGAACACGGAATGTGTGACGTGACCGACCTGCTCTGCTGCCGGGAGGGGGAACAGACACGTGACCACGGCCGGACAGGAGAAGCGTTTCTGGGGTCGGCTGA